>BSBN01001281.1:22395000-22995000 GCA_027924645.1 Cunninghamia lanceolata
CTAGGTTCATCTACCTAATCCTGGATTAGATTCTGTTCCGCACCTGATATATCTACCTTCTGGGTCTTAAGGTCCTGATGACCTGATGTTTCTTTATCACCTACGGTTTCTTGAGTCTGGGGGGCATCATCACCTGATGTATCTTTATCATTTCTGCCCTTTTACTAGACTTCTACTATTTTGGGCTCAACTGGTATTTCCTGTTGTTGCTGGCCCATATTTGGAGTATGGCTCTCCACTTCTGTCTACTTGACTTCCTTAATATTTTCTATTTTATCAGGTGTACCTGCTTTGTCTTCAAGATGTGTCACATCCTCCCTATATGTTAGGTCTATCACTGCAAGGCTAGTTACCTAATCAACTAACTTATCAAGCCTGATTTGTTGGGCTGCCCTGTCTGGGCTACTTTCTTTCTCTTGCTCTGTTTGCTTCAACTCTTCTAATGCCACCATCTATGCTGATGGGGTTCCATGTGGGGTCATGCAAGTGCTAGAAGCAAGGGTCTCCATCCGTTGAGAAGCTATATTTTGTACCACCTCATCATCTGATAGGTCCATAGTTTCCTCCAATGAGGAAGGACCACCTTGACCTACCCTAGAGGCTTCATTTGCTTGCTCTTTGGCCTTCTCAGTCTAAAATTGAATGATGGTAGGAAGTGGCACATCATGTTGCATTTCTTTCCTAAACACTTCACTACCATCCCCCCTTAATACTATGGGGTGATTTCTGATCTCACCCCTCATAGATGTTCTCTATTTTTAGGTGGTGACATCACCTGGGGTGCCTTCTTCTTTTAGGTGACCATCATGGGGTCATCTCCTGTAGGCTCTTTATTCACTGGCTCCTCCACATGAGGGATATCCTCTTCCACATTCTGTTGTGAGGCTTGGCCTTCATCTTGTACTCCTGTAGTCTCCAAAGTTGGCCTCAGGATTCTTTTTGTTCTTAGTTTATCCAACAAAGGTTGTGCAGATGAGGCTAATGCCTGTCTTGATGTAGATGCACCTTCAGCTAGTATGACAATTCTCTCAATTATTACCCCCTTAGGTTCACTATCAGTCTTCCCTCTTCTAGGGGGTCCTTTCCTTTGTTTTTGGGGAGGTAGCCTTTCTCCATTTGATTTTCTTTTATCAGCAAGAAAGTCATCATATTCCTCATCAGGAATATCTTGCCTTTTTCTCTTGTTATCCACTGTGATGGCCACACCTCTCTTCTTCAGTGTATTGATTTGTTCATTTACCCATGATTGGGTCAACTGTAGCACCCCACCTATAAACTGATCTAATGAAATGTCTTCAGGTTGTGCTAGGTCAGGGGCTGAGATGGTGTCATTATACACCTTATTATCCTCATATTCATTTAACATAGTCTTGCCATCATCTTTCTTTAACTATGTAGGCACTGGGCTGATGTCAAATGTCTTTATCTAATTTAGGGTGAGCCTTTGATATTTTCTTCTTCTTACCTTGACCTCATCCTCACAATCACTCGAGAAATCTTCTATGTGCTTCTGATGTATAGGTTTCCCAATGATCTTTTGCATTCTTCCATAGGGATCATATGATCTAGCCAATGGGAATGGCTATAAGTACATCAGGTTCAAACCCTCTATAGCCTTCTTTATGCTTTCTGAATCAGGGCATACGTACCACCCTATAGTTATTGGAAACAATACTCGAGGTATTTTCTTATTTGCTTTGTATGCATCCAGTATAGTAGATATATGTCTCAAAAACTCCATCAGGACCACCCCATCAGTAGGGTACCTAGGTAACATGAATGGTTGTCCTTCAAAACCTTTTATTCTGATGTAAGAAAATGTGGCAAACTAGATGAACCAGGCACCATGCCTATATATAACTTCCTGAGCTTCCATGCTCAGTCTTTTGGTTCTATCCTCCTCCATTGTTCTAACCAGATGCATAGAAAATAGATCATTCACCAATTTGTAGTTAAGGAGATAGTCTTTTCTCTGTAACTGAGGATAATGATCCCATATATGGGCATCATTTATACTGCCACCAATCTTTCCAACTGTGGTCAGTGCATCAAATGTCCCTTTGTAAGTACATGAATAAACAATATATGAAGTCATGTGGAATGAGCATTCCAGGCCTCCTAGGTTCATCATCTGTTCATCTAAGGCATCACTGATGATCTTAGCCCATAATGGCTTATTATTTGTATAAAGACACATCTGGATGACTCCAAACATCTAATTCTTGAAACTTCTAGCATTAGGCTGGCCTGTCATCATGCTGAGCAGGGCAATCATATATTGATATTTATCATCAAAATCAAATTTATATAGATTCACTGGCAATTTGGCAGAGGCAGTGTAAGTGTTGTTCTTAGATCTCCACTGATATATCCTCTTCCTAGAAGTCTTTTTATTGTTTTCATAATCAATCTCAAGTTTGTGCAGATCCATACTGACTACCTTCTTTCCAACTGGAAGATTGAAAGTAGATGTAATCCCTTTAATTGACAAATCTGCATAAACCCTTCCATGTTTTTCCACCCGCCATGTCTAAGGGTTGTAATTTCTAGCATATTCCACTATTAGTTCCGGGGTTTCCATGGCATATGGAAATCCAGCCGCATGCCACATCCCTGATATAAAAATGGCATCCAATAGGGTATTATTTGTATCATCATGCATCCTTGATGACCATGGTGAGTGTCATCAATGACACCATACTTAAATTGTATTCCTTCAGGTCAAACATACATGGGTTTAAGAAATTCTACTCTAGATCTATTCTTCCTGATGTCCACCATGGATTCCTGCAATGAACATGACTAGTCTTACTGCAATATTCATATCCATTCATATACAGTGAATACCTACAGTATCATGCATATTATATTTATTAATCTCTATTTCATCATGATATGCATACTTACAGTTTCAAACCACTGGAAAAGTCATACTATCTGGACATGTAGAAAATGACAACAGGAGGGTTTTTAATTACTTACCTAATAATGCTTATCTCCTGGATTAGGCTGATGATTATGGAAAAGTGACTCAAATGATGATAATCACATGTTCTATTCTGATGCACATTATATGTCCATCCGCAGGTAGCTCGGATGAGGGTTTGAATGTCTGCTTTGTAAATTTTTTGTTTCTCACAAGGTAAATGAGAAATGACCTTGCAAACTCACTTTTAACCTCACTCGTAAGGCAAATTAGGGCAAAACTGGGTTAAATCAATTAAAACCATTGATCTTCTACATGAAATCCATGGATGTTGCCAGGTGTTTGTATCATATCCGCAATCAGTGGGAATCCACCTACTACATTTATGTACATTAAATATTACGAGGCAAGAGGAGGGGATGATCTTCAGAAGATCAGGTGATATTTGTAATATGACCCCCTCTGTGTAATATGACTGTAATAAGTGAAATCAAAATGAAGATTAAAACTAATCAAATGCAAAACAAATGATTATACCTCCATAATGACTCATGAATCCAAGCGGGAAGGAGTTGCACCCGATTAGTCTCCTCAGATTTTACCCTTGATTAGAATGACTAATGTGGATTGCTCAATGCCTACAACACAATGTATATGAGTGATTTTGGACTTAGATGGAGATGGAGATGAGGATGAGAGATAATTTTGGCATTATGGTGGCATGATGAGGAGGTTGTGGAGAGATTTTGGTAGAGGTTTGATGCATGAAGGAGTCTCTCTAAAATGGCTTGGAGAGGGTTTTATTTATAGAGTTCCTGAAGGGAGGATGGAGGGTGAGGATTGAAAGTTGAGATCAAGGGCTAGGAATCAATGAGAGTTAGGGTTAGGATTGAAGCTATAGCCTTGTGACAAGTGTCACAAGGAGAGTGGATGAGGAAGATCAAGGGTTGAAACTTGGTCAATGGGATTGGAGGGCTCTCATAAAAAGTGAATTTTAAATTCACATGGGGAAAGGTGTGGAGGATTAAAATGAATTAAATATTCATTTTTTGGGAAGAGTGGATAGGACAAGTGAATTTTTAATTCAACTCATGGGGGAGTGTGAATTAAAAATTCACTTTTATGTGGGGATGTGAAGATGGTACTCTTACATGTGTAAGAGAATGATAAATGAGGGGTAAGGGGGATTTGACCCTTTGAATAAAAGATTGATTTTTATTCAAAGGTGTATGGAAGAAGGGGATAAGCAAGGTTAATTGAGTGTTTAGCTTAATTAACCTAGGTCTAGGGGATAGGTAGGCTAGGGTAGGTTAGGGTAGGTCAATTATAGGTTGAATCAATTAGATAACCATGATTTATCTAATTAATGAGGATTAGGGAAAAGGAGAATTGAACCAAATAAATATTGGGAATATTTATTTGATTAATGAGGGATAGTGTTGTAAGGTCCAAGTGATAAATTAAATGAATTAATTGATCACAAGGGATAGACAGATGGTTAGGGATAAATTGGTGTAGAGGTATGGGAAACCAGTTTGCAGAGCAAGCCAATTTTAGGTGTCTACAATGACCTTCTACCTTTGAGCAACAAAACTAATGTCATGGAATAGGGTGATGTTGAGAATATCGGGTCATGATTTTAAGATCAAGGGATATTTAAAATGTGACCCCTCAAAACTAAAGTGACTCCCTTTCGAAAGATCAGGATGATGTCATCGTCATGTTATTTAAAAGGGCGGTCGTTGGATACATACCTCCATGAGGTAAAAAGGATGATGATGTCACCATCAGGGTGTTTTCTTTATTCATTGGGATTGGATGACATCATCGGCATATTGGCACTGGGGTGATATTTTGTGATAGGGTGATATTTGAAAGATTGGGTGATATTTGAAATATGACCCCCGCAAAATATATGAAGATGTTTGATGGGCAATTACCACTATCATGTAAAATTGACGTCCGGAGTTGCAGACCAAATGATTATCAGGTGATAAAATTGGATCATTATAATCTAGCATAAGGTGACAAATGTTAAGAAATATGACCCCTCCAGGAATATCAGGTTTGACCAAGACTTTGTCTTGTCATAACTTTTATCCCCTAAGGAATATCAGGGTGATCCAAAAGGCAAACCTGCATGAAATTTTATATTCTTTCCAAACATGAGGTTAATGATATGAAATACTAACTTTGACTAATTGACCTCATCATGATGACTTACCCATCTCCTTTATGCAGGGTCACCTACATGACTTACTTTGACCAGACTGCCGAAAAGCAGAAAAAACAACACAAGCCAAAGCAGCAAAAGTTGGGTCCCTATTTTGTCAAGTCAAAATGGGGCATGTTGTGTAACCACACAACAACTTTCCACCAAAGAAAACAACCAAATTCTAATGATTCAAGTGATGTGATCACATTCATATATAGTATTCTAAATCTCTCTAAGTATAAGCATCATAACCTTTCTATATGACAAAGTTTTAATCATGGAAACAATGCTAATAAAGGATCAAGTGTGTGCAAATGATTAATTATCTTCAACTTGAAAGCAAGTTGAAAACATGAGTAATTGTTGTTAAGCTACATAGTTTAGGATCATCCCTCATAGCTAACCTGGATAGAGCCTTGCTGCTAACAAGCATCTATAGCCCCGACAAGGTTATCTATACAATCACCCTAGGTAGAGCCCCACTATAGCAGGCATCCATAGCCCCGGTAGAGTTACTTAGATGGCCTAATTTTATTTCTTTTTCTGATTTTTTAATATTTTATATTCTATAAATCTAATGTCATCATGTAAACTTATTGCGCAAGGTATGGTCACTTGCTGATTTAGGTTGGAGATTGTATTGGTAGCAAGGGAGTCCCTTTAGATTCTTCACTTAACACCTATACTTTTGTGTTCAACAAACCCAAGGCTATTAGGTGAGTCATTGTGAAAGAATCACTTTGGTCAAGAAAGGGCACCTTGATGAAAAGATATCACAGACCTAATCACAAGTACTTCTCAGAATGAGTTATAACCTATATATAAATCTGTTCTCATCACTTAAATCTTAACAATTTAGTTATTTTCCAAGGTGATGAGCTACATCATCTTGACTAACCAAAACAAAACTCAACAAACAAACAAAAAAAACACAAAACAAAACTGTACAAACAACTATACAAATATACACTATAATATACATGACTCTCATGAAGCTGACTTAGGCTTGGAAATAATGTTTAAGAAACTATCCATTAACTGGTAATGGAACATCCTCACCTGTCAAGGTTTTAAGCCTATAAGTGTTGTCTCCTAAAATTTTTGAAATACGGAAGGGACCTATCCAAAGTTTATCAAACTTACCATGATCTCCCTTCCTCTCATGTGCTTTGTCCCACATCAGGACCAAATCTGAGATCCTAAAGGCCTTAACCTTGGCTCTTTTGTCAAACCAGTGCTTGACAACAGCCTGATGTTTGGCAAATTGATCAATTACCTGACTTCTTTTCTCTTCTAGGTGCATGAATTGAAGCAACCTGACTTCTTGTTTATTGTCTATGCCCAGGTATTCTTGTACAAACTGCAGTGTAGGGATTTTTAAGTTAATAGGGAGGATGGGATCCACCCCATATACTAAGTGAAAAGGTGAATTTCCTAATGCAGCTTTCATTCTAGTTCTATCTACCCATAAGGCATACTTCAGTAGGGTGTTCCACTCCCTTGGGTTCTTTTCTATTAACTTTTTTATGATATTCAATAAATTTTTATTTGTGGATTCTACTAATCTATTCCCTTGGGGATAGTAGTTTGAGGAGAACCTCAATATGATCCCATAATCAAAAGCCCAGATTGACAGTCTTGTTGAAGCAAAAGTAGACCATTTATCACATACTAGAGCATAGGGAACTCCATACCTGGTGACTATATTACTTTCAAAAAATTTGATGACATCTTCAGCATTACATGTCTTGCTGCTGACAACCTCAGTCCACCTAGTACAATAATTAGTAATAGTTAAAACATACCTGTGGCCTGAAGATGATGGAGGATTAATTAGTCCTATGAAGTCCATTCCCCATTGAGCAAATGGGTGCATCTCCATCACTAGCTGCAAAGGTTGAGCAGCATATCTCTCTCTACTTGCAGCAACCTGACACATATGATAGCATTTAATATGTTTAGTAGTATCCTTGAAAATTGAGGGCCAATAGTATCCTGCCCTGAGGATAGCATGAGTAGTGGCCAAGAATGACCCATGTGTTGTTCCAAACTTGTCATGTAATTCTGATAGCACCTTGTCTGCTTCATGCCTTTCTAGGCACCTTATGTATATCCCCTCATAATTTTTATTGAGAAGGACTCTCCCTTTCATCATGTATTTCTATGACCTTATCTTTAGGGATCTCCTTTGTGAGGCCTGCAATCTTGAAGGACATCTTCCAGTAATCAGGATGTACCTAATGTCTGAGTACCATTCTCCATCATCCTTTGCATTTATAACATACTGTTGACTCATGATATTGGGATCAATCTCAGATATCATCTTGCTCAATGCCTGTCCTCTCACTAGCTTCATGGGTGTAATATCCATGTCATATTCTTGTAGGACAGTGATCCATTTAGCTCTCTTCTCACCTGGTTCACTTTGCATTAGCAACATCCTCACTGCTGTATCAAGCACTATAGCAATCACTTTACTTCTCAGGATATAGTACCTGAACTTCTTAATGGCTTGAACTAGAGCAAGTGCCTACCTTTCAACATCCATGTATCTGAGTTCTACATCTTTGAAAGGATAGCTCATGAAGGCTATGGGCTTTTCTTCCTTTTCTTCATTTCTTTGTGTCAACACTACTGCAGAGGTATGCTCTAAAGCAAATAAATAAATGTAAAAGTCCCTGGTGTAATCTAGACTGATCAGGACTGGAGCATCACATATGGGCTTTTTAATATCTTCAAAAGCTACTCTAGCCTCTAGTGTCCACTCAATTTTAGCATCCTTCTTGAGCATGGCATTCAATGGTCTAACAATTTCTGCAAAGCCAGTGATAAATTTTCTAACAAAATTAATCTTACCAAAGTAAGATTTGAGCTCCTTTTTGCTTCCAGGAAGTTGTATTTTCATGATGGATTCTACCCTGTCAGTATCAATGATAATCCCATTTTTAGTTATTAGGTGGCCTAGTAATTTCCCTTTGGTTACCCCAATTATGCATTTCTTGGGGTTCAGGGATATCCCATATTGTTCACATTTTTTAAGCACCTTTTTGAGGTCTTCTACATGGTTTCATCTTTCTATAGAGAACACTGTTAAGTCATCCATGTATATGACTATGCATTTACCAATTAAGCCTCTAAAGGCTATGTCCATTGCTCACTGAAATGTTGCTCCAGCATTTATTAACCCAAACGGCATGCACCTGTAGGCGAATATCCCCCACTTTATGGTGAATCCAGTTTTCAGTCTGTCTATTTTATCCACCATCACTTGATTATAACCTAAGAAACCATCTAGAAATGACATCATCTTGGCACCGTTCACAAATTGTAAGACCTCATCGAGGGAAGGTAAAGGATAATTATCCTTTTCAGACACTTTGTTTAAGTTCCTGAAGTCTACACATAGTCTGATGTTGCCATTTTTCTTCCTTACTGGGACCAGTTTTGCTACCCAAGTGGAGTGCCTCACAGGAAATATGATCCTAGCATTTAGTAGTTTCTTAACCTCTTCAAAAATGATAGGTTCCAATAAAGCATTGACAGTTCTTTCCTTCTGTCTGAAAGGCTTGGCATCCGGCTTGAGGGGTATGGTGTGAGTGATGACTGATGTGTCATATGTTTTTAACTCATCATAAGTCCAGGCAATGACATGGATATAATCTTTGAGAGCTTGGGTTATTCTTTCCAACTCTTCTTTGTACAAACCTTCCCAATCAGGACATTTCTCTTTTCATCATCCTGTCCAATATTGACTTGTGAATATTGTCCTCCATTAGCTTTTGGCAGGTCCTATTTTAGCATGTTGTCTAGATCAAATGCCCTTTCTAGTTCTATTATTCCCTTAGGAATCTTATTGCTAGGCAACTCTAGGATTTTTTCTTCTTCCTAGACATGGTCTTCCACATTGTTCTCATCTATGATCTATGCATCAAAGACATCCCTATTGGAAATGAAGTCCAGAATATACTGATCATCATCAAATACTTGGAGGTTGGTTATATTATCTAGTACACAAGGCACTGATACTAATTCTACTAAAAATATTTTCAGACTAGATATGGATAGTGGTTCCAACATACTGGCAGCCTAGGCTAAGGCATCTACCCTATGATTTTGTTCTCTGGGTACATAGGTGATATTGAATGCATCAAAATCTTCAATTAGGTCCCACACCATGTGTCTGTAATTAGATAGTTTCTTATAATTGCAAGAGTATATGCCTCTTACCTATCTCACAACTAATTCTAAGTCTCCATAGACATGCAAAATTTTCACTTTCTTTTTAAGTGCAAACAATATCCCATGAATCAAAGCTTCATACTCTGTCACATTGTTGGTGCATGGGAATTGTAGTCTGTATGTTGCTAAGTAGGATTTTCCAGATGGATCAATGAGATCTATCCCTACTCCAGCTCCTTGTTTTGACTTGGATCCATCAAATCTAAGGATCCATGGCCTATCTTCAATCAAAGGCTTATCTGATCCTTCCCTTTTCTTTACAGCTCTGGCAGTTGCATTTCCTAATATCCATTTTAACTTTGGTATCTTAGCTTTCTTAGACTTCATCTTTTTTGTTTTATGTGAAGTTGGTGTTTCTTCTTTCTTTCTATCACTAGAAGGACAATCTTTTGGATTAGGCAACATCTACCTTTTTAGAATATGTAAACATAGTGAATAAGGAGTTTCTAAATGAGGTGCCTCATGTAACCTGCACCAACCTTCAATCAAAACATCCTATGGAGATCTCTGCTACTGTGTCATCTTTTGAATCTCTTTTGATAAAACTCTACAAATTTGGACAGATTGCTACCTCTGTCTTCATCAGATAACTCATAATCTGATTCAACTAAACAATCACTCCCTGGGGTGATTTTCTTTTTTCTTTTAACATTACTCTGGTTACATACCAGCATCTCTTCTATCATGTGAATATGACCTTTATCCTACTATATACCTTCCTCTGTTCCTGCAAAAGACAGACAAAATTTAGTGTCACTATCACTATCACTATCTACAGAACTTATCGTGGATGATGATAAGGATGCTGATGCATCACTACACAGTTGTTCCAGTTCCATCATATCTATGCAAGCATCACACATTTTCTCAGAATGTGCCTCATTATGCAACCTGCACCATCTATCAATTAGAATATCATTAACAGGCATTTTTAATAATTGACATCGCTTCACCTGTTTAGATAAGTGCATTTCAAAATTCCTGAAATGATCTACCTCATTTTCATTCTCAGGGTTACAATCAGGTTCTATAATCATTTTGTCATCCTAAGGGTCATCATCATGATGATGAACATCATACATCAGGATCTCTTCTATCTTGACAGTTTGGGGTCTGATGGAGTAAACTCTGGGTTCTATATCCACATACATGATCTCATTGGTTTTGTTATATTCAGTGATCATGTGCTTCATGCGAGGCTCAACATCTATCCTTATTTGATTTGGTATTCCTTTCCAGGGCAACCACACATGACTAAAGTCAGTTGACATGTATCCATTAAGGGTTTTTGACCAGTCCCTACTGAGTAACATTCCATAAGTATCAGGTATATCAACTACCTAAATATCAATATAATACTAGATTCTGGGATCTGATGCTAGCTGCATGTGAATGTGAGTTAGTTCTCCTACCACACTCACTTCTATTTTATCTAATTATGTTACTTTCTTTAATGATTTAGCAGGATGCAACCCTAAAGCATTACATATGGACATGGGCATTACATTGGTAGATGCTCCTGAGTGTACTAAATAGTTGTACAATTTTTTACTTAACATCCTTATGGTAAGGAGGAAAGGAGGTGACTCAGTCTTGTCTCTGTATAGGGTCATGTGGGAGGTCTCTGCAGCTTGAATAGTAGCTGGCACCTTGTGTTTGACATTGGTGTCCCTAGCAACATGATCTTTACTACCTGACTAACTTGAGGGATGACTATCCTCTTTCAGAGCAGGATCATCTAGTGACTTCATGAATGCTTTCTTGATAGTAGGAGTTTTAAGCAATTCTAACAATGACAGGCTAATTTTAATCTTTTTCATTTCATCTGCCAGATAAGTGACCAACTTGTTAGATTCATGAGGTAGATTAGCAACCTTTGGTGATGTATTTGGTGATGCTAAGTATTGAGCATTAACCTTGGGAAATCCAGGGTTGTTACTTGCCTTGGGATTAGGAGGTGTATTGAAATTGTTTGGAGGCAAGGAAGTGGTCAAAGGAGTAGTAGGTCTTTTAGAATTATTTCTCAGGTTGTAGTTATGCTTACCCTGGTACTGCTATTGATAGGCATGTACCTCCTTATGTTCATTTGAGGGCTCTTTTTATCCTCAAAGGAAAAAACATAATTAGACTCAAAAACCATGGTTGATTCCTCACATGCCAGGGTGTTATCTTGGTGAGCAGGCACTGTCTGCTGATAAGGATGATTAATGTAACTTTCTAGCACTAAGGCAGAATCATATCTCTAGACACCTAAAAATGTCTTCTACCATCAAACTAACTCCCGACATCCCTAATCATGTCAATTTCCCTCCTAAACCAATTAATTAAATTTTATTTAATTAATTAGCCCTTTTATTTTCCAAATTCACACCATTTTATCCCTAAAATTGAATTAATTTCATTAATTCAATAGTCCAAACCTTAGCCAATTGATTTAATAAATATGCAATATTTATTCAATCAATTTCCCCCTTTTTTCACTAAATCCAATTAATTAGTTAAAACCATGTTAACTAATTAATTCAACCTATTAAATAACCTATCCCTACCCTAGACAATTAAATAGCTATTATTTAATTGCCTACCCTAGCCTACCTCATCCTAGCCCTATGATTAATTAAATAAAACCTATGTTTAATTAATCCTCACCTCTCATTTGGGTGGTCAAACCTTGTTTAACACCCTTCCCCACATCCTCCAAATAAAAAATTGAATTAAATCCACATAAGTCAATTTTTTATTTAAAAACATCCCACATCACATTTAATTTTCCCTACAAACCCATACTCATTTATTTCCTCTCTTCCCAAAATAAATTTTTAATTCATTTACATTCCCCCATATGAATCTTTAATTCCAAAATAATCCTTCACCCCCATGCTCATTTAATAACTCCTTTTCCCAAAATGAATAAAAGATTCACTTTTATTCCTAGCCCTCCATTTATTGAAGATTTAATCTAGGCCCTCCACATCACTTTTATCCTCCACCATTGATCTTCCAAATCAATCTCCACCCTTGGATCAAAATCCCTTCCAAAAACCTATAAATAGAACATCTCCCAAGCCATTTTCATCATCTAAGTTTCATGCAAAGTTACCATGTCAAAATCTCCATTGAGCTAGAATAGTGAGTTGCAAAATAGAGTAGCATTTCACATGCAAATCTATTGTCTAGGGATTATCTTTGTCTTAGGAGTTCTTGGGTGCATGCTCCTACTTCCCTTGATGAGATTGGGTTTTACATGTGAGGTATAGCTTCTTGTATTTATTTGCATTTTGTTTAGTATTTCAACCTCAAATGTTTATCTAATCTACATTGGCATGCCTGGTGGGACCCACAAGGTCCAAGTCTAATCTGTTTTGTGAGTTTTTGGTGTGAGAAATGTGCTTTTATAGGTCTAAGGCCATCCTACCTGCACAGTGACACTGTCACTGGCTCCGTTTAGTGCCATTATCTATTTTAGCGCTATTTTGTGTAGCATATTTCCATTTACTCACTCACTCACATCTCTTTCTCTTATGATCTCCCTACTATTTTTGGTGTTTAATTACTCTTTGTTTTCACAGAGATCTTGAAAATACAAGGGGAAGTTATGTCAAAATTTTTTTAAAAAAGATTAAACATGCATTTTCGCTTGATTTTTGTCTTGTTTTTCATTTATTCAAACTAACAATGCTAGTGGAACATCTTGTGTTTGCAACATAACAATTTGTTTTCGTAGGGAGGTCTCCATTTTGTAGGTCAGACGCATTCAGTCCCATATCAATGCTATCCCCCAGATTGGCGTTATCTGTAGGTGTAATCAAACTCTCTGGCAAATTATGCAGTGGCGCATTCATAGACCTAGTTTAGTGCTATTCCCTCCTTTAGTGCCTTATCTGTATTGTATTAGCGCTAAGTACTATATTAGCACCTTCTTTGTAATTGTGTAGTGCTATCTTCTATTTTGGCATGTTTGGGGTTTCATATTAACGCTATTTCTTTAATTAGCGCCATCTGTATAAGGGTTGGGTTCTGTCTGTTTCCTATTCGTAGAAGCGCTATTGGACCTCTGTTGTAGCGCTATTTTGAAAACTAACTTTGCTAGCTATGCAAGTACTGACAAGTATTTTTTGCAGGTCTTTGCTATCATTTCACGAATACTAACAAACTTTCGTAGGGTGGTTTTATTTCTAGTTTAGCAAAAACATTTCAATTAGAGCTTAAAAAATTAACCTTTTGCATGTTAGTTACACAACATTTTGATTTGGTGCTATAAAATTGAACAAACAACAAACAAATCTTTGTGTGTGTACCCCAACATTTAAAATTTGGTGTTCTAAAATTTACAAATTGTGTGCCAACAACAATCTAAACACTTCAATTTGGGCTTTTAAAAAGAACCACAAATTGCATCAATTGAAAGCATTGGGTTAAAAAGCACAACAATCTTGCATTCTTCACTCATTTAATCAAGAAAATCATTTTAAATTGTGTGAAGTGTTTTCATGGTTTGTGTTAGTAGCGTGAGAAGTGTATGCTCTTCCCTCGCACCATTTGGTGACCTTGAGAATCAAAAGCTCCTCACAATACTTGCAATAATCACCCCCAACATAATCCAAAGAAATAAAATGAACTATGTTTAGTGTGATGCAATCATAAAGAATACATATGCTCTCCCCTCGCATCTTTGTATGAACTTGGGGATCAAAAATATTTTTGTGATTGTGTTGCTTTTGTTAATCTTTAGAGGGCCTGCCACCTTGCTTCGAAAGGTGGGAATGACCCAAGCGACATCAAGCTAAAGCCAAGCTCTTCCAAGCCACTATATAAAATAAGGTGTTTGTGACAAAAGTCATAGACAACAGGTGTTGTTTTCTTATACCGACACCCAACCTCCCCCAAAACCCTCCAAGGCGTAACCCTTGGAGGTTGGGAGATTCCATAATAGAGAGTAGCGCTACCACATGTATAACGACCTAAATGGATGCCCTTACTATGAACCATTGTTTAGTAAGCCAAAATCCTTCTATTTGTTGACACAGAAGGGAAACCTTTGAAGCAGCCCCGATTCATGTGGTTCTTAGCCGAGGTAGCAGGGATAATCGAAAGGTTTGGTGAGGGACAAGCCTTATAAGAAACCCAAATCTTGGTATGCGTGAGAAGTGTGTGCAATTGTAAGGAGGAGCCGATGCTACCAAGATCCTGGAGCTACCCACTTTGAATAGGCACAGATAGGGGATTCAACAAATATTGTCACATCCTCGCCTTAGGTTGTTCAAAGTGCTTGTTAAATAAAATCACATATCTTTTTTTCAAAACAAAGAAAAATACTGATTATTGTGTGATTATTGTTCTTGAATTGTTTGCAACAACATTTCCAAGAGACAAACAAAATCATTTGATCAAAATCCAAATCAAAAACAAAATCCAAAATCTATCTTTTTTAGGACCTCGACCAACACTGCCCTGTTTTAGCGCCATATCTATCTGATTGTAGCGCCATTTGACATGTGGATTGGTGCTATTTTTGGATTGACTTGCCTGAAATAGAGACCTATTTAGTTGTGATCTTCACTGTCTTCTCTGCCATAATCCATATCCACCTTCCAAAAACCTGACAATAGTCCATCCATTTTTCCCTCAAAATCTTCCAAATCATACCTTCATTTTGACCTTAGAGGATCAATCACTATCATTATTGGACCCTTTTCTATATCATAATCCATCCAAATCCATATCTATCCATCCCCCTTAAATCTTTTTGCATATCACCTTGGACCAAAACAAATCATTTCAAAAAATCAAAATCCAAATCAAAACATCCATCAACAAATCACCAACCAAAGCTTGTCATCCTTTTGAGCCAAAGTTAGATCTATATCTCATCATTAACATCATATTTTCCTTCAAAAGTCATTAGTCTACCTTTCAAGAAAAAAACAAATCACCCCTCTTTGCGTAAGATCATTAGTCTACCCCAAACAAAGAAAAACATCTATTTGTGCCAACACAAAAATCTAGATCTTGCCTAAAGCTCAACTTTTTGACCATCAAGTCATTCCAAAAGCATCATCCTAATCATCCTAATCAATCAAAATCAAACATCAAATTCAAAATCCCTTTTTCATCAAGGTCATCCTCAAAACAAACATCATCATCATCCATCTTTGGTCCAAAATTTGTACAAAAATCAATATCATCCATTCGTATCACCCTTAGGTTAAAACCCTTAGAAAGACATATCAATCTTTCACCGCATCCCCTCTTCTACTTCATCTCACTACCACATCCCTCTTTAGGTCCAACACAATCAATCTGATTCTCTAAGTTCTCCATCCCCATTCCACTCTACTTCTAGAAATCAAACCCATACGCGTGCATGCCCATCACGAGATCACAACACAAAAAGAATCAAGAAATGGCAGAACATTGGCAATTTAGCATGCCTAAAACCAACACTAGCAACATACCCATCTATCAAACACACAACCCACCTACATACTCTTACCTCCCCCCATATGGCCCTAACAAAAATCCTTTTCATTACATACAACAAATACAACCATCACCATCCCCACCACCACCAACACAAAACGTCCCCACCATTTGCCAAGATCATCTAGATGTCATGAGCTTTACACAAGATGCCAATAACATGGACCTACTTGATAAAATCCTAAGGTCATACCCAAGTAGATATCTTGATCATCTTCTCAAAATTGGTGCTCAACTCCCCCCCATCACGACACCATCACAACCATCCACCTCTACAATCATTCCTACCCCATCAAATACCCAAGCATCTACATCACATACCCAATCCACCGCCTCTCAAACATCAACACCTACTGTATCTACCACCTCCACAAGCTCAACCACTACCACATCCACAATTCCCACAAGTACCGCCATCCCTACAATCTCCCAACCCATCATCACCTCCACTACCACAACTACAAGAAACCCTTCCGTCTCACAAATTACCCTAGGCATACAAGGGAACATCACGCAGACAAGTACCTCCACAAGTGTGCCTCCACCCAACCCTCAAAACATCACTTACCTAAGATAGTTATTCTCACAACCACCTCACAATACGTCCAACCCATCCAACGTCCACCTATCCAATGTCAATCCATTAAATATCACGTATCCACATAATCCCATAAATCAACATAATCCCAATCCCCAAATACCAGCACATGTTCTCCAACAACTCCATGCATATCAACAACACCAAGTACACATCAACCAAAACAACAACCCACAATATCAAAACCTCGGCCAAACAAATCCCCAACATCAAATCCCACCCCACCTCCAACATCTCACCAACCAACAGGCCTACACATTCCAACCACCACCACAACCACATGATCTCACAACCATTGTACAGTCGTTGATCCAAAAGGTAGACAACATGCAAAATGGGGGAAAGTGTAAACACTATTCCTTTGAGGATATTTTCCCCTATCCATTTGATTGCATATTGTACATGCCTCCTTTCCCCAAGAACTTTGAAACACCAAAATTTGACAAATACAAGGGAAAGGGAGACCCTAGGGCCCACCTTAGGGAGTTCTACATCACTTGCTTAGAAGTTTCTAATGATGACACATATCTTATGAGACTCTTCCTAAGAAGCCTCGGTGGTCAAGGTGCTAAATGGTTCGCACATCTTCCCCCAGGCATTAGGACTTTCCCTGAGCTTGTAGAAAAAATTGTAAACCATTTCTCCTACAACTTCAAACATGAGATGTCTATGATAGACCTTTATGACACCAAACAAAAGAACAAAGAAGCCTTCACTTCTTTCTTGCAAAGATGGAGAAGCCTAGAAAGCAAACTCGCATGGCTAATTCCAGAAAAAACAACTTTTCACCATGTTTGTGACCAATCTCAACCAGGAATTAGGGTTTCATTTACAAATCCTTTGTGCATCTACCTTTGAAGAGGTCATCGACAAAGGTACCACTATCGAATTGGCCCTCATTGCCAAGGGCTCCATCAAACTGTATGACCACAAATCCAACAACAACAACAACAAAAACAATAATAACTACAAATCCAATAACAACACCCCCAATACAAACAATAATGCCAACACGTAATCAAATGAAAAATCATGCTATTTGGGGAAGAACAAGAATAATCTGAACGATGGCATCACAGATGTGAAATCCATCCAACATATACAAAACCAAACACCTACGCATACATATGCAACAAATGTAAATAACTAGCAGACTCAAACTAAACCATGCAAACCTTGCAAACAATTTACACCCTTAGGGGAACCCATCGAAGATATCCTTGACAGATGTCTCAAGAAAAGTTTGATCACACTCCCACCCATTAGACTCCATTAGGAGAATGAACTCAAAGCCACATGGTACAATGAAAATGACTATTGTGAATACCACTGCATCGCGGGTCATAAAATAGCTGACTGCATGCAACTAAAACATTGCATCCAAGACCTTATAGATTAAAATATAGTCAGCCTCGATCAAAGTGCCCAACCATCACCAAATGCTAATCTTGGAGCTTACAAGGATCCGCTTCCTAACCATAATAAAGCCTCCTCATCCAACCAAGCATACAATGTCACCCCACCCCCCATCCTATGACTCCATTATAGGGCAGATAGAACCATCATCCCACCATGTTAACACAGTCACCATTTAGGCACAAGCACCTGATTGTGCTATCACAACCCATCGTGGCCATGTATCCATACACACAACCCCTCTCACTAAACAAATGCCCACATCCACATCAGATCCCCTACCTCCTCGTCCAACCACATGTCCATCACCTACCCACCAGTATAACCTCCTAGAGCATATAGGAAAGACATCCACACAAATGTCCATACTTGAGTTGCTCCGCACATTACCCCTTCACAAGGACATCCTTGACAAAGCACTCTTGCAAACTCAAGTCCCCACCAACTTGAATGTAACTCAATTCCAAGCCATGGTAGGACACATCACCGCACCCCACCATCTCACCTTTCTAGAAAGGAGTTGCCCACCTCTGAACACATACATAACGACGCCCTACACATCGAAGTCCATATCCAAAAGCACACCATTAAAAGAGTCTTAATAGATGGTGGCTCCAGCCTCAACATATACACTCTAAAACTGCTAAAACACTTGGGGTACTCTGATGTGGTTGTAGACACCAGCGAGTGCATAACAATCAAAGGCTATGATGACACCGAATGGCTCTCTGAAGGCACTATCAAGCTTCCCATTCAAATGGGATAGAAAATACTGGAAACAAAATGTCAGGTTCTTGATCTCAACCTCCCCTACAACATCCTTCTTAGCAGACCAAGGATTCATGCCATGCAAGCCGTCCCATCCACCTTCCATCAATGCCTCAAATTTCCTCACAATGGTACATAAGTCATTGTCTATGCCAACCCCCGCCCCTTCCAATACTACAGTTTCTTGGAAGGTCATAACCATACCTTCTACACATACAACAAAGCTACCGCTAAAGCCATTCCAACATCATCCACCTCATATATTGATTCTGCAAACATTGCCACCACTTCATCCCAAGCACCTCCACCACCTGAGGTCCAGATCAAGCTAACTGACATGGGATGTGGGGAATACAACCTACATGGTACCTTTTGTGTGGGCACATTACCCAATCCTAAAACATTTGGCATCCCAAAAACAGAGGCAGCCAACATAGTCATCATCAAGTGCAAACCCTCACCCATCTTTGAGAAGAAACACCTTCTGGATCAGGATGTACTTGAAGATATCTCATCCTGGCTATACAAGGATGAAGAGCCTGAAAAAGAAGCCCACACCATCCCAACTAAAATCTACGACAAAGTCTCTAAAATTGTCAAAAGCATGGGCTATAAAGGACAAGGCAGTATTGGCCTTCATGAACAAGAGATTGTAGAACCACTGAAAGCAAAAAAAACCCCTATACTCAAAGGTTAGGGTATGGTCAACCACAATGCATCCTCACTACTGGTGAATGTATCCTATCCAAGGTCACTACAGTCTCCTTAGACGTTGACAATATCAATGAAACGGGCCTTCAAGACTCCTTTAGTGACTTTGCCAACTTCTTCGACTCATCCATTTGTACCATCTACTCAGTCACCACTCTCGCATCACCATCCAATGACTTACCACTAGTTTACCCTAACCTCATTGATTGGGACCAACAAGGACCTCCTGTCTTCGACATTGCACCTAACGATGAGGCCATCGTTGAAATGATTAGAGTTAGAGACCACTTCCCCTTGGGAGACCATAGAGCAAGATACATCATGGAGCTGGGTTAGTATGCCTATTTCAAGGAGACAACCCCTGCTTCTAGTCATAAAAACATAAAAATCAAAAATGGATCTGATGGTGAAAACTATTTTGCGGTAGTGTCAGACCTAAAAAAGTAAAAAAAAGACGTATCTCCTAGTGAAAATCTCCATGAGGTGCTAGGAGATGGAAGCATGGGCCTTCCCAAGGTAGATAAAGTGTATCCAGACAGGTCACCTATCCTAGTCAAGCTAGCCCAAGAGATGAACCATGGGACAGAAGAAGAATCTCACTTTCAGGGTAGAATCTCTCAGCATACAAGAACATGAAAACTTCTTGGCATTCTTCACACGCTGAAATCACAATTTTGCATGGACCTATGTAGACATGCCAGGGCTAGATCCTACATTGGTTGTTCATCACCTTGCAATATGCCCTAATGCAAAACTAGTCAAGCAGAAGCTCAGAAAAATGAATCCTCAGGTGGCTCTCCTAGTCAAGGAGGAACCAAAAAAGTTACTAGATGTTGGGTTCATTCGCCCAATTGATTATCCTGAATGGGTTTCAAACCTAGTACCAGTAGCTAAACTAGATGGCTAAATCTGTTGCTGCACCAACTTCAGAGACCTCAATAAGGCATGCCCAAAAGATGACTTCCCACTACCAAACATCGACATGATAATGGACCTCATGGTAGGACATGAAATGTTATCCCTCATGGATGGTTTCTTAGGATATAACCAAATCAAAATCACTAAAGAGGATCAACATAAGACAGCCTTCATATGCCCATGGGGAACATACTGATGGGTCGTAATGCCATTTGGCCTAAAAAATGTAGGAGCTACATATCAAAGAGCTATAACGGTCATATTCCATCACTTGTTTCACCACATCATGGAAGACTATGTGGATGATTTACTAGGGAAATCAAAGACTAGAGAAGAACAATTAGATGTGTGTCTTCAGAGTCACCTCTGAAAAACTCCTAGGATACATAGTCTCGAGAAGAGGAATTGAAGTTGATCCCACAAAGGTCAAAGCCATCACCAAAATGCCCCCTCCAAAAACATTAAAACAACTGAGAAGTCTGTAAGGAAAACTCCAATCTATCCGATGATTCATTGCCCAACTTACTGATAAGTGCCAACCATTCCAATATCTACTCCGAAAAGATATAGCCTTTGTCTGGAACACTCAGTGTTAGGATGCCTTTGATCAACTAAAAGAATACTTGACTAATCCTCCTATTCTAACACCACCAAGGCAAGGAGAACCCCTCCTTCTATACATCTCCACCACAGAGATAGCTATCAGAGCCTTGTTAGCATAGCATGATGAGAATGGAAAAGAAAGAGCCATCTACTACATTAGCCGCACCTTGATATCATATGAGCTCAACTACACACAAATTGAACGAGCATGTCTAGCCCTCATCTTTACTTCACAAAAGTTAAGATACTATATGCTCAATCACAAGACCAAGCTCATTGCCAAGATCGACCCACTGAAGTACCTGCTAAACATAGCTACTCTTACTGGCAGAATGGAAAAATGGGTCATGATTCTAACCGAATTTGACATTGAATACACGAAGAGAAAGGCCATCAAAGGACAAGTTATAGCTGATCAATTGGCTGAAACACCTATTCCGGTAGAGCATCCTACACTAGCAGAGTTTCCTAACGAAGCTATCTTGACAATCACACTAGCCATAGACACATGGAAGATGTATTTTGATGGATCATACACTCACAGAGGCTTGGGGTCAGGCATCCTGTTCGTTACCCCTCAAGGCAACACAATCCCCAAGTCCTTCAAAATCACATTTCCATGTACCAATAACATGGCAGAATATGAGGCTCTCATCACAGGTCTCTGCATGGCAATAAAATGGAAAATTGAGAAGTTGACTGTGTATGGAGATTCTCAACTAGTCATCCGGTAGGTAAATAATGAATACAAAACCAAAGATGATAAGCTCATGCACTACAAAAAGATGGTCGACAATTTCAAAGATTATTTTGAATACATCCACTTCGAACAAATCCCAAGGCTCAATAACAAAACTGCAGATGCCATGGCCACCATCAGATCTCTGGTAGACATGAAGAAGGACAGTAAGAAATGTGAATTCCTGATAGAAAAGCTCCCCATCCTAGCACATGATGTTCCTCAATCTGAACTAGTGTACGAAGTCATTGGTCCCTTATCCCCGTGGTATCAGGAAACCTACCTGTACCTTCATGATAATATCCTCCCCCTAACCTATCCACATCATAGAGAAAATCATTCATCTATCGAGCCTCCCGCTTCATCCTTGTAGGCAACACCCTATACAAAAGGAGTCTTGATGGCATGCTTCTACGATGTTTAGACTCTAGGGAAGCTGAAGTAGCCTTGGAAGAGGTACATGCAGGCAACTGAGGGGCACATTCAAGTGGATCCACTCTTTCTAAAATGATCCTTAGGACTGGATATTATTGGCCAACAATGGAATAAGATTCCTATAGATTTATCATGAAATGCCTCCCATGTCAACAACATGGCGATCTCATCCACGCACTAGCACAGGAGCTGCAACCAATCACAATGCCATGGCCTTTTTCATAGTGGGGACTTGACCTTGTAGGTAAAATACATCCCCCATCCTCTAATGGCCATAAGTTCATAATCACTGCTACCGAATACTTCACAAAGTGGGTGGAAGCAATTCCACTTACCTTCACCACTGGCACCCAAATCTCCAAATTCATCCTTTACTACATCATTTGCCACTATGGAATTCCTCATTCCATTGTCACCGACAATGGAAAATCATTCAAGAACCAAGAAGTTCGTACCTTGTGCGAAAAGTTTGATATCAAACACTATTTCTCCACGCTGTATTACCCTCAAGGAAACAGTCAAGCAGAGGCTTCTAATAAAACCATCCTTTGCATTCTCAAGAAGACAGTCAATGAAACTGGCCGTGACTGGCACCTCCAACTCAACCCCACCATATGGGGATACTACACAAGCATCCGTACTCCTACAGGAGCCACGCCATTTTCCCTAGTGTTCAAATCTAAAGCCATTTTACCTATTGAGGTCGAGCTCCCATCCTTACGAGTATCCCTGCAAAACATAATCTCTAATGAGGAATGCAGAGTCGCAAGGTTGCATCAACTAGAACTACTAGATGAGAAACGCCTGAATGCGTTGAACCACCTATAGGCATATCAGAACCGCCTTCGAAGAAGCTACAACAAGAGGATCAAAACCCAAAAATTTGAAGTAGGTGACCTTGTCCTTATGGAAAATTAGAAGAACTTGCAAGAACGTCCTAAGCAAGGAAAGTTTGAACCCAATTGGCTAGGACCTTATGTCGTCACAGCTGATTATGGGTCAAGAGCTTATCAACTTGCAACACTTGAGGGGCAGCCTTTAGATGAGCTGATGAACATCCTGCATCTCAAGAAATTTTATGCATAACCCATCTGGTACCCCAAGTCAAAAAAATAAAAAAAATAGAAAAAATCAAAAACACCAAAAAATCAAAAAATCAAGAAAAACCCAAGTGCAATAAAAACTTCCAATGGTGAAAATCACTTCAGTGATGCCTTGGATAAGTACCATGGTGAAAACCTGTTTTAGGTGCCATGCGTAGTGGCCAGTTTCACCATTTAATAAGTCTTCTTTCCTACACACCACTCCACATCCATGCATCCCATGGCTTGGAATTGAGAAACATCAAACACTATCGCCCAACCCACACTGTCCCATGCCAAAGCTGACTCATGGAACAGGAACCCTCGTAAGCTCCCCTTTGTACAATACAAAATCAAAAAATCCAAAAACAATACAAAATCAAAAAATCCAAAAACAGTAGAAAAACATAGAAAATCCAAAAAAATCAACCCATCAATCTCGCTACAAATCACAATCATCAAAACATACATCAAAATCCTCACCAACACAAACATCCCAAGTCATTCCCACATCATCAAGTCATGCCAGAACTACATATTCATTTCACCTGCATCTTGAAAGTACCTTGATCTCGTGGATACATGGTATGTAGGTAGTCTAGAATATGAAGGACATTTCTAGTACTCAGGTACATAAGATGTACCCATCCAACCTGTTTGGATGGTCCCCATTCACTAAGCTTTCTGGATGTAATAAAAGATACACACGCTACGTATATGCTTGAAACAAGGTTCCTAGCGCAAAAATCATCAATCAACATACCAACTATAACCCTACATCTGGCCAGACTATTCTTTTGCCCATCTTCCAAAAATTTTCCAATCAACACCAACTGATCTGCGTCCTAGGATATATCTTTCCTACAATGGACAAAAATATATCATTCTATCATCACGTCTCTTGGAAAGAGCACAAAAAGGTTATTTGTATCTTTTTTGTTGGTCTTTTTTATTATTGATTTTTATCTTTTTGTCTCGCTCAAAGTTATTTCCAAACCTACCTTGATCTCATTATATCATGGTAAGTGGCGGATAGCACCTATAGTAGACATAGTCATTATTTCTGTATGCTGTGCTTGTGGGTTGGTTTCATTACTCCAAAAATAGTATTCATATCTTGAAGTCTAGGTCGGTTCTAGCATGATGTGTCCCATTTACATATATACGCATCAAAACCTTATATGTATTATTCGCACTCATCGCTATGAGTCCCCTTCCCAGGCTAAGCAAGATTATACTACCTTGGGCATGCATGAAATCAACCTATTATCTGTGGGTCTAGTCCATCCAACCGTAGGATATACATCATCACCTAGGTCATTTCATACCTTTGTGAACTCTATCCTACATTGCTATAATAAACTAAGAAATGCTCTCAATTAATCTTTTGTAACTACTGTTACTAGCTCAAAATCACCATCCTAATCACTCATTCAACATTACCATCTGGGCCTAGATTTCATAATCACCTATCCTATCCCTCACTAACCCCATTCCCCCACCATATCTCTATCTAACACATCTTGAACCAAACCAAATCCTCCCTTAATGACGTGGCATCTTATGACCTAAAAAATCTTCTCGTCTCCTCAACCCCATCCTATAGATGCTCCTAATCCTATCCATACCCCATTCATACACCCCTATCATTTCTCCACCTAATCCCCTCTCCCACAGTCTCACCACTCAGGGTCAAACCAAACAACATCATGTGTATCAGGACTTGATCATCTAGCTTGTATCTGAACTAGCTTGCATCCCACCTATCACCTCACTTCCATCTTGCATATCATTTAGGTTCATTTTTCAGAATCTCTTAAATTACATGTCATTTAGGTTCATTTTAATCCATTTAATTTGCATGTCATTTAGGTTAATTTTAATCCATTCAATTTGCAGATCATTTAGGTTCATTTTAATCCATTTAATTTGCATGTCATTTAGGTTCATTTTTAATCCATTTAATTTGCATGTCATTTAGGTTCATTTTAATCCATTTAATTTGCATATCATTTAGGTTCATTTTAATCCATTTAATTAGCATATCATTTAGGTTCATTTTTAATCCATTTAATTTGCATATCATTTAGGTTCATTTTAATCCATTTAATTTGCATATCATTTAGGTTCATTTTTAATCCATTTAATTTGCATGTCATTTAGGTTCATTTTAATCCATTTAATTTGCATATCATTTAGGTTCATTTTAATCCATTTAATTTGCATGTCATTTAGGTTTATTTTTAATCCATTTAATTTGCATGTCATTTAGGTTCATTTTAATCCATTTAATTTGCATATAATTTAGAGTCATTTTAATCCATTTAATTTGCATATCATTTAGGTTCATTTTAATCCATTTAATTGGCATATCATTTAGGTTCATTTTTAATCCATTTAATTTGCATGTCATTTAGGTTCATTTTAATCCATTTAATTTGCATATCATTTAGGTTCATTTTAATCCATTTAATTGCCATATCATTTAGGTTCATTTTAATCCATTTAATTTGCATGTCAGTTAGATTCATTCTAAATTTGCATTTCTTTCAGGTTCATTTTAAATCCTTTTGCATATCACTTAGGTTCATTTTAGAATCAGTTTAAAATGCATAGCACTTAGGTTCATTCTAAATCATTTAAGTTAAATTGCATATCATTTCATTAGGTTCACCATTAACAGCTGATAGTTTGCATAATAATTAGGTTCATTTTAGAATTATTTAGTTGCACATTATACATCACATTGCATATCATCTCATAAACATTTAGTTACATTACATCATCACAATCATCATCACATCATATTATCGTATCCATAATAAATGTTATTAGTCTAAACATTCATTTGCATTATACATCATATAGTACATAAAATCATAAACACCATGCATATATCACAATAAATCCATCCTAAATGCATCCATAAAATCAAAAACATAATGGCATAAACATAACATATCCATAGCATATAGATCCATAAGGAATATTTGCATCCATCATATAGGCATCATCATAATAGGGCATCATAAACCATCAAAAAGCGTCGCATCATATATAATCACCGCAAAAAAAGTACATCGCTCATGTATACATCAAAAAATATATAGTGTCCTGATACAATGTCTCTAAGGACTAACATGATTTAACCATCACATAGAGGACCCTCTCTCTAAGGGAGTGGGAGTCTCTGACCCTAGTTGAGGCTATGATCCTATTAGCAGTTGTGGCTATGGTTGTGCCTGCACCTGTGGAACCTGTTGGGGCATGTGTGAGGGAGGAGGCATCGTCTTCTGAACCGACTGAATAGATCTCAATCTATGTGATCTTGATGCCCTCGATCCACTGACCTAGATATAGCTCGGTGCTCACTGCTCTGCTGGCACAGCCACATAGTACAGCCCCCGATAATACTCCATCCACCCCTAGTCTCTATCAAATCTCCTTGTACCTGAGACATCTGAACCTGAGACTAAGACAGATGTGTCTACATCAATGTCAAAACTGGGGCTAGTCCAGCCCCTGACGCTTGTAGACTACCCACTATGGTCTCTGCCTGTTGAGCCCTAGCGAGTGCTGCATCTCACTCCCCTGTCGACATGACTATGTCACCCTAAGCCTATGCTAGCTATGCCTGCAACGCAGCCACCTACCCATCTGATCCATCCAACAATGCTACTATAGCCCGCAGCTGCTCCAACTCTACCTCACAACTCTCCAATGCCTCCTGCAAGCTCGCCACCTATGCTCTCAAGGTCTCCATCTCCTCCTCCTCATCCCATGCTTGCCAACAAGGTGTGAGCCTCTCAACCTCAGCCTCTCCAGCTGTCCCTAAGGGACCTGCCTATTGCCTTCCCCCAATAACCTACTGCTACCCTACTTGTGGTGGGGACATATCACCCATATCCACCCTCAGTTGTCCCCCATGCCAC
The DNA here is from genome assembly GCA_027924645.1 of Cunninghamia lanceolata. Lineage (NCBI taxonomy): Eukaryota > Viridiplantae > Streptophyta > Pinopsida > Cupressales > Cupressaceae > Cunninghamia > Cunninghamia lanceolata. Next base: position 22,422,063 of record BSBN01001281.1, read on the forward strand.
CGAGGTCCTCTAGGTTCTCTCCCTGCTCCAACCTACACCTACTCAATAGGAACCTGCTGCACAAGTACTTGCTGGCCCACCTGCCCTTATCCTGCTACCACCGCCACCAGTACATCTATCAGCTGGCCATCCTTACCAACCAATATCTCCTCTCCATCATCTCCAACCTGCATGAGGTAGTCCTCAATAATCTCCTCCCCCTCCTCCATGCAGTCATCCCCATCTAGGTCATCTCCATCACCATCTAAATCATCCCCCCTGAACCTGCTACCTCCTCCACTAGATCCATCAACCGAGTGGGATGATGCATCTACCACCATATATCATAAGTAGGCATAGTACCTGCATCTCTAATAGTACTCCCCCAATCCCACCGCACTAGGCGTAGAGCTGCAAAGTCAGCTAGGGTGACCTGTGGCTCTATGGTTGCAGGCCAGAAGGGTGCATCTCGAGGAGTCCGCACAAATATGGCCATCTGCTGAGGAGTGTCCTATATCAAACCAAACTACTGCATGACCCGTGAGGGTAGATACATCTCTATAGCATGGCCTCCTCGACCCATTAGGTACCGCTACTGAAATGTAAATGGTAAATGAATATCATCATTTGGCCATGGCTCTAAACCAATATATGGTCGCCAGGTCACACTAATAACATCATCCAGTATCATCCTCCAGTACCGCACCTATCCAGTATATATGTACTCTGCATCTTGATATAAAAACAAAAAGGCCTCAAAAGGCCACTGATAATACCCACATGTCAGCCGGGTAACAGTAATGTGCTCCCAAATCCATACATGAAGTAGAGTAACTCCAGCTGAAAATGCTCTATCATGCAGATAGGTGACCTTATGCATCTCATGGTATAACTACCCCAGCATCGCTGGTCCCCAGGCATAGATGGTCTCATGCCTCACCATCCCCTCTATCATCCCCCTAGCCAACCAGAAAGCCCCTGCCTCACCTGTCAGGCATCACAACACCTCCAATCAAAGCACATAGGAATAAGGTAAAGGGATCTGCACCTGCAGCAAGTGTCCCCTCATAATCTATCTCTCTCCTGTTTGCTAAGAGAACAATGTGGTCAGCTCCAAACACTCTAATCAGGGTACTCCACCCCATCCTCGTGTCATATCAAACTCACCGACCTCGACTAGGTAGCTTGAGGATGCGATAAACATCCTCAAGTGTAATGGTAATTTCACCAGTCAGCAACAGAAAGTTGTAGGCCTCAGAGCGATACCGCTCCACAACTGCTATCATCAGAGCTTTATGAGCTCACAAAACTAGCATCGATGACACTGTCAGAAGCCCCAATCTCACCAGTCGAACCCGCGTAGCATCATCAAAACCATCGAACAGTGCCATCACAGATAGAACTCATCACTCTCTTGACTGCAATATAAATCACTATGTATCCTGCATCCACAACTTTTAGATCATATATCAACCTATCTTTTTCTAAACCAACCCCTTTTCTTCTAATGTCTAAAAAGCTAACAGACAACCCCTTGTGCCATTTTTAAAATGGCGCTACAACTTCCTCTTAATAGCGCTATTTCAGAAAATAGCGCCACTACGCAAATCTCTTTATGCTGATCCAACCAATAGTGCTACTGCATACTATCCATAGCGCCATTTCAGAAAATGGCATCAATCGATAATTTGGTGCTCATTCAAACAATAGTGCCCATTCCCACAAAAGCGCTAATTAACTACATAGCTCTAATCCCATAAATCGTGCTAAAATCAACAATAGCGCTATTTCTAATGATGGCGCTATTCCATAGTATAGCGCCACTTTAACCCCAATATAGTGCTAAAAATACTATATTCCATTCTTCTAAGAATGGCACTAATCCAGACGATAGTGCCAAAATACCTACCAAATGGCGACAAACCGCCCTAACCCTACCCTGGAGGATAGCGCCATTCCAAAGGATGGCACTAATCCACCTTATCGTTGGCACTATGCGCTCCAATCCCAAATCCCAAAACCCCAAAAAAATGCAAGTAAATAAAAAATTCACAAAGTCAGGGTTAGGCCCTACCTGGGGTCTAGCGTCCGGTTCCTGGCCAAACTCTTAGAACCACTCTGAGATGTGTCGAAGTCGCGGGAACTAGGGGTTGCAGTCAGCCATTTCTCCTTCGCTCCTTCTCTAAAGTCAAAGTCTACAAATGTGGCACCCTTAGGGCCCACTTTTCCTAATATAGTGGGCCATGTCATACTTCCACCCCCTCTTTTTTCATCCAGGATGCATATCTTAGCCTTTTTCCTTCATTTTTCTTCCTACCATCTTCTTTTTTCGTTGCCTATCTAGTTTTCACTTCCGTCACATCCTTTTGAGAACTCACCTGAAAAATTTTTATTTTCCCGCCAACCTCTCGAGGGGGCATCCCTTATCTTTCTTATTCCTTTCCGACAGCTGGGGCATATTTTTCTTTGACTTGACATCAGTTCCCTCCTAGGTCTGGATGCCACATCAAAGAGGGGAAAATGTAGACACCTAAAAATGTCTTCTACCATCAAACCGACTCCCGACATCCCTAATCATGTCAATTTCCCTCCTAAACCAATTAATTAAATTTTATTTAATTAATTACCCCTTTTATTTTCTAAATTCACACCATTTTATCCCCAAAATTGAATTAATTTCATTAATTCAATAGTCCAAACCTTAGCCAATTGATTTAATAAATATGCAATATTTATTTAATCAATTTCCTCCTTTTTTCACTAAATCCAATTAATTAGTTAAAACCATGTTAACTAATTAATTCAGCCTATTAATTAACCTATCCCTACCCTAGACAATTAAATAACTATTATTTAATTACCTACCCTAGCCTACCTCATCCTAGCCCTAGGATTAATTAAATAAAACCTATGTTTAATTAATCCTCACCTCTTATTTGGGTGGTCAAACCTTGTTTAACACCCTTCCCCACATCCTCCAAATAAAAAATTGAATTAAATCCACATAAGTTAATTTTTTATTTAAAAACATCCCACATCACATTTAATTTTCCTTACAAACCCATACTCATTTATTTCCTCTCTTCCCCAAATGAATTTTTAATTCATTTACATTCCCCCATATGAATCTTTAATTCCAAAATAATCTTTCACCCCCATGCTCATTTAATAACTCCTTTCCCCAAAATGAATAAAAGATTCACTTTTATTCATAGCCCTCCATTTATTCAAGATTTAATCTAGGCCCTCCACATCACTTTTATCCTCCACCATTGATCTTCCAAATAAATCTCCACCCTTGGATCAAAATCCCTTCCAAAAATCTATAAATATAACCTCTCCCAAGCCATTTTCATCATCTAAGTTTCATGCAAAGTTACCATGTCAAAATCTCCATTGAGCTAGAATAGTGAGTTGCAAATTAGAGTAGCATTTCACATTCAAATCTATTGTCTAGGGATTATCTTTGTCCTAGGAGTTCTTGGGAGCATGCTCCTACTTCCCTTGATGAGATTGGGTTTTACATGTGAGGTACAGCTTCTTGTATTTATTTGCATTTTGTTTAGTATTTCAACCTCAAATGTTTATCTAATCTACAATATCCACAAGGAGCAAGTTCATTTCCTTCTACATGAGGTGGATTTCCTGAAGTATTTGACACTTCAGTCTGGAAAATGCTAGCAGCAATTCTGAACTGAGGATAGTCTAACTCTGCATGTGCATTGGTGTTATGTATTCTGACCAGTTAGTAAGGGCTACCTTTGCAAGGTTGACTCTGGTGGTCTATTTGGGTTCACTTGGAGGCTGATTGTCTAGGGGTGATGGCAAAGAACCATTGTTTGGCCTAGTGTTCCACATTCTAGGCTGTCTAGGAGGATTATTGTTGCCATTATTGTTATTGTAGTTACTGTTGTATCCCCTATTAGGATAATTAGGTCTATCATTAGCATAGCCTCTATTCTAATTTAGTTGAGAATAGAAGTTTTGACTCCTTAAATGAGTAATCTCAGTAGTAAGTTTCCTTAACTGTGTTGATATTTCCTTAATTTCTTCTTTCTCTTCCTGAACCTTGGCCACTACATTCTTTGTTAGGGGCTTGAAAAAGGAAGATCCATTGTTATTGTTGTCTACAACCTAAGGCACTTGTATTTGTCTTGGATGTGTTAACATTTGGCCATTTCCATTTGGAGTGTTGGTGCCTGAATTGACTGTCAGTTGATTTAGCAATTTTTCATGCAGGCACCTTCCCTAAAATCCAAAAAAATTTAAGTGTTGGCACCCCTTCAGTGTTTTGCAGCATCCACATCATCTTTCTTGAGGAAGGGGTCATCATGTTTTGCCCATCGGCATATGTTTACTTGTGTCTTGGCGATTGTATCAATAGCATGGTGTGTTCTTTGTATATCGCCAAGACTTTTGCCTATCGGCTGCGAAGATTGTGTTTCCACCGATGGTGTTGGTCATGCCGATGGGGGTAAGTCAAGTGTTCATCGGCAAGATTTGGTGTATCGGGCTAGCATTGTTTCGATCTGCCGATGTGAGGAGCTTGGCCGATGAAGAATCATCGGCATGTGTTTGGCCGACGGAGGGATGAAGCCATGGTTCATCAGCGAGAGTTGTATTGTCGGCCTAGGTATTTTGAATTGTGCCGATGGTGGGAGGCTTGGCCGATGTGTTGTCATCGGTGTAGGTCTCGCCGATGGAGGGATGCGAAGGTGAGCATCGGGAAGACTTTCCCTATCGGGCTAGCCGTTGGAGGGTCCGCCGATGGAAAGTGTTTGGCCGACGAGGGTGTCATCGGCGTAGGTCACACCGAGAGGGGAGCATGGAGTGGTCATCGGTGTGAATGGTATCATCGGCAGAGGATGTTTCTGCTTGGCCAATGATGTTTTTCTTGCCGATCAGGAGACATCGCTGTAGCGTACTCTTTCTCTGGCCGATGATGGAGTTGATGGTGGTCTTCGGCGAGATTCGGCGTATCAGCGGGGAGACTTTTGGGTTGGCCGATGGTGTTGGTCACACCGACAGTGGAGTATGGAGTAGCGATCGGAAAGACAGTTGTCGTCGGTGAAGGTTTTTTGCGAGCTGCCAATATGTGGATGTTTGGCCGATGTGATGTTATCGGCGTGGGTCACACCGACGAAGGGATGTTTTGAAGGTTATCGGGGTGACTTGGTGCATCGGCGTAGGTTTGAGATGCTGCTCCGACGGTGTTGGTCATACTGACGGAGGTGGGAGGCCAGGGTGCTGTCGGAGTGACTTTGTTCATCGGCAGAGATGTTTCTTGTTGGGCCGACAGTTGGTGGTCTGGCCGATAGGTGGTATTTGGCTTCTGGGCGTCGGCGAGACAACTGGAGTCGGCGGGAGATTTTTGAGGTAGGCCGATGGTATATGTTTGGCCGATGGGCTGTGGGCGAAGGGTCGTGTGTCGAGCGCGGCAAAATGCTCGACACTTGGTATGTATGCGACTATGCTTTTAAAGCGCCAAAGTTGTCTCCACACCATGAATATGGGACTAATCCCCTTGCATTATTTTTGAACCCGCGATAGAACGCTTTTTGGCGGGAATTCCTTTTTGAATGCAGCGACAGTTTTTCAGGTGACCGCGGGTGGTTGAGACCCTTAATGGCAACGGTGCAGGGATGTGGACAATGGTACACATGGTCACGTCACCCAATTTTTGAATGAAGACTCCCAAATGGCAGCACAGGGCTCGAGGTTTCTCTTGTATGTTGCTGAAATATTTTCTGAGCGCCATTCCTTCTGAGGACTGTATCTAGCGGATTTTTGTCATAGCCATGTAATTAATTGCTGTAGTACGCTTTCTGGCTATTATAAGTAGGAAGTGTTACTCATTTTTAGGTTGTTGAAAGTTGAACATTTTGGCTCTGTAACACAATACAGTTTGTTTTGGTTGCTCTATACAGCTAAACCTGTGAGTTTATGTATCTCCTGTTGTATGTTTTTGTATGAATCCACTGATTTCATGGTTAAATTTATATGAGAAATGCTATGTTAGCATGTGTTTTGTTAATTCTGTCTCCAGTATTGCATGTATCTTTCTTCTGAGTCTGGGTATTTAAGGAATGTTGAGACTCTAGAACATAGAATTCCTATGTTGAATGTCTGATCTTTTAACTTCTGCTCAAAGGTAGATTAAACTATTTTCAGATTAAACATTGGGAAGGGTATACTGCAGTAGGGATGCCATAAGTAGAGATAACTTAACACTCTGTATTGGGAGATATCTGTAAGGCAGGTATCATATATATCCCCCTGAAATCCAGTTTTAGCTGTTCATGCTGATCATTCACAGGTGTATGTCTATTGACTCCAGGCCCTGGATAGGCACCAATCTTGCTTTGTGTTTGTGTTACAACCATGTCCAGCTTTGCATCCAAACTTAAACTCATAATCAAACTCTAAAACAACCTTAGGACATTAGAATTGGTTTTAGGATCCAAGTCCTCTGTCTACAACTGAAAATAGGCCCAAAGCCAGCCCCTTTGCTCTTATCTTGCAGTTTTGGTCTACTTACAGGAGGACTTATCTGCTTTCTGTCAGCATCCCAGCCTTTGTATGCATATCCCCATGGATGTTGAGTAGGGAACACACCCTTAGGTTTTGCAGAGCCTGAAGAAGAAGAGGAGATAAAATATAGAGTCTATCTCCTACATTGTTGGCCCCTGGCCCAGAGATCCTGTTGATCATTGATGGCTACCTTGTAGGGAAATCTGGGAATAAGCATCCAGTCTGGGAAAAAACCAACAAAATGGTGACTCCGCTGGGGATGGACTGATAAAAGAAAGGGTTATATCTTGTGACCCATCCGAGTCACCAACAAAATGGTGACTCTACTGTGGATGTTGATGTAAAGTTATATCCTGCAGTCTCTGGTGAAGTTTTGCTCTGCTGGTGGTATGAACTCAGAAAAATATGTGTTGAACTTTCAGCTACTGTAAAATTTTGTCCTCTCTGGAGAGGTGGCGACTCTGCAAAAGACCTGAATGCACATGAAAGTTGATGTGTGTTGTGACAGAAAATGTGCTTTTCAGACTTCAGCATCTGTATAAGAAAGGTACCTTGTTCCTTCCCCTTTATATTTGCTATTTTGCTGCATAGGTTAGATGCCAGGGGAGGCTATAGGTCTTAAGAATGGAAAAGATGTCTAAAAATAGAAATTTCATGAATCCAAGTATGAATTATCCCATACTCAGCGGTGAAATGTTGGACAAAAGAATAGAAGAGATAAGAAATAGGTTGATATTCTTAGAGGCTGAGCAGGCCCAGTTAAAAAACAATAACCCTGTTGTGTCTGCCAATCAGAAAGCTAAACCTCCTATCAGCCCTTTTGATCATTTGTATGACCAACTAGATTTGTCATGGGTGGATTATAAAGTAGAAACTATGCCTGTTGGGATATACTGTCAGATGCCTAGATTTAGTGGTCACAGTGTATGTGATGGGAATGCACATATCCAAAATTTTCATGAGTTCATGGGAAAACATTCATTTAGAGATGAGGATATGTGGATGAGGTTTTTCGTTAGGTCCTTTGATGCAAAAGCAAAAGACTAGTATTTGAGCCTTCCAAAGAGATTTTTTGCCTGTTGGGATGAGCTTGCTGACTGTTTCAAAGAAGAATTTTTAAGAGAACCTGCTGATCTTGTTGCAGAATTGATGAACATCAGAAAACAAGATGAAGAGCCATGTGTTGATTTTAGTCATAGGTTTGCAATAGCCCTTTCACAGATCCCAGAAGTCTTCAGACCTGATATTTCAGCCTGTGTTGGCATATTCTTTAAGGCTTTTGAGGAGGGCTCTAGTGCAATACTGAGGGATTTCAAGGTAACAGGTATGCAGATGGCATACAAATTTGTTGAAAATATAGAAAATTTTAGAAATGGGCGCCTGTTGATATCCCTGTCCCCAGGCCTTGGTGTGAAAAATAGTTGTGAAGCTGCAAATGACCAAATGATTATGGCATCATGTGCAGATAAAAATGAAAATGAAAGCATAGAGGTTGAGACTGCTGTATTTGAACATAATGTTAACAATACTGCTCAACTGGATTGTTCACCAGTTGAGGATGCCAGTGAAAGGACTAGTGAGGATTCCCATTGCAATGATGAGGCAGCTGGCCATGAAAACAACAACGAGGTTGTGGACAGTAGTGAGCAACTTTTGGAATGGACCTGTGGAGACAATTGTGAGTATTGTACTCAAGACAGAGAAGGTATAAGCAAACAGAGAAACAGTTCCATGTGTGACCCACTGCCTTCATTTCAAACACATGGAGATCATGAAGAGTAGTCAGAAATTGAAATAAGTGCTAGTGCAGAGCATGATTGTTTTTCATTTGATGGCTGTTTTGCTTATGACACACAGGCTGATACTCCTCCACAGAGTGAATCCATTGGTGATGAAGATGTGTGCTCTGCTGCCCATGAACAAATGGCATATCATGATCAAGCTTATGTACCTGGATCACCCATCTTTGACACATATGGTGATGAGGATCTATTTGAGTATGGTGAAGATCTAGACACTATTTTTGGCTTGGATTCTGTTTCTCATCCTGATGAAAGAGGAAACAACATGCATCAGGTAAGTGACTGTGAAAATGTGCTTGATTTGAAAGAGGTGCCAGAGCCTGATCTTTTCCAGCTTGGTGCTACTATTGGTTGTGTACATGATGTGCACAATTGTGAATTTGAAAGCTTTTCTTTTGAGAGGCCAGCATATGAAATGAGCTCTAATTTTCCTAGCTGTATGATGGACTTCGAGTGCTTCCAATTTTCAGTCCAGCTAGGAAATCATTTTGTAATGCATAGTGATGACAAGTGTTATATTCCATTCGAGTATGCATTGCTTGATACATCCTGCATCCATTTGTTGCCTGATGTTGAGGGTTGTGTACATAAGGGTGATAGTGACAAACTGAGTCAAAAGGTTGAATATGCAAATAACCAGGTTTGTTTGTGGTAAGAGCATGGCAGTACTCTTAGGCTTGACCTAGTGTATGCAGATGAGAACAAGGTGTTTGACAAGGGGAAGTATTGGTTTTCCCTTTCTTGGTGGCCTTAGGCCATCAAGAGTGTTTGGTGATGCAGATCATTGTAACTTCATGACTCTGTGCCCAATGGATAGGGGACTGGTCTGTATCCCAGAGTTCTATGGTTCTTGCCATGCCTGCAAGAGGCATGCATCCTCAGATAGAGCCACTGTTGGTGCCTGAATTGACTGTCAGTTGATTTAGCAATTTTTCATGCAGGCACCTTCCCTAAAATCCAAAAAATTTTAAGTGTTGGCACCCCTTCAGTGTTTTGCAGCATCCACATCATCTTTCTTGAGGAAGGGGTCATCATGTTTTGCCCATCGGCATAAGTTTACTTGTGTCTTGGCAATCGTATCAATAGCATGGTGTGTTCTTTGTATATTGCCAAGACTTTTGCCTATCGGCTGCAAAGATTGTGTTTCCACCGACGGTGTTGGTCATGCCGATGGGGGTAAGTCAAGTGTTCATCGGCAAGATTTGGTGTATCGGGCTAGCATTGTTTCAATCTGCCGATGTGAGGAGCTTGGTCGATGAAGAATCATCGGCGTGTGTTTGGCCGACGGAGGGATGAAGCCATGGTTCATCGGCGAGAGTTGTATTGTCAGCCTAGGTATTTTGAATTGTGCCGACGGTGGGAGGCTTGGCCGATGCATTGTCATCGGTGTAGGTCTCGCCGGTGGAGGGATGCGAAGGTGAGCATCGAGAAGACTTTGGCTATCGAGCTAGCCGTTGGAGGGTCCGCCGATGGAAAGTGTTTGGTCGACGAGGGTGTCATCGGCGTAGGTCACACCGAGAGGGGAGCATGGAGTGGTCATCGGTGTGAATGGTATCATCGGCAGAGGATGTTTTTGCTTGGCCGATGATGTTTTTCTTGCCGATCAGGAGACATCGCTGTAGCGTACTCTTTCTCTGGCCGATGATGGAGTTGATGGTGGTCTTTGGCGAGACTCGGCGTATCAGCGGGGAGACTTTTGGGTTGGCCGATGGTGTTGGTCACACTGACAGCAGAGTATGGAGTAGCGATCGGTGAGACAGTTGTTGTCGGCGAAGGTTTTTTGGGAGCTGCCGATATGTGGATGTTTGGCCGATGTGATGTTATCAGCGTGGGTCACACCGACGAAGGGATGTTTTGAAGGTTATCGGGGTGACTTGGTGCATCGGTGTAGGTTTGAGATGCTGCTTCGACGGTGTTGGGCATACCAACGGAGGTGGGAGGCCAGGGTGCTATCGGAGTGACTTTGTTCATCAGCAGAGATGTTTCTTGTTGGGCCGACAGTTGGTGGTCTAGCCGATAGGTGGTATTTGGCTTCTGGGCGTCGGCGAGACAACTGGAGTCGGCGGGAGATTTTTGAGGTAGGCCGATGGTATATGTTTGGCCGATGGGCTGTGGGCGAAGGGTCGTGTGTCGAGCGCGGCAAAACGCTCGACACTTGGTATGTATACGACTATGCTTTTAAAGCACCGAAGTTGTCTCCACACCATGCATATGGGACTAATCCCCTTGCATTATTTTTGAACCCGCGATAGAACGCGTTTTGGTGGGAATTCCTTTTTGAATGCAGCAACAATTTTTTAGGTGACCGCGGGTGGTTGAGACCCTTAATGGCGACAGTGCAGGGATGTGGAAAATGGTACACATGGTCAGGTCACCCAATTTTTGAATGAAGACTCCCAAATGGCGGCACAGGGCTTGAGGTTTCTCTTGTCTGTTGCTGAAATATTTTTTGAGCGCCATTCCTTCCGAGGACTGTATCTGGCAGATTTTTGTCATAGCCATGTAATTAATTGTTGTAGTACGCTTTCTGGCTGTTATAAGCAGGAAGTGTTACTCATTTTTAGGTTGTTGAAAGTTGAACATTTTGGCTCTGTAACACAATACAGTTCGTTTTGGTTGCTCTATACAGCTAAACCTGTGAGTTTATGTATCTCCTGTTGTATGTTTTTGTATGAATCCACTGATTTCATGGTTAAATTTATATGAGAAATGCTATGTTAGCATGTGTTTTGTTAATTCTATCTCCAGTATTGCATGTATCTTTCTTCTGAGTCTAGGTATTTAAGGAATGTTGAGACTCTAGAACATAGAATTCCTGTGTTGAATGTCTGATCTTTTAACTTCTGCTCAAAGGTAGATTAAACTGTTTTCAGATTAAACATTGGGAAGGGTCTACTGAAGTAGGGATGCCATAAGTAGAGATAACTTAACACTCTGTATTGGGAGATATCTGTAAGGCAGGTATCATATATATCCCCCTGAAATCCAGTTTTAGCTGTTCATGCTAATCATTCATAGGTGTATGTCTATTGACTCCAGGCCCTGGATAGGCACCAATCTTGCTTTGTGTTTGTGTTACAACCATGTCCAGCTTTGCATCCAAACTTAAACTCATAATCAAACTCTAAAACAACCTTTAGGACATTAGAATTAGTTTTAGGATCCAAGTCCTCTGTCTACAACTGAAAATAGGCCCAAAGCTAGCCCCTTTGCTCTTATCTTGCAGTTTTGGTCTACTTACAGGAGGACTTATCTGCTTTCTGTCAGCATCCCAGCCTTTGTATGCATATCCCCATGGATGTTGAGTAGGGAACACCCCCCTAGGTTTTGCAGAGCCTGAAGAAGAAGAGGAGATAAAATATAGAGTCTATCTCCTACACTGTTGGCCCCTGGCCCAGAGATCCTGTTGATCATTGATGGCTACCTTGTAGGGAAATCTGGGAATAAGCATCCAGTCTGGGAAAAAACCAACATGGAGGTGGCATGATACTAAGTGGAGGTATCTGCAAAGGACTAGGTATCACAACTGGAGGTATCATGGCTCCATTAGGCTATTGCTTGGTAGGGTATGTTGGATAACTAGGAAGTGTGGGAAATGTAATGTTTGGTGTTGGAGCAGGAACTAGCTACTGAATGACTTTGATAGCTTCTTGGAAAGCTTGTGTCAAACTTGTGACATTAGGATGTGCTCTCCTAATAAACATGGAAGTTAAAGGATCTAGGGTTGAATAATATATGCTCCTAGCAGCTTCATCAGTTATAGTATAAGGGGTAACTAACTTAGATAGAATCTTCTAGAATCTAGCATTGAAGTTAGCAATAGGCTCTCCTTCAAATCATTTGATTGTGGCAAATAAGTGATAATTCATTGAAGGATCTATAGGTATTTTTAACCTATCAGTAAAAGATTTCTCCAAGGTAGCCCATGATCTGACTAAACCCTGACCAAGAATAATATACCAGTTATAAGCCTCTTCCCGTAAGGAACATGGAAATAACCTGCATACAATGTCCTGATGCTCAATTCTAGCCCTACAATAGGCTTCCTTGAAAGTTCTGATGTGGTCATCAGGATCCTGATATGGATGATACTTAGGACAAATTTTATCAAGATTCTTTGGCAAAGCATGATATGCATTGAAAGTCAAAGGTGATTCTGCTGTAAAGAACGACATTGCAACTAGTGGAGGTTGAGCCTGAGGTATGACTGGTTGAGATTGGACCTGAGGTGTGACAGGTGATCCTATAGGTGTTTGTAAGCCAATAGGAGTTACAGGAGGATGTTTTGGTGATGCTCCTGACGCCCTAGAACTAGGAGTGTGATGAATGTCTATAGTTCTAGGTCTAAATTCCCTGACAGGTAATTCTTCAAAGAGTTTGCTAGATTAGGACCTAGTATTTGGCATGAGAGCCAGGATTTCTTAAATTTAAGGAAAATTGGTTGGTTGACTATAAAGATCAATTGGAATTTACTAGCAAAGGCTATATTTATGGTCAAAAATGGTAACTGACTAGATATTTATAGAATATTTGCATGAACAATGCAAATATGAGGTGATGTTGAGGTCTGGTGACACTTGCAACCGAATATCAGGTTTCTAAAGCAAATTACCTCAAAGCTTTGACAAATTTACCTAAAATAGAGCTTATCTTTGCAAATTCATGATGATCAACTACAAAGCTTGCAATATTTATGATCAATTTTGACAACTTCACAAAGGATTAGCATGCACAAGCTTAAAACAACAAATCTTTGCATATGACTTGAAATCTAGAGGTGTTTTAGTGTTACCTTACTATCTACATCATCAAATCAAACAAAATCTACTAATGATGAGTGGGATGGCCCTCCTTCTAGCACCAATTTATGTGGATCATGATGTTAGTCATAAACAAACATAGAATAAAAGTTACACAACAACCTTTACTCATCTTGAAAGATACGATGAATTCAAAGAATTCATGATCCCAAGTCTCCATAGATTAGTTCCTAATCTACTGACGTTACTCAGTGGTTGTTGTGTGTTATTGTTTTCCATTCAGGTGCCTTACATTTGTTGATCAGTATATTTTGTCTCCTGTAAAGATACTACATAGAAAGGTTACTCTACACAGTATATTTCTTCAAATAGTGTGTCTGTACTTATATCTTTGCATGATATTTATCAATTGAACATGATTTAAGTCTAAATATGCTATGAATTTTCAATTGTCTATGAGATATTCGCATATTTCATGTTATTCATTCTGATTATCTGTTACTTGCAATTATGATGGTGAATTGTTATGAAATTCAAAGAAAATTAAAAGAAAACTTTAAATTATGATGAATCTTCAGCTATTGAGCCACATACACACTTGATATAGTCATGAGGAGAAGAAATCAAACCATATTTTCACTAGGATGTCCCAGGCTAGATATAGATGCTGCTAACTTCAAATGATGATGAATGAAAACAATACAAGCAGACTAATAAGCACTCCAAGGGACGCAGCTAATCAAAGCATGTATTAAGAATCCAAACATAGATTACTTAGGATTTATGATGATTTGGAATCAAAATGGTCTTCTCTTTCATTAAGTATGCAAAAACATGGATGTTTACAACAACTTTGAAATAGGTCTTGATATTTCAGTAATCAAATTTCAATTAGGCTTCAGAATGTTCAAAATAAGGCATCCCTACACCTTTTATAGAATAAGGTGAGGGAGCAATTACAAAGGACCTATGGTTAGGATGCATCAATTAAGATTAATGGTGCATATTCACTTTTGACTTGGTCAACTTTCCCTATGGCATAGGTCGCCAGCTGGCAACCATTTAGGTGACTTATTTTCTTCCATGTACCTGATGCATATGTTTCCCTTGTGGCGCATCTTCCTTTACTCCTCAAGTTCTTCTTCTTCATCATCATGATCATCGCTTTCCATGTCGTTATCACCCTGATGAATATCACCCTATATATGGACCTTTAATGCTGTCCTGATATTTTCCTAAGCTTCTACTATCTTATCAACCTCCCCGCCATCCTAAGTTTTGGCTTTACTGATGGCATGCTTGTGGGCTTGAAATTTATCTCTAAGGACCTCTAACTTACTCTTCCTATTACTCAATGTTTCATTATAATTCTCCACCCTAACTTTGATCCCCATGATCTTATTCATTGCTTCTTCTGTCAGGTGGGTGAAAGGATCATCAGCCATCGGCTGGAAGTTATCATGCAGAGCTTTTATGACAAAGTCTACATCTTGGTTTTCAATTTTCCCCTCTACTTTTCCCTCCAGGGCTTTTAGGAGTTCTGCTTCATAGGACATCATGTTGTGCAATCTCACACTGATCTCTCTTAGCTTACTACTGCACCTCTTTAGTATATCACATTCAAACCTGATGTCCCTATACCAAATATCCACTAGCATGGTAGTGTTATTATCCAATACCTAATTATTTATCAGGATCTGAGGATTATTCCTCTTTATTTCACTTAGAGCACCCAAGGCTCTTTCTAACTAGAATGATCTTCTTCCGGTCTCATTCTATACTTTATCAACCTTCTTCTTGGAGATACTCAAAGACTTCCACCTCTGCAAAGAGGCTCTCTCTACTCCCTCAGCTCCCATGAGTGCTGATAGCATCCACTTCCTCATGATCACTGATTCATGCTTCATAAGGTCTAACTTATTGACCTCCTCTTGAGAGATTGTAGTCAATGGGACTGCCTGATCTAATGATGTATTGTCGGGGTTAGTCAACCCTTTTATGTATGAGTGCAGCTAAGCAATGTGCTCTTTATGCTACTTATTCTTCTCCTTTTATTTGTTCACCCTTTAGGTTAAAGAATCAATTATATCATTCCTTTATTGACCCTCTTGGTCTTCATTGGCAAACCCCAAGTCAACTGTGGTGATCTAGAATTCTTCTAGGGTGATTTTGCCTTTCTCCTTTTCAATAATGGGAAGTGCTACTTGGGTGGTCCTTCTGCCTATAGCAGGATCTCTTCTAATAGCAAATGTTAATCTGGTTTTCCTCTTGGGTTTCATGATGGTCTCTGTAAACAAGGTTGAAACATCAAATTCTTGAATCTCAAAACCTTGTTTCGTACCTATTTCTTTCTCAAGCCATTAAGGTACTTGATCTTTGAATCCTTGTTGTCTATCATCATCATCATGTCCACCCTAATCTCTAGTGTCTATCTCTATTCTTGATGGAGAGGGTGATTTTATGATTTCTTCCTCATGATATTCTCCATGAGGGGGATCTTGTTGTATTTCTTCTTCTTGAGGAACTTTTTTTTTTAGGGGAGGATTTTGTGGTGTATCTACATGCTAGTCCTAGACGTGATCTTGTACTCCCTCCTTTTGTGTTTTATCCATTTTGGGGATTTCCTAATCTTGAGGTATATTTGTATCCATGGATATCATTATGTTCAAACTAGGTGCATCTACTTGATCCTGGATCAAATTCTGTTTCGCACCCGATACATCTACCTCCTGGGTCTTAAGGTCCTGATGACCTAATGTTTCTTTATCACCTAAGGTTTCTTGAGTCCGAGGGGCATCATCACCTGATGTATCTTTATCATTTCTTCCCTTTTGCTGGACTTCTACTATTTTGGGCTCAACTGGTATTTCCTGTTGTTGCTGGCCCATATCTGGAGTATGGCTATCCACTTCTCTCTACTTAACTTCCTTAATATTTTATGTTTTATCAGGTGTACCTCCTTTGTCTTCAGGATGTGTCACATCTCTGTATGTTAGGTCTATCACCATAAGGCTAGTTACCTGATCAACTAACTTATCAAGCCCGATTTGTTGGGATGCCCTCTCTGGGCTACTTTCTTTCTCTTTCTTTGTTTGCTTCAACTCTTCTTCCACCGCCATCTGTGCTGATGGGGTTCCATGTGGGGTCATGCGAGTGCTAGAAGCAAGGGTCTCCATCCATTGACAAGCTACATTTTTTACCACCTCATCATCTAATAGGTCCATAGTTTCTTCCAATAAGGAAGGACCACCTTGACCTGCCCTAGAGGCTCCTATTGCTTTCTCTTCGGCCTTCTCAATCTTAAATTGAATGATGGTAGGAAGTGGCACATCATCTTGCATTTCTTTCCTAAACACTTCACTACCAACTCCCCTTAATACTATGGGGTCATTTCTAATCTCACCCCTCATAGATGTTCTCTATTTTTTAGGTGGTGACATCACCTGGGGTGCCTTCCTCTTTTGGGTGACCATCAAGGGGTCATCTCCTGCAGGCTCTTTATTCACTAGCTCCTCCTCATGAGGGATATCCTCTTCCACATTCTGTTGTGAGGCTTGGCCTTCATCTTGTAATCCTGCAGTCTCCAAAGCTAGCCTTAGGATTCCTTTTGTTCTTGGTTTATCCATCAAAGGTTGTGTAGATGAGGCTGATGCCTATCCCAATGCAGATGCACCTTCGACTGGTATGACAATTCTGTCAATTATCACCCCCTTATCTTCACTATCAGTCTTCCCTCTTCTAAGGGGTCCTTTACTTTGTTTTTGGGGAGGCAGCCTTTCTCCATTTGATTTTCTTTTCTCAACAAGAAAGTCATTATATTCCTCATTAGGAATCTCCTACCTTTTTCTCTTATTATCCACTGTGATGGCCACACCTCTCTTCTTCAGTGTATTGATTTTTTCATTTACCCATGATTGGGTCAACTGTAGTACCCCACCTGTAAACTGATCTAATGAAATGTCTTCAGGTTGTGTTAGGTCAGGGGCTGAGATGGTGTCATTATACACCTTATTATCCTCATATTAATTTGACATAGTCTTGCCATCATCTTTCTTTAACATTGCAGGCACTGGGATGATGTCAAATGTCTTTATCTAATTTAATGTGAGCCTTTGATATTTTCTTCTTCTTACCTCAGCGTCATCCTCACAATCAGTCTAGAAATCTTCTATGTGCTTTTGATGTATAGGATTCCCTATGATCATTTACATTCTTTCGTAAGGATCATATGATCTAGCCAACGGGAATGGTTGTAAGTACATTAGGCTCAAACCCTTTATAGCCTTCTTTATGCTTTCTAAATCAGGGCATATGTGCAACCCTATAGTTATTACAAACAATACTAGAGGTATTTTCTTATTTTCTTTGTATGCATCCAGTATAGTAGATATCTGTCTCAAAAACTCCATTAGGACTACCCCATCAGTAGGGTACCTAGGTAACATGAATGGCTATCCTTCAAAACCTTCTATTCTGATGTAACAAAATGTGGCAAACTAGGTGAACCGAGCACCATGCTTGTATATAACTTCTTGAGCTTCCATGCTCAATCTTTTGGTTCTATCCTCTTCCATTGTTCTAACCAGATGCATAGAAAATGCATCATTCACCAATTTGTAGTTAAGGAGATAGTCTTTTCTCTATAACTGAGGATAATGATCCCATATATGGGCATCATTTATACTGCCACCAAACTTTCCAACTATGGTCAGTGCATCAAATGTCCCTTTGTAAGCACATGAATAAAAAATATATGAAGTCATGTGGAATGAGCATTCCAGGCCTCCTAGGTTCATCATCTATTCATCTAACGCATCACTAATGATATTATCCCATAATGGCTTGTTATCTATATAAAGACACATCTAGATGACTTCAAACATCTAATTCTTGAAACTCCCAACATTAGGCTAGCATATCATCCTGCTAAGTAGGGCAATCATATACTGATATTCATCATCAAAATCAAATTTATATAGATTCATTGGCAATTTGGCAGAGGTAGTGTAAGTGTTGCTCTTAGATCTCCACTGATATATCCTCTTCTTGGCAGTCTTTTTATTGTTTTCATATTCAATCTCTAGTTTGTGTAGATCCATACTGACTACCTTCTTTCCAACTGGAAGATTGAATGTAGATGTAATCCCTTTAATTAACAAATCTGCATAAACCCTTCCATGTTTTTCCACCCGCCATGTCTAAGGGTTGTAATTTCTAGCGCATTCCACTATTAGCTCTGGGGTTTCCATGGCATATGGGAATCTAGCCGCATGCCACATCCTTGATATAAAAATGGCATCGAGTAGGGTATTATCTCTGTCATCATGCATCCTTGATGACCATGCCACTAAATCTATTTCCCCATGGTGAGTGCAATCAATGACACCATACTTAAATTGTATTCCTTTAGGTTGAACAGACATGGGTTTAAGAAATTCTGCTCCAGATCTATTCTTCTTGATGTCTGCCATGGATTCCTGCAATGAACATGACTAGTCTTACCGCAATATTCATATCCATTCATAAACAGTTAATACCTACGGCATCATGCGTATTATATTTATTAATCTCTATTTCATCATGATATGCATACTTATAATTTCAAACCACTGGAAAAGTCATACAACCTAGACATGCAGAAAATGACAATAGGAGGGTTTTTAATTACTTACCTGAAAACGCTTATCTCTTGGATTAGGCTAATGATTACGAAAAAGGGACTCAGATGATGATAATCACATGTTTCATTCTACTGCACGCTGTATGTTTATCCACAAGTAGCTCATATGAGGGTTTGAATGTCTGCTCTGTAAATTCTTTGTTTCTTGCAAGGTAAAAAGGAAATGACCTTGCAAACTCACTTTTAACCTCATTCGTAAGGCAAATTAGGGCAAAACCAGGTTAAATCAATTAAAACCATTGATCTTCTGTATGAAATCCATGCATGTTGCCAGATGTTTGTATTGTATTCGCAATCGGCGGGAATCCACCTACAGCATTTATGTGCATTAAATGTTATGAGACAAGAGGAGGGGGTGATCTTTAGAAGATTGGGTGATATTTGTAATATGACCCCTCTTTGTAATATGACCTTCCACCTTTGAGCGGCAAAACTAATGTCAGGGAATCGGGTGATGTTGAGAATATCGGGTCATGATTTTAAGATCAGGGGATATTTAAAATGTGACCCCTCAAAACTAAAGTGACTCCCTTTCAAAAGATCAGGATGATGTCACTGTCATGTTATCTAAAAGGGCGGTCGTTGGATACATACCTCCATGAGGTAAAAAGGATGATGACATCATCGTTAGGGTAATTTTCTTTGTTCATCGGGATTGGATGACATCATCAGCTATTGGTACTGGAGTGATATTTTGCAACAGGGTGATATTTGAAAGATCAAGTGATATTTGAAATATGACCCTCGCAAAATATATGAAGACGTTTGACGGGCAAATACCACTATCATGTAAAATTAACGTCTGGAGTTTCAGACCAAATGATTATTGGGTGATAAAATTGGATTGGGGTAATCTAGCATAAGGTGACTGATGTTAAGAAATATGACCCCCCCAAGAATATCAGGTTTGACCAGGACTTTGACTTGTCATAACTTTCATCCCCTAAGGAATATCAGGGTGATCCCAAAGGCAAACCTCCATGAAATTTTATATTCTTTCCAACCATGAGGTTAATGATATGAAATACTAACTTTGACTAACTAAACTCATCATGATGACTTACCCATCTCCTTTATGTAGGGTCACTTGCATGACTTACTTTTACCAGACCACCGAAAAGGAGAAAAAACAACACAAGCCAAAGCAGCAAAAGTTGGGTCGCTGTTTTTTCAAGTCAAAATGGGGCGTGTTCTGTAACCACACAATAGGTATGAAGAGGAATGTTGCTGATGTTATCTTGAGGTGTCTTGAGTGTCAGAGGGTGAAGGTAGAGCACCAGCATCCCATAGGTCTTTTGTAGCTACATCTTGTTCCAGAATGGAAATGAGACATTATTTCTTTAGAATTTATAGTCAGTTTGTCTATATCCTCCCATCGTCATGATGCTATTATGGTCACTGTGGATAGGTTGATGAAGGTAGCACACTTCTCTCCTATTCGTTCATCATACAATTCTTCTTTTGTGGCCATAGTTTTCATTGAGGACATAGTTAGATTGCATGGGATTCCTCACAGGATCATCTTTGATAGGGATCCAATGTTCACTTCAGCTCTCTGAATGTCCTTATAGCATGCTTTGGGGACTTAGTTGAACTTTAGTTTAACTTACCATCTAGAGACTAATGGGTAGACCAAGAGGGTTAATTACGTTCCCAAGGATATGCTCAGGATGTATGTCATAGATCAGCAAAACCATTGGGAAAATATTTATACCTGGTGGAGTTTGCATACAATAATGGATATCACAATTCTATCAGTATGTCTCCATTTCAGGCTTTGCATGGTCATCCTTGTCAGATCACATTGAGTTGGGATCACCTTGAGGATAGAGTTCTCTTAGGACCGGATATGCTTAGGGAGATGGAGAAGCAGGTTGAGTGTATTAAAGAGCATTTGGTGGCAGCATAGGATAGACAAAATAAGTATGTAGATGTTCATATGGTCGATAGATAGTTTTTAGTTGGTGATCAGGTGTTCTTGTGGGTGCGCCCACAAAAGAGTCCAATCCGATATGGAAAAGGCTCTAAGCTCGCACCATGCTTTGTTGGGTCATTCGAGGTGTTGCAGAGGATCAGTCCTGTCATTTATCATCTTGCTTTGCTGCCTAGTTTATCGTGCATCCATGATATCTTTCATGTTTATGTTCTCAAACCATATTATCTAGATATTGCTCATGTTCTTGATTGGAATGCTTTACAAGTAGAGGACGGGCAGCTAGCTTTGGAGCCTGTAGGCATTTTGTAGCATTGGAGACTCACACTCAAGGGTAGAGACATGGAGAAGGTCAAGGTCTAGTGGGATCCTAATAATGAGACTTCAACTACTTGCGAGGATGCATCTCGTATGCAAGGGTTATATCCATACTTGTTTATAGGCTTCTAGGAGTAAGCCTAATTCTAGGGGGAGGATGTAGTGTCCCTCATTTTGCTTTTAGATATACTATTAGTTGTTCCTATATATCTAGACATTATGACACATTATTGATGATAGATTTACTATTTTGATGTAGTTGATGACACTCATTGATGTTTACTATGATGACATTGTTGATGCCTTATGATTGGAATATTATGCTTATGTTGTGCTCAGTTATGGGTTTAATTGATTATGTGGATTAATTTTACTATGTGCTTTATGTGACTATTTGATGATGTGTTATCTAGTTGTTCAGTTGATGATGAATAAGCATGATGTGGATAATTGTGATGTGTTTTGTGAAAGGGACAGTGTTGCATTACTCATGTTGAGTACCCTTCTACGATGGAATTCCCTGTCATAGTGTGTTAGATTGGATGATTATATATATATATTCAACTCTTTAGGTTGCCATAGGTTGCAAGTACGAGGCATCGACTCAACCTGAATTGATAGGTCTGAGCGTCCCTTAATACCAATGGAAATTGTGAAATGGAGATAATATGAGGTCCCTCAGCTTGTCATCATTCTCGATGAGGATGAATTCTCAGTCTTGGGTTCTGTCAGTAAAGTCAGTTTGGAGCATGGTTGTGAGTCTCTATTGTTTGTAATGAGTTGTAGTTAGATAATGTTGGTTTGTATCTCATTAAGGTGATTTTTGCTTAGGATAATTGTTTCATTCAATAGAAATTATTAATCTATCTTGTAAATAAATAATACTAATTTTGAAGGATATTAAGTATTTGATAGGAATTAAATTAATAGTTCTAATAGATGATAATAATAATAATAATAAATAAATTATAAACATTTAATATCTTAATTAAGTGAATAAATTTATTTTTGTGTAATTATATAAGACACTATATTGTAATCATAAGATTAGTAATGAATAGTGAGTTGTCATATGGAGTGAATAATAAATAATAAGATAGGAAGAATATGCATGTAGGTGGAAAATTTAATGAAATTAATTTTGGGAGAGAGTAGGTTATTAGTAACGAGAGAATTATGGTATGGGAATTTATGCTAATTGGCTATTTTTATGATGGTGTGGATATTTGAAGGGGGTCCTCTGGTATTTGGAGGGAGTTTTTGCAAAATAAGAATTTTAGAGAGAAAATAAATCAACGGCAGGATTCTAGAAGGGTACTCGTCTCTGCATTTTCATCAAGAGGCTTGAGGATTAAAAAAATTTGGGTATGTTACTGGAATAACTGAATAAATTTTGCTTGAGATAGTTTGAGTCTCTGTGTATGATTCTTTCTTTCTGTCTCTCTCTTCTATTATTTTATCTGTCTAAAAACCATATTTACATGCATGTCAATCTGAGTATTTTCTTCTAATCTACCATTATTATGGTCTGATAGATGACCATATCTTATGTTGTCAATTGTACTCAAGGTTCCTTATAATTCTTTATCTTTGACACTTCCTTGACCATTGTAAACCTCACCATATCTTCCCATTTCTTTTTAGATGTTGAGAGAATAACTGAGAACTCCTCTATGTTTTGCAGGCACCAAGAAAACTCATCCATGGCTTCACCGCAGGATTCAATAGGTATCATTATGACAAACTTTAGGGTGTTCTCAAATAGCCAACATGCAACGACCTTTGTTGCAAGAGAAATTGTTGTGAAAGATGTGAACTATTTTCCTCTTTTTAATAAATGGCCATAAACTATTGGAATTATTAGTAATGCTAAATTAAGTAGTATAAGAAATATATTAGCTTGCACTATAATACTAATCATCACACCTAATAGGAATGGGCGTATTTTGTGATTTTTAAATTCCCCACCATTTGTGGGTTTATC
Source organism: Cunninghamia lanceolata (assembly GCA_027924645.1). Classification (NCBI taxonomy): domain Eukaryota; kingdom Viridiplantae; phylum Streptophyta; class Pinopsida; order Cupressales; family Cupressaceae; genus Cunninghamia; species Cunninghamia lanceolata. The sequence continues at coordinate 22,445,050 of BSBN01001281.1, forward strand.
CTTGTTTATGGTAAAATTGGGATTGTTTAGTTTTTAAGCATTTAGATGTTTGAATCCTCCTTTCACCCTATACATTCAAGGATCTAGGGTCAAGTGGCAATTCACTATCATACCCTAGATCATTGTGAGATGTAGGGAAGCTTCGATTAGGGTGTTTAATTATCAAGTTTCTTTCTCTTATGCTCAATTAACCATTAAAACCCTAATTTCACAAATACAAAAATAAACTAATGAATAATAGAAAAAGATCTTGTAGAAGGAAGCAAACTATCAAATCACAGAGTACCTATTTTCAAGTTCTGAGGCAGAAAAGTTAGGGACACAGGAGCAGGCGCCCAAGTCCAAGGTACTAGTTTCTTTGTGGGATCCTGACCTTCTTCTGGAATTGATCTATACTATAACTTCTTGTTGTGATGTTCACAACACACCCCATTTTACTCCTTAGCAAAATGAGGACCCTTGCTGTGGCTATTGCTTTTTCTTTTGTGTGTGTTGTTTTGCTTGGTGGTAAAGGGAAAAAGAGGGGTTAAAATTAAAAACTTTGTTAAAAATAGAGAAAAAATGCATTTTCAGTACTAGGGCAGATATGGTTGGATTCCTTGTGAAAAATGAGCTAGGGTTACTTTTTGAACCATCTTAAAATTTGCCATATTTTGGAAGTTATGATCATTTTGGTAAAATGTACAAGAGGAGGGTTTGCTATTTGCACATACAGGTCTACTTGTATATCGTTGTTCATATACAAGTCATTTTATACTTAGTTGCATTTGGAGTCGGGTTAATATACAAGGTTAAATGCATAATGGGTTGCTTGCATATTGCACATGCATTGCCTTTTATACATCGCTTTCATATACAAGGGTGATTGTATATTCTTTTTCCTTGTATGCATTTGGTTAAAGTTTTGAAATACACATACAAGATGGACCCGAAGTGGTTTTAGGTTAAAATAAATTGATGTTTTAAATCCACTTTGTATCTCACGTTTGTATGTTTGGTAGGTAAAATATACAAGGCACTGTTAATATACAAGCCGGATTTGAAACAAAGGTCCAAAATAGAAAATTCATTATATATCGAAAAATACATACATTCTGAAATGTACAAGGGGCGGACCTAAAATAGCTATGAAATAACAAAAAGTCCTTGTATATTTCACGCCTTGTATATTTTTGCATGCATTTCGATATATGCAATGGCAAACTTGAGGAAGGTTATTAAACAGAGTTAAATGGTTGTATATTTGGTGCTTGTATGTTTTCACATACAAGCAAAACATGCAAGCTAAAAGATACAAGGCTCATAATATACAAGTGCTAGACCTGAAAGGTCTATTCAAATAGCTTAAGTCCTTGTATGTTTTCAGCTTGTATATTGGTGAGATACAAACACTTTATTCAAGGACCGGGCCTGAGGCATTTATAAATTTGAGTTAAGTCTTTGTATGTTTTGACTTGTATGTATGTTTCGATGTACATACATTCTGAAACATACAACGTAGAAATACATTGCCCGGAACTAAAATTTCATGAAGCAGAGTTAATTCAATGTATATCAGGATTTGTATATTCTTATATACAAGCCGATATACATTGCGCTTATACAAAGCAGAATCAAAGAGAAAATCAAATTCGATTTAATGCTTGTATCACATCCAAAATGTATATCCTAAGATACAAAGCACAATATGCATTAGAGTATATAGTCATGGAATTGAAAGGTTATAAAAAGGAGTTAAGTGCTTGTATTTTTTTTGCGTTTGTATGTTGTGATATACAAACGAAATATACAAAGGCGACATACAAGCCGCATAATTGAAAAGATTGGAATCTGATTAATATGATGTATCACACTCAGCTTGTATATTAGAATATGCATGGATTTAAATGAAGAAAAGGGCAGGAAGGCAAAAGCAATAGGTTTTTGAAGCATTTTATGGCCCGGTTGTATATTTTTCAGTTAACGATGGCTGACCCGTCTTTTCTAAGCACTGTATATGCATTTTTGGACACGATTTTCATAGATTCAGGGCTCGATTGATGTGTTCACATAGTCAGGACTAGATTTGGTAGCTATTTTTCTTCCTGCAGGTTTATTTAATGATGATACTTATTGCTTATCTATTTTTGTAGGTTTGCAGTTGAAGGAGCTGAAGCTTAAAGGCAATGACGTCATGGAAAGGAAATCTGATCTTAGGAGTAGAGGAAGATAAGGATGAAGGGTGAGGAAGTCAAGGGTCTTCATTGATGAGGACAAAATGCAGCTAAAGACATTATTGCAGCAGACCACAGAAGTTATTATTGAGCTGCTGGGGTTTCCAGAATGGCATATTTCACCTAGATTGGATGTATACTCAGAGATATTTTGAGAGACTTGTTCTCTAGCATTTATTTCTATAACTAGAGGTTTGAACTGGGGTTTAAACTAGGGTTTTGAGTTGTATTGAGGACAATCAAAGTCTATATATTGTGCCTCTCTACATTGTAAAACTTTACACAGGGATTTTTAGAACATAGGGGCTACATAGAGATTTGTAGCGGCAAGAATTTGTAAGAATAACATTTAGTATAGTTTAGGAGTAGAAGAAGGAGGTCGCCTGTGTCTGCAATAAGGAATGTGTGGAACATCTATCTTCCTTACTGTATCTGTAAAGCTTGTAAGTTTGTTGTAGTTTGATCATTGAAGCTAAGAGTCATTCAGACATTGTAAATCTTATGTGACTGTCTATTTCTAATACAATTGAATCTGGAATTCTACATCTATCTTCTGAGTGTTTTCTTGCTCTTCATTGTGTTTGAAACATTTTCTATTAGAGCTTGCAATCTTAAGTGTATGTTTCTGAAAATCCTCAAAACTTACACTTAGGGTTTTATCTGTGGATTTGATCAATTTGCTGCAATACTTATAAAGTGCATAATAGAACAATTAGATGCTTTGGTAGAATGAATGAAGTTTAGATTAGATCTTTCTAACTTTTCCCAACCCATCTAAAAATACTTAACTTAAAATGTAGAAATTTAAAGGAAACTGTTTCATACTTGAAAGAAGTATGCATAGTTGAGTTGAAAGTAGATAGTTTTCATAACATTTAGGAAGAGAAAGATGCAATAATTCAAGAAAGCCCTTTAAAGCTTTGCAGTACAATAACACTTTTATGCAAGAGAATGAATAACATGTTGATATTTATGACCTTTTTGCATAGTTTGAGTCTAGTAAACCAATCGGAAACCCTAAATTACGTAAGGCCCCTTGAACATTACAGCTTCACATTGACCAACTGAATTTGCCCAATAGGTCAAGACCTGACCATATTAAACTTGGCATTAAGTGAATCTTAACCAATTCCTTCATATCTTTCAAGTCAATTTTGGTTCATTTTATGTGAATTTTAACTAATTGTTATGATTGCATCAAAACAATCATTAACAGTTTTTTTGGTGCTAGAAGGAGGGCCAACTTGAGTTAGGGTTTGTTTCAAGTAGACTTGGCTCATAACAGTGGTAGAGTGACCGGATCTAAATCTAGTTCAGGGGATATATTTGTGCAATTACCTGATATAAGGCAAAGTAAGAGCCCTTTGATTTGGAATCCTAAAATATTGCAAGCAGGAGGCTCATCTGGAACACCTCCTGGCTCACCTTTTAGCATTCATAACTTTGTGAGTCCTAATAGATCTTCATTCAGATCTCTAAATCTTGGTTTAGATACTCCTAGAGGTCCTAGTCCTCCTAGAGATCCTAATCCCCCAGGAAATCTAGGTATTCCCACAGGTCCAGGCAGGCACAAGTACCTGCGATGGCTTATTTTAATACCAACTCTCCCATACACTTTAATGATTATAATGAGATGCCCAAAAATCTAGAAAAATATGTCTCAAATACCAGTTACACCAAGACCCAAAAGATCACATTAGAATATTCAAGGATGAATGCTTTAGGGCTAGATTAGAGCACGAGGACGTTGTGTGTAGATTGTTTCCCTACACCTTTAATGAACAATCCTCTAACTAGTATGTAAACTTACCTAATGGCTACATTTCTTCTTGGTCACTTATGGAAGAAGCATTTCTGTCTAGATTTAGAGGACCTATTGATCCTTGTATCCTGTATCATAAATTGGCTACTATAAAAAGAGGAGAGGGAGAGCTAATTGATAATTTCAATGACAGATTTCAAAAGGCCTACTCTAGGCTGGTAACCCCTTACACCGTGGATGATGATACCTTGTTAGCTATGTACTGTGTTGCCTTGGATCCTTTAACTGCCATGTTTGTCAAAAGAAAACCTGACATAGATTCAATATCCAAAGCCTATAAAGAGGCGGCCTTAGTAAATCAAGAGATGAGGCATACAACTTGTAGCCCATTTATTAATGGAGGAAATTTTGGGGTGCAAATTAGGCACAACCTTGGAATGGAGTCCCTATGCATCACACGCCATTATTAAATCTGGTTCCTACATACACACCTGTGTATAGTCCTACCCCAATTCAAGCCATAGCTCCTTACATGGGTAACACTTCTAATAACAGTCAAAATAATGGTCAGCCTTTCTTCTAACCTCCTAGAGATACAACCGTGGCAAAAGCACAAGAGGAAAGGGAAGAAATCAAAGAGATCATTGCACATTTGAAAATATTAACCACTGAAGTGACACAATTAAGAAATGAGAATCTTTATGGAAGAGGCAACCAAGGATACAATCAAAACCAGAATTATAACCAAGGCCAAAATCTGAACTATAGTTCAAATCAAAATTAGCATTACAATCAAAACCATAATCAGAGTCAACCCCAGAATAATAGCCAAGGCCAATGTTCAAATCAGAGCCAAAACTATAATCAGCATCAAAGTCATAACCAAGGAAAACCAGTGCAAAATAGAGGGCCAGTGGTAGACAATAGGGCTTGGGGTAACAATAATAGAAACCAAATTCAGCCTAGGCCACCCAAGATATGGAACACTGGACCAAACAATGGTACTCTAGCTTCTCCTTTTGAGAATATAGATAATCATGATGCAAAACAAATGGCTGGCATCCAAATGGCCAATACATCACTGAAAAATTGGTGCAGATTTCACAATACCAATGCCCATGCTGAGCTTGACTGTCCACAGTTTCATTTAGCAGCCAGCATATTTAATATAGAGGTGCAGCCTCCTACTTCTAAATTTATCATTCCCAAAGGTAATAAGGTAGTACCCTCAGGGTATGACACATCTTTAGTTTTAGAAACATTTACCTTTGCAACTACAGAAGAGAAAGAGGATGAATTGTTAGAAGATGAACCATACTTTTGTGAAAATCTTTATCCTGAATTAGCCTTTGTGTTAAATGCTTTTCAGTTTCCCTTTGAAACTGAAAATGAAGTATTGACTAAAATAGAAGAGGTGCAGGCTTTTCAACAGACAAATAAAAACCACACCTACAATTTGAGGAACAACACTAGCCCGGGAGGACCTTTCACCACTTCTATTCCTCTTAACAACTTCAGTACACCCCTAGATCGGAATGCTAGCAACAATCCTGCCATACTTAAAGCTAATCATCATACAAATAGTGGAACATCAGTACAAAAGGCCCAAACAAGTAAAGCTAAAATAGTAGAGACAACAAGATTAAATGAGTTACTTGTCAGAAGAAATAAAGAAAATTAAGGTCAGTATACCTCTCAATGAATTATTGAAAACTCCAGGGATCAGAAAGGCTTTTATAAAATCTTTGGATAGATCCATGATAGATGAGGGTGCTGCTAATATAACTGTTCCTAAAAGAGATTCACCACCTAGAGAGAAAAGTAAAAAAGTTGAGCTACCTTCCAATACAAATGTAGTAATGTATGCTAATAAGAAGGATGCTCCTCCTTTCTTGTTAACTGTTAGATTGTGTGGGAAGAACATACACAATTGCATGGTGGACTCTGGTGCATTAGCCAATGTAATGCCCTTAGGGATATGTAAAACTCTTGGGCTGACTCCCACCAAATTTGCCAAGGTTGTCACATAGTTAGATAAAATTGAGGTTAGTGTGATAGGAGAATTGATGAACATTCAGATGCAATTAGCTTCAGACCCTAGGGTAAGCCAATTCATTAACATTCAAATAGTGGATATACCTATGAATTATGGGATGTTGCTAAGTAGGGATTGGTCCAAGACATTAAATAGATATATGGCCACTGATTTTTCACATATGTGGTTACCTTGGAGAGGTGTCCCAAACCAGATTAGAATAGAGGTAGAACCTAAGATGAAACATATGATAACAGAGTATAATCAAATGAATGAAATATTATATGCTATTATTGAACCTGGTGTTTATAGGATTACTAACAATGGGGTACAAACTAAAGAGATTATGATGTTAAACATTAGAAGAAAAAGTGCCAGCAAGGAGACAACATTATTCATTGAGTCTGATGGAAATTCTTCAGATGAAGAAAACAGTGCAATAAACAAATTTGGTCATGCCATTAGGCAAGAGGTGGAAGAATGCATTAAACAAAATTTGCCAGTCCAATGTAAATTGTATAAAAATAGATGTAGAGTTCACGATAGGCCACATTCTGAGGAGAGTTGTGGGATGTGCAAAGACATCATCGAATATGAATACAAACAATGCATGAAGAGGGTAGAGCTACAAGAGGGAAATGTGAATCCTGATCAACCACAGAGCTACATTCAGAGTGATGTAGATGCTTTGATTTCAAATTTAGAAGAGAGAATAAAGGACAATGGTAGTCTTTCTAATTTGTAAGTTGAAAATACACATATGCAAGTTGACCAAATGGAAACACCCATGAATAAAGAGACCAGCACCTCACAAGTAATAGAAGAAACAAAGCGTGCTAAAACAAAAGGTCTGAAAAGTAAAGATGGCATATGGACACTAAAATGTGGTGGGTCCAAATCAAAGCAGGGTGCGGGTGTAGGTATTGAACTCATAGATCCTCAGGGTAGGTCATACCTAGCATCATATAGACTGCAGTTTTCCTATACTAACAATACTGCTGAATATGAAGCCTTAATTTTGGGACTTGTCATGGCCATTAAGAAAAGGGTGAAAACGATTAAGGTATTTTTAGACTCTAAACTAGTAGTTAGACAAGTAAGGAAACTATATGCCTACAATTACAAGAAAATGATTTGTTATAGACATAGAGTATGGGGTTTAATAGATTTATTTGATGCTTTTAACATAGAGCATATCCCTAGAGAGTTGAACCACAGGCCGGATGCACTAGCAGTTGCTGCTAGCACATTAGAACCCTTGACATTGTCAGGATTGAGATGATTTGCTGTTGAGTTAGTTAATGTTCCCAGTATCCCAGACAATGTTACACACTTTCAAGTATTTGGAGGGGATCAGCAAATTATTGACTTTCTGACCTGCAATGAGGTATTCGAGGCCCAGATCATTGATGAACAAGAAAGACCTGAGATAACACGGGACGAAGAAGATATAATCAACTTGAAGAGAAACTTATTACCCAAAGGGGTAATTGAATTAGAACATATTTTTGACTTCGATGGGGTAAGTGTGATTTACACAACTTAGGGACAGAGAAAAATCCATAAAATGTGCCGATCGAGAGGGCTTGCTCTGAGAAAATAAGAAAAGAAATTATTGATGCCCTAAAAGATTATAAACACATAATAGCATGGACATATGAAGACTTGAAAACATATGATATGTCCATCATAACTCACATAATACCTTTGAGACCAGAGGTTAAGCCATTCAGGTAGAAACAAAGGCTTGTGAATGCTATTTTGGAGCCTTTAATCTTTGAGGAAGTTAAAAAATTGCTGTCTGCTGGAATAATTTTTCTAGTCAGACATTCAGTCTGGGTAGCTAACCTAGTACAAGTAAAGAAGAAAAATGGACACTTCAAATTGTGCGTAGATTTTAGAAACTTGAACAAAGCATCTGAGAAGGATAATATCCTCTACCTCTAATAGACAAAGTGCTGCAAGTAGTAAACGGAGTAAAGATGATGTCTTTCTTAGATAGTTTCTCAGGCTATAACCAAGTTTTAATTGATAAAGATGATAGATTAAAAACTACCTTCACTTGTAAATGGGGAAATTATGCATATAGGAGAATGCCTTTTGGTTTGATTAATGCAGGTGCCACCTTTCAGAGAGCCATCGACATTGCATTCCATGGATTATCAGGTAAGTGCATTGTTGTGTATATGGAAGATCTGACCGTGTATTCTAAAGATGCATCCACTCATGCTGAAGATCTCAAGAAAATCCTTAAGCAGTGTGAGAGGTACGAAATTTCTCTTAATCCTAAAAAATGTTCATTTGGAGTTACTGAAGGTAAATTACTAGGGCATGTCATTTCTGAAGATGGAATATCGATTGACCCTGATAGAATAGAATCAATAAGAAATTTGCCACTACCAAACAATAGGAAAGAGTTGAAATCATTTTTTGGTAAAATAAACTTTGCTCGGAAGTTTATCACAGGTTTTGCAGAAATCATGTAGCCATTAAATGCCATGTTAAAAAAAGATGCACAGATGGAGTGGACACCTGTGGAGAGGGCTGCATTCAAAGATATCAAGCAGGCCATTTCTGATGCCCCTGTACTAGCAAGCCTAGACTACACAAGGCCATTCTATATCTACTCCTTTGCATCCTCCCATTCAGTCACGGCTGCCCTAACACAAAAGGGTGAAGACAATGAAAAAAACCCATCACCTTTATGAGCGCACCTCTGAAGGATGCACAACTAAGGTATCTGGATACCGAAAGACAAGCATTCACGTTGATGAGAGCTATGAAAAAATTCAAACATTATATTTTGCGCAGTCAGATCAAAGCCATAGTACCAGACGTAGCAGTAAAGATGCTGCTGATGCAAAATGAACCTAGAGAAAAGAGAGCCAAATGGATCACCATGCTGCAAGAGTTTGACATGGAAATCTTTCCCATGAAGCTGGTCAGAGGGCAGGCGTTAGTGCAAACAATAGCAAATACAGACCTAGATTTGATAAAACAATAGTATGTACTGAGTTCTCATGATGCATCAGACTGGTATGGCAATTTAAACACCTTTCTAATAGCTGGAAAGTACCCAAATAGGATGAAAGCTTCTCAGAGGAGAGCTTTGAAGATTAAAGCACAAAAATATATGGTGCAAGGTCTTCTATTCAGGAAGAACCATGAGGGAATTTATTTAAGATGTCTAAACAGAATTGAAGCAGATAAGGTGTTAACAGAATTGCATGACAAGTACAGAACTGGTCATGGTTCCCATCTAGCTACAACACACAAAATATTGAGATTGGGCTACTACTAGCCCACAATGTTCAAAGATACAGAGAGTCAAATTAAGAGTTGCCACACCTGTTAGACTGCAGTAGATAAGGGAAGAAATTAGGCCAACCCATTACAACTTGTGATTGAATCAAGACCATTTGCACAGTGGGGCCTGGATTTCATTGGAGTCATCAATCCTCCATCTTCTGCAGGACACAAGTTCATACTGACGGTGACAGACTACTGTACAAGGTGGACTGAGGCCACATGCTATAAATTCTCCACAACTAAGGTAGTTATCAAGTTTCTTGAAGAGAACATCATCACCAAGTTTGGAACTCCCTATTCATTAGTATGTGACAACGGCCCTACTTTCTCTTCTTTAAAGTTTTCTAAATGGGCATTTGAATATGGGATTGGTTTAAAGTTTTCTTCAAATTATTACCCTCAAGGTAATGGATTAGCTGAGTCTACGAACAAAATTTTATTAGACATAATCAAAAAGCTAATTGCAAAGAGTCCTAGAGAGTGGAATACCCTGTTCAAATATGCACTGTGGGTAGATAGGACTAAGTTCAAAATAACTTTAGGTAGTACACCTTATCATTTAGTTTATGGGACTGATCCCATACTTATAGTAAATCTGAAAATACCAATCTGGAAGTTTGCCAATGAGTTTTTAGGCTTTGATAACCATAGGGAAGCCAAGATAGTACAAATGCTACAACTAGAAGAGAAAAGAGGTCAAGCCATCAAGAAATTTGCCAAACACCAAGTAGTAGTTAAGAGGTGGTTTGATAAGAGGGCAAGAGTCAAGACATTCAGGATATCAGACTTAGTGTTGTGCTAGGACAAAGCACATGAAAAGAAGGGGAGCCATGGAAAATTCGATAAACTATGGTTAGGTCCATTTCAAGTCTTAGAAATAATATGAGACAACACATTTAGACTTAAGACCTTGACTGGAGAAGATGTGCCATTACCAGTTAATGGCCAACATTTGAAACACTACTTCTAGGCTTGAGGTAAAGGGCAGTCCATTTTTGTTTAATATAGTGTGGGTAGTGTACAGTTTTCTTTGCTTTGTTTTCTATTTTCTTTTTGTTGTTTTCTTTTGTAGGTTAGTTGTTTATATAGTTTTGTTTTTTTTGTTTCTTTCTGTTTGTTGTTTTGTTTCTGTTCTTTTGTTTGTACAGTCTTCTTTTGCTTTGTTTTGTTTTTCTTGTACAGGTTGTTGTTGATTTGTTGTTGTCTCCTCAACAGGGATATGTGTTTTACTTTAGAGTATTAAAGGAGCAAGCTAACAACCATTCAAAATAGTATAAAATTTAAAATATTCAAGTTAACAATTTGCAATTTATGCATAACTTGTTGTGACTATCATGAATGTAGAGAGTTGTTTAGCTTCTGAAATTTTGTATTCAATAATAGTGATTGAGAATTCAAAGGAAGTTTCTCATGATGACACACCTAAAATCCTTGGGTTTGTTGAACCTACCAATGTACATATTAGGTGAAAAATCTAAGGTCACCCTTACTACCATTACAATTCTCAGCTTAATTTCAGCAAGTGCTCACTCCTTGCATCATAAAGTTACAAATTGCTATATCTTGTGAAATTTCTATCAAGCATCAAAATCAATAAAGTATAAAAGTATAAAAATATAATAAAGTAGATTATACTAAAAATCTAGATTAAGCCATCTAAGTAACTCTACCGGGGCTATGGTCACTCTCCGGCAATGGGGCTCTACTTAGGAGAATTGTAACGATAACCTTGCCAGGGCTATAGACGATCGCTGGCAGCAAGGCTCTATCCGGTTGGCTATGAGGGAATATCCTCAACTACGTAGGCTAATGTCAATCACTAGTTTGTTCAACCGATCTTCAAGATGAGGATAATTAATCATGTGCACATACTTAAACTGAAAATAAAAATTCAAGCACCCTTATTGAATACTCTAGGTCTAAAGTTGGATAATAATTTGCAAGAAGGATAGTTGGAAGTTATGGATTTATTTCATTTAGTTTTCTTAAATGCTTTAAATTTAATTGTTTTGTTTGGTTGCTAGTTGTTGTGATGTTCACAACACGCCCCATTTTACTCCTTAGCAAAATGAGGACCCTTGTTGTGGTTGTTACTTTTGCTTTTGTGTGTGTTGTTTTGCTTGGTGGTAAAGGGAAAAAGAGGGGTTAAAATTACAAACTTTGTTAAAAATAGAAAAAAAAAATACATTTTCAGTACCAGGGGATGATATGGTTAGATTCCTTGTGAAAAATGAGCTAGGGTTGCTTTTTGAACCATCTTAAAATTTTCCATATTTTGCAAGTTATGATCATTTTGGTAAAATGTACAAGAGGAGGGTTTGCTGTTTGCACAAACAGGTCTGCTTGTATATCATTGTTCATCTACAAGTGCTTTGTATGAGCAAAGTCATTTTATACTTAGTCGCATTTGCAGTCGAGTTAATATACAAGGTTAAATGCATAATGGGTCGCTTGTATATTGCACATACATTGCCCTTTATACATTGCTTTCATATACAAGGGCGAATGTATATATTTTTTCCTTGTATGCATTTGGTTAAAGTTTTGAAATACACATACAAGATGGACCCAAAGTGGTTTTAGGTTAAAATAAATTGATGTTTAAAATCCGCTTTGTATCTCACATTTGTATGTTTGGTAGGTAAAATAGACAAGGCACTGTTAACATACAACCCAGATTTGAAACAAAGGTCTAAAATAGAAAATTCATTGTATATCGAAAAATACATACATTCTGAAATGTACAAGGGGCGGACCTAAAATAGCTATGAAATAACAAAAAGTCCTTATATATTTCGTGCCTTGTATATTTTTGCATGCATTTTGATATATCCAATGGAGGACTTGAGGAAGGTTATTAAACAGAGTTAAATGGTTGTATATTTGGCGCTTGTATGTTTTCACATACAAGTGAAACATGCAATTTAAAAGATACAAGGCTCGTAATATACAAGTGCTAGACCTGAAAGGTCTATTCAAATAGCTTAAGTCCTTGTATGTTTTCAGCTTGTATATTGGCGAGATACAAACACTTTATACAAGGACCAGACCCGAGGCATTTATAAATTTGAGTTAAGTCTTTGTATGTTTTGATTTGTATGTATGTTTCGATGTACATACATTCTGAAACATACAAAGCAAAAATACATTGCTCGAAACTGAAATTTCATGAAGCAGAGTTAATTCAATGTATATCGGGCTCTGTATATTCTTATATACAAGCCGATATACATTGCGCTTATACAAAGCGGAATCAAAGAGAAAATCAAATCTGATTTAATGCTTGTATCATGTCTGAAATGTATATCCTAAGATACAAAGCACAATATGCATTAGAGTATACAGTCGCGGAATTGAAAGGTTATCAAAAGGAGTTAAGTGCTTGTATTTTTTTTGCATTTGTATGTTGCGATATACAAATGAAATATACAAAGGTGACATACAAGTTGCGGAATTGAAAAGAATGGAATCTGATTAATATGATGCATCATGCCCGGCTTGTATATCAGAATATGCATGGATTTAAATGAAGAAAAGGGTGGGAAGGCAGAAGTGATAGGTTTTTTAAGCATTTTATGGCCCAGTTGTATATTTTTTGGTCAACGATGGTTGACCCATCTTTTCTAAGCACTGTATATGCATTTTTTTATGCTATTTTCACATATTTAGGGCTCGATTGATGCATTCACATAGTCAAGACTAGATTTGGAAGCTATTTTTCTTCCTACAGGTTCATTAAATGATGATACTTATTGCTTATCTATTTTTGCAGGTTTGCAGTTGAAGAAGGAGCTGAAGCTTAAAGGCGATGATGTCATGGAAAGGAAATCCGTTCTCAGGAGCAGAGGAAGATAAGGATGAAGGGCGAGGAAGTCAAGGGTCTTCATTGATGAGGACAAAATGTAGCTAAAGACATTATTGTGGTAGACCACATAAGTTATTATTGAGCTGCTAGGGTTTCTAGAATGGCATATTTTGCCGAGATTAGATGTACACTCAGAGATATTTTGGGAGACTTGTTCACCAACATTTATTGCTGTAACCAGAGGTTTGAACTAGGGTTTAAACTAGGGTTTTGAGTTGTATTGAGGACAATCAAAGTCTATATATTGTGCCTCTCTACATTGTAAAACTTTACATAGGGATTTTTAGAACACAGGGGCTACATAGAGATTTGTAGCGGAAAGAATTTGTAAGAATAGCATTTAGTATAGTTTAGGAGTAGAAAAAGGTGGTCGCCTATGTCTAGAATAAGGAATGCGTGGAACATCTAGCTTCCTTACTGTATTTGTAAAGCTTGTAAGTTTGTTGTAGTTTGATCATTGAAGCTAAGAGTCATTCAGATATTGTAAATCTTATATGACTGTCTATTTCTAATACAATTGAATCTGGAATTCTGCATCTATCTTCTGAGTGTTTTCTTGCTCTTCATTGTGTTTGAAACATTTTCTCTTAGAGCTTGCAATCTTAAGTGTATGTTTGTGAAAATGCTCAGAACTTACACTTAGGGTTTTGTCTGTGGATTTGATCAATTTGCTGCAATACTTATAAAGTGCATAACAGAACAATTAGATCCTTTGGTAGAATGAATGAAGTTTAGATTAGATCTTTCTATCTTTTCCCAACCCATCTGAAAATACTTAACTTAAAACATAGAAATTTAAAGGAAACTATTTCATACTTGAAAGAAGCATGCATAGTTGAGTTGAAAGTAGACAATTTTCATAATATTTAAGAAGAGAAAGCTGCAATAATTCAAGAAATCCCTTTAAAGCTTTGCAGCACAGTAACACTTCTATGCAAGAGAATGAATAACATGTTGATATTTATGACCTTTTTGCATATTTTGAGTCCAGTAAACCAACAGGAAACCCTAAATTACGTAAGGCCCCTTGAACATTACAGCTTCACATTGACCAACTAAATTTTCCCAATAGGTCAAGACCTGACCATATTAAACTTGGGATTAAGCGAATCTTAACCGATTCCTTCATATCTTTCAAGTCAGTTTTGGTTCATTTTATGTGAATTTTAACTAATTATTATGATTGCATCAAAACAATCATCAACACTTCTGTTTCCAGAAATTTAACTATGGAGGACATAGGAGTGAGCATCCAAGTCCCAAAAAGGATCTGGTGTCCTGCTTCTCTTTAGATCCTGAATCCTTAATGTTTGTTGATCCTTCTTAAAACTCTACTTTTTCTAGATGCGACACCTATAACCTACAATCATAAAACTTTGGGAGGGGGTTGTGGTGTTTAGAGGCTTACCTCAGTCAAGCCTCGTAGGACACTTAAGTCTCTGAACACTAGTGTCAGATAAAGAGTGCATGCCTTGTGAGGTAGAGGCAAAAATCAAAGGAAATGATGATGAAAACACAATATAATGTCACCTTGTAGTGAAGATTGTTGGAAAGAGACACTATATGGACTCACGAATGTTGTCATTGATAGTAACAAAGGTTATCCCACACATCTGTAGGACATGATGAGTCTTTACCAGAAGTCAGATTGAAGAAGTGTTGAGGTTTGATAAGCAAGAACAGAGTAGTCAGTAAGGTCTGACAGATAGGTCCAGATCTCTCAGAAGAAGTATCTCAGTGAAGTGCAGATTTGGGGAAGTCAAGAGGAGTACCTTGACAAATAGAATCCAAGGATTTAGCCTCTGGTGTTGAAAGGATGAAGAGATATGAAT
The DNA here is from genome assembly GCA_027924645.1 of Cunninghamia lanceolata. Taxonomy (NCBI): domain Eukaryota; kingdom Viridiplantae; phylum Streptophyta; class Pinopsida; order Cupressales; family Cupressaceae; genus Cunninghamia; species Cunninghamia lanceolata. The sequence continues at coordinate 22,460,066 of BSBN01001281.1, forward strand.
ACTTGAGTGTCAGGTTCCTGATTGATAGTGTGAACAGAGGAAGAACTGACTGGTAGAACATAAGACATTTATTCTGGATGTGTTACTAATGATGGTAAAGGTTATTAAGGCATAAGTTATGATTGGCTGACATGATTGATGACTTCTACAAGTATACCCTTGATCCGCATTCCTTGGTATGCAAGGATTTAGCTGACAGACCAGAGTTTGAGGAAAATATTGACTATTCCGAATGCCGACTAGAAAGGTGATGAAATCACTTGTGCAGATATATATACATGATTGATTTAGATGTGAAGGAAGGCATTGTTGTATTGGTGTGAATAAAAGTAGCAGAGTAGAGTGAAGATATTAAAAGAGGTCCAGAATGTGACAGTACAGCTGCATCAAAAGAGAGTAAGAATGAAGTGCAACAGATCAGTTTATTAAGCTTAACTGGAACTGAATCTCAGCATGTGTGGATGCTTCTCATTAGTTCAAACATTGAGTTACCTTCCTTTTTTGTAGATAGTGAGTCTCTTGTAGGCTGTAAGCCTCTTGTGAGTAGTGTGCTCAAGTAGTGAGCCCTAATTGGCATGTGCCATTTTGTATCTTCTATTCTTCTAATAGAGAATAATATCTTGGGTTAATCACCCCATGGTTTTTCCCTTAACCAGGCTTTCCATGTCAAAATCACTATGTCATGTGTATTAGTGGTATTTCCTTTTCATGGTTATGTTTGCTCATTTGATTTGATATTGCATTAACTGTTAAAGAAGTTCAAAAGGTAAAAGATTAAGATAACTGATTCACCCCCCCTCTTAGTTATCAACAATTGGTATAAGAGATAGGTTCCTCCCAACTGAGCCTAACAGCTTGAGGAAGATTTGGGAATTCAAATGGATGTGTATGGTATGAGGGAGCAACTTAAGTCTGCCCTTGATGATCTTGAGTAGTCAAATTCTGAAGTCAATGAATTAAAAGAAAGAATCAAACAGGCTAATGATTTCATAAAAGAACTAAAAGACAAACTGAGTCTCTCTATGAAAAAGAGAAAGGAGCTACTTCAGCAATTAGCAAGTTAAGGTGAAGCAGATGATACAAATGAAGACTTGAAGGAGAAAACTAAGTTATGTGAAAAATTGTCAAAAGAGGTCATTATGGTAAGACATGAAATGGAATCAGGAGTTATAAAATTCACCCAAGAAATTGAAGAAAAAAGAAAGACTGAAGAAGATCTAAGACAATCTCTCAAAGAAAAATTAGAAGACTACCATAAAATGGATAGAATAATCAGACATCTTGAATTTGATCTTGAAGATGCTAGAGATAATGAACAAAAACTTGAGGATCAAATTGTCTCTCTTAAAAGGGATCTTCAAATAGAAAATGAATACAAAGATAAATTCAAGATAAGTTCTGTTCAACTTGAAGTTCTCCTTGAAAGCCAAAAGAGGGCAAATGACAAGTGTGGCCTGGGATATGAAAAAGGTGAAAGCTCTGGATCCGGTCAGAAGATTTTTGAATTAGAAAATCTAAGGATCAGGCCTAAAAGACTTATGGTAAGACATCCTAAAGCTCAAAGATATACATCCTTCAATGGATACTGCCACAACTGCAATAACTTTGGTCATAAATCTAATTAGTGTAGAAAGAGAATGAATCAGACTAATACATCCTTCCCAGACAGTGTTTCAACTACAAAAGGTATGGTTAGAAATCTCATGAATGCATAAACATGCAAAAAATAGTTCATTCAATGGTAGATGCTTTGCATGCAATAGAATGGGTCATACAGCTAATCAATGTAGATCAAGAGGATTTCAATCAAATATGCAAAGAAATGTTGTTTGCCAAATTTGTGATAGATCCGGTCATATTGCCAAATTTTGTAGGAACAAGAATCAGGACAAAAGAGGTCCAGTACATCATAATCAGAATCAAGACAAAGGAAAATGAAAAGTGAATGCAGATGAAGTTCAAAATGAGATGAGAAAAATTTGGGTGAAGAAAAGTATAGAGAATATAGGGGATGGATCTACACCAGACTCTTGTGCTGATACTCCTTCCAAAAATTAAAAAATGTGCTCTGGCTCAAGGGCAGACATAAAGAAAACCATTTTCCCCCAACCAGTCAATTGGTGCTAGAACTGGCACAAGGAGAGTTACGGATTAAAGAATTCATAAGAGAAACATCTAAATAAACTATGGTTAAGATTTGGAAGATCCGCAAGATGTTCAGATCAAGATTGATCTGGTTCTTCAAGTCATCTGATTAAGGAAAACCAGAATGACTTAGGTCGAGCATTTATTGGAACTTGGTTTTAGGGTTTGCAGAACAATATAAGGCTTCCTCTTATTGAACATTTGCTCATTCTGCATTCAAGAAGAAGAAAAGAGGTGCTCTGCAACAAATTTCCTCAAGCCCATCAAAGATCATTTGCAGAAGTCAATTCTTCCAGAAATCAATCCGGCTCACTCCGTGAAACCTAAAGGTGCAAAAGGTATTTTCCATTCTCAAATATCTCTCTGCAAATCTTTTGAAAAGATGTCTACTCTGAATATTGTGAAGATCACTGATAGGCCTCACCCCAAATTCAAGAAACATCCCTATAAATCCTTGGAAGTAGATCCCCTAGGAGCATTTTCTAGTGTTCTGCATGGTGTGTTGCATACAGAAGATATTAGGGTTTACATACAAGTGAATATTGAAGAGTTTGGGGAATTCAAACTAAGAGACATCTATCATAAACAATTGATAGATGATGCTTTTGAACTTAAACCTCAATATAAAGGCATCTAGGAGAAACTTTTTGATCAATTCATTCATTTCCCCTAGTTTGAAGAAGATGAATGGGTCCGGTATGTATTGAGTAGGATGAATGATAACTTCCTATGGCTGAACAGACCTTGAAAAATCACTAAGGAGGCAATTAGTGCAGTAACTGGCTTATACTCCTCCGGAGGGATACCTATCCTCAAATCTGTCAAAAACCAAACTATAACTGAGGCCACCGGATCAAAATTTGATAAGAGGGCAATGACCATTGAAGATATCATGGACCCAGATATCAAGTTTGCATTTATGATAATAGGGTATAAGATATATCATTCCAGTAGGGAGAATTCAGTGTCCAAAACTGTAGTGTATACTACCTATGAGATGCTGAGAAAGAATGCAGAGTATGATCTCTATGAACTTCTTCTAAGTTAATTGATGGAGAACATACAAAAGATCAAAAAGGACAAGAAGAACTCCTTCAAATATGGTGGACTGATATTGTGTTTATTTTTCTACTTCATGAATGAGTTGCCTGGATCTAATGGATGGGCACGGCAAAATAACAAACTGGTAGCAATTCAAATCAAAGATTACTTGCATGAACTTGGGGATACCAAGGCAAGGAATACAGCTCTATGGGGGTACTTTTAGAACTTCCAAAATACTATGTAAATCAGAGAAAGAATCCCAAAATCATTGGTTGAAAAATATAAAGATACAATGTGCTTCATGGTAGATACTGATCAATGCCTAATGGAGGCAGTAGAGCCAAGGACAGTCTGGATCATGCCTATGGGGTATGAAGTTGATGAACAAATTGTGGAGCTACATGTTCAACACATGCTAAGTCAGCCAAAGGATCTAAAGGTAGAAAGGTTTGGAACCTTTGAAGAGCTAAGTGTAAAAGTTCATGTGGAACTTAAACAACCAGAAATAAAGAGGAAAGTGAGAAAAGAAGTTGAAGAAGTTGCCGAAGGCTTAGGCATCTCAAATGAGGCACTTGATGCCAACAGGCAAAAGATGGAAAGGGTTGAGGAAGAGAAGAAAGAGGCAGAAAAGGGAATTAAGGAAAGTGCTCGAGTAGAATCTTCCACCCGGACAAGATCATCAAAGAGATCTGCACCTGCCATTGCTAAAAGCTCAAGGACATCAAAACTGGAAGCAAAATCATCTGGTAGAGGAGAGAAAAGAACTAAAACAAAGGCCACAAGGTCTTATGTTAGTCAGAAGGATGATGAAGAAATTGAATCAGATGAAGAGATAAAGAAAATGAAGAAGGAGAAGAAGAAAACATTCGGTGAACCCTCTACCGGTCAAGGTGAAGAAGAAAAGGTAGAAGAATTTGTAGAAAAGCCCATTCTATCTTTAGATGATGTCATCAAATTAATCACTGTGGATGGAAACCTTCAGCCAATGGCTAAATTCTATGATGATTACAATGAAGCAGACCAAAAGATCTTGCAGGAAGTAGCAGTTAAGTATCTGAACATATATAACAAGGCTTTTATTGAAATTATATCTCTTATTCCCAAAAGCCTAGAAAGAGAGTTAGAAATAAGAAAGAATACTACCATGGCAAAAGATCTTGAGATTCGGGAACAGATAGCCATTCATCTATATCCTTCAATCGATTCAAAGCAAATGAACATGATCTTCAAGGATTGCAAGGATGAATTTTAGAGCAAAGCCAGAATGAATCAGCTCATGCTTGGTGAGACTGACAAGATAGCCAAGGAAACATAAGAGATCCTTAGGAATACCTTCAAAAGATTCAATCTTCCTATTATAGAGGACATGGACATTGGTCCTTTGGCCACAAGTGTTGAAAAGGAATCCACTGAGGAAATGACAGAAGAACTAATGGACACCGGTGAAGATAAGGGCTTAGAATCCTCTGCTCCAGAAGAGGTGGCCCATGAACAAACAAACATCACTCCTCCAGTTCCCCCTACTGACTCTAGATCTAAAGGAGAAGAGAGAATAGAGGAGAAAGAAGAAGAGGTGAAGGAAAAAGAAGATGACAGTACTAAGGTTGTAGAAGGAGAAAAATCTCCAAGAGACAGTTTTGAGACTGCAGAAGAGAAGAAGAATCTGTCTCTGGCAAGAGACATTGCAGAAACTGTCAAAAAATTATTAGACAAAGAGACAATGGAAATTGATGAACCAGAACTTCTGCAAGGGACATTTAATTTTGACTCTCTTTCTCTAGTACAAACAATGAAGATAGCTTCATTTGCTAATGCAAAGGCCAAAGAAAAACTCCTGAAGTCTCACATGGAAGATTGTGAGCTTATAGCAGCTACATCTAGAGTGTTAGAAAAGATCATGCCATCTTTTCAAAAGGATCCCTCAGCCTCCTCATCTAGTAATCTCAAATCTCTGATTAATAGTATTAGTACACATTTCAATTCTCTAGAGAAATCAGTTGAGGAGAAGGTCAGGAAAGAGTTTTTGGATAAAATATTCTCTGAGTTGCAAGGGCTAATAGCAAATGATAGGAGAGTAATGGGTATTGGGATAAAGAGCTTGGAAAATGCTCTCAAGGATGGAGGAGATGTATACAAATTTTGTATATCTTGGTCTAAAGCAATAGTGGAGATTGAGAAGAAAGTGAAAGAATAGGAGGACAAACTAACAAAAATTTCTCAAAATTTTGATCCACTTACCACATCCATAATAAATCAAGAATGTCAGACAATTGCAATTTTGAATGAAATTAAAAAGCTTGAAGAAGAAAAGAAAAATAGAATCAACAGGTTGAATGAACTTAGAGGAATAATTATCCCTAAGTTGGAGGCCATGCATGAGGCCTTAAGTGATGCTCAAACTATAGCCAGAACAAATGATCTGACAGAACTGAAAAAGGTAGAAGCTTATGCATTCCTGTTGAGTGGTCACATCATAATTTTAGACAGAATGAAGCAGAGTTGGGCAACATAATTTTTCCAGTTGAAGACATCTTTTGCAAATATCCTTTAGTTTATGTAAAGTATATCATGTATAAATACTTATGTGGCTAAGTATAGAAGTGTTTTTGAGAAAAAAAAATTATGTACGGACCCCACCCTTTGCCATTGATGTCAAAGGGGGAGTGACGAGTAGTGAAAAATGAGGAATCCAACTAAGGGGGAGCTCTAGAAAATGTATATAAAAACATAGCATCAGCCAAGGGGGAGTATAGTGTGACACTTAGTCATTTTTCACTAAGTGTTGCCATCAATGCCAAAGGGGGAGATTATTGGCAAGAGACACTATATGGACTCATGAATGTTGTCATTGATGGCAACAAAGGTTATCCCACACATCCACAGGACATGATGAGTCTTTACCAGAAGTTAGATTGAAGAAGTGTTGAGGTCTGGTAAGTAAGAACAGAGCAGTCAGTAAGGTTTGACAAACAGGTCCGGATCTCTCAGAAGAAGTATCTCAGTGAAGTGTAGATTTGGAGAAGTCAAGAGGAGTACCTTGACAAATAGAATCTAAGGATTTAGCCTCCAGTGTTGAAAGGATGAAGAGATATGAATACTTGAGTGTTAGGTTCCTGATTGACAGTGTGAACAGAGGAAGAATTGACTGGTAGAACATAAGACATTATTCCGGATGTGTTACTAATGATGGTAAGGGTTCTTAATGCATAAGTTATGATTGGCCAACATCACTGATGACTTCTACAAGTATACCCTTGATCCGCATTCCTTGGTATGCAAGGATTTAGCTGACAGACCAGAGTTTGAGGAAAATATTGACTATTCCAGATGCCGACTAGAAAGGTGATGAAATCACTTGTGCGGATATATATACATGATTGATTTAGATGTGAAGGAAGGCATGTGTTGTATTGGTGTGAAGAAAAGTAGTAGAGTAGAGTGAAGATAGTAAAAGAGGTCCGAAATGTGACAGTATAGCTGTATCGAAAGAGAGTAAGAATGAAGTGCAGTAGATCAGTTTATTGAGCTTAACTAGAACTGAATCTCAGCATGTGTGGATGCTTCTCATCAATTCAAACATTGAGTTATCTTCCTTTTCTATAGACATTGAGTCTCTTGTAGACTGTAAGCCTCTTGTGAGCAGTGTGCTTGGGCAGTGAGCCCTAATTGGCATGTGCCATTTTGTATCTTCTATTCTTCTAACAGAGAATAATATCTTGGGTTAATCACCCCGTGTTTTTTCCCTTAACCAGGCTTTCCATGTCAAAATCATTGTGTCATGTGTATTAGTGGTATTTCATTTTCATGGTTATGTTTGCTCATTTGATTTGATATTGCATTAACTGTTAAAGAAGTTCAAAAGGTAAAAGATTAAGATAACTGATTCACCCCCCTCTCAGTTATCAACAAATATATCATGAGAGGAAGATGATTTTCATTCCATGATGAAATGGATGCTCAAATCTACAAACACAAACACATAAACCACACAAATTTGCTCTTGAAACACAAAGAAAGCCTTGAATCACCTTGAGAATACAATAGCTTGCTAGTAATCATCTAGTTTACAAATGAATGCCTAAACATGCTTTTATATGAACCTACAAACACTCCCACCAAGATTTTCATAATTCAAGTGCACCATGTCGACATAGGACCCAAATAACGATCATAAATTAAGACCCAAAAAATTGGGGCTACCCCAAAATAGGGCAGGACTAGGGCGTAGGCACCCAAGTCCTCCCCCTATTTTGGGTAGGGTTAAGCTCAAGGGGTCCTCCTAGGTCCCATTTGTCATGTTACATTGGGCTCATTCCATCAGGATGCCAAATAATGAAGTAAGATGTCCTAAATGCATGCAAGAGACCCAGGAGCTAAACCTTATGAAGGAAAAGCCCCCAAGGGGACATTTTCTAGATGTTACATTTAGCCCCCACTTTAATGTATGTATAAACACCATGCCAATACATGCATTAAAGTAAGGTCACAAACACAACAAACACATCAAGAACAGAGAAGACATGCCAATCACATAGAGAATAGTAACATGCACACAAAATGTAGAGAATACAATTATAGTCATGCAGAACACGGAGAAGACAGTCAATGTATGGAAGATAGAAATGATATCTTTTCTTTTCTTTTTCTCATATATATGAAATGCAGAGGCAAGTACTAGAAAGTAAACAAACCTCCCATAATACATGATGCACTCATCGCATAGGCCTTTGTATATATGGGGCAACACACATGCAAGACACGCAAAACCTCCCAAAATATAAGAAGCACAACCCTAAGATGCTGGTCTTTATTCTGCATATGGGGCAGCAAACATGCCACACAAAACAAGCACACCAAAACACACACACTTGAAGACATGAAGAAAACACAATAGATAAGTGATCCTATGTTTCCTATTTCTATCCTTATCACCATCTCAGGCACATTACAGACACACACCAACAATTAGGATTTGCCACAACAATCATTGAAAACACACTTAAGGGTTGAGTTAGTCACAGAACCGCTCCCTACATCTGTAGAGGACTTTTGAAATTGATAGGATGATGTAATCTGCTCTGAGAAATACACCATCCCTACCTCTGTAGAGGTCTTAATAAAAAGGATATGCTTGATATCCCACCTCCGTAGAGAGCTTACATGATTAATTGATTGATTGCAAACAAACTCAAGATGCATGATGCACTTATCGTACAGGTCTTTGCACCTGAGGAAAAACACATTGGTAACATCTACAATAGATAGCTTACCTTATTTTCCCCCACCTTAAGGTGGTTGATATCATGCATCGATATCAAGCACTTTAGCGTAGGAAGAAAACACACAAGGGAACACTGACTTTCACAAAGCCCATGTCCCCCAGAGGTGAAATGTACTTTACAATTGCCAGATGTTCCCACAAACACATCCCTGCAAGAAACATGTTAATGTCTACAACATCACAATAAACAATAACATCAATGCATATGATTAACCACACAAAGAGCCAAGGTTATACAATGAATTTGGAGTTCGAGGATAACTGTGGGGCTACGTCATGAAGTTCTCCAAATTGAGTACTGCCAAGCCTACATTCAAAGAAAAATAAAGGTGTACAGAGCAACAATATTATTAAGGTTTGGAAATGCAATAGAAACATTATCAAATTCACCACACAGAAAGCATGAGTGTTTCCAATAGCCAAGCATTGGATAAAATATACAACCTCATCGTCATATTAGGAACTAAGTCCATTTTTTGATTTCTCTCGAAAGGGACACTAGGTCTGCATTAGTATAAATGTTTGTCGTCATCCACTCACTAGATGGAAACACTAGAGGAAGGGAAACAATAAATCAAACAGGGGAAGCAAGTGATGTAGAGGAAAATGAATAACACAGCTCCTTATTGGCATATTCCATAACAATGGATTTCAATCCCACAACCTCATAAGTCTTCACAAGAAATATCCATAGAACAATGACATAGATTAAGTTTTTCCACAACTCTGACCCAAACAAGGTTTAGCTAAGGCTTTCAACCTCCTTAGATACTTAAACCTATTTACCAAGTCTGCCCATTCCATGAATCTAAATCTTTAAGTTACCAAAAGGACTTTAACATACAAACTTCAATATAGCACAAGATTGGGGTTTCACCTTCTCTAACTTAATCAAGGCCACAACTATGTTTTTTTATCACTTAGGAACATTCAATTAACCAAAACAATCAACCATTGAGGTCTGCCCTTTCATCTTGTTACCAATCCTTCATTAACCCATTGCATGGCTAGTAGCCCTTCTTTAAAGAACTGTCAGACATAACTTTTTCTACAAAATCATTCTCAAGACTATAATGAGATTTTTGAGTACCCATTAAGGCACTTTAAAACATATCTAGAAATCACCATTGGTCATTTTGAAAAGAATGCCTCAAATCAGGACTGTCAGCATGCTAACTAGGCCTAATAGGCTTGATCTCCACAAGGGCTTATTGGTTCTATAGGTTTCAGACCCTAGATCTCATCACCAACCTTTGGAACATGTTATATTGTACCTTCCCAAGCTATTAATAACTCTAAAAGTCCATTCACAGGGATATCTATACAAACCCTAAGGATTACTTTCTTGACTGTCCTATTTTCTGACTGTATAAAGAAATGCAGTCATAAAACTTTGATTTTCCCCACATCAACCTTAGTTATTTGGTCGGAGACCTCAAGAATATGAAGGCAAATACTACCACAATCATTTTCCACCAAGGATTAATAACATGCAATGGATAAACTGGGAGAAACATAAGATTTACATGCTACTGTTTACCCTAATCAGGGTTTTTGACAGTTTCTTGAAAAATCACAACTAATTCAAAATACAATCAAAATGCATGAGACAAACTTCAAGTGGAAGGTGACTAAAATAAGTTTTATTTGAAATAAAAAATAAATGTCCTCCTATCCGTACTGGGCCGTACCATGCAAGAAAATAGTAAATTTCTGGAGAGGAATACAGAAAATAGTGTCTTTTAACATTCCATTCTCAATCTTCAATCACCTCCAAATTATTTGAAGGTTACAAGGCCTTTTAAAGGCATTTCAAAACTGTCTAATCCTCTTCCAACTACTTTCCAATGAATTGGAACAAGGTGGCCCTTCACCTTCCCTCATTTTACATCTTTAGGAATTTTACATTTTGTATGACAACTTGTCAAAAATGGACATAAGACTTAAACATTAAACCCCTCCTAGGACCTTAACACATGAAAGATGACTCAAATAACCTTATTACAATGTTGAACCATTAAAATTTAATCAAACTCCAAAAATTAGTCTATGAAGCATTAGTTTATGAAGGTGCTCTTGGACCAGCAAGTTTCTTAGCGACAGTCACGTAGGAGGGTGCCCCCAAGTCACCAACCACAACACTATGTCTGTAAGACACAACACACAACAATGAAATTAGAGAGATGCAATATAGAAGAATGATGATACAAATAGAAGAAGGTCATGATAGAGGTGGTCTCTTGGTATCTTAGACCTTATGGGAGAATCTGAGGTCATCCCAAGAGGCCTAAGTAACACATAACACATCACAGGGAAAGCACATCATGAGATTGATAAAGGGTTAGAGATACTTACCTGTAGGGTCTTCCAGGCTAAGTCTTATCATCAATTAAATCATCATCATCTTCCCACTCCTAAATGCTAGAGAAAAGTGGGACATAAGGTACGATAGCCCAACTCTTGTCTTGCTCATCATGTTGTTTATTGTTAGGATCATGTTTGTTTGGTTCAATTTTAGGATCAATGTTTTCTTGTTGAGATGCAAGGTAAGCTCGCTGCCTTCTCTTTCTTCTTTTTACATGTTGACGTTGTTCTTTATGACTTAGTTTTTGTAACATAGGGCTTTGCTTTGTCATGGATTTTTGCGTTGTAGTGGAGGAAATACCAAGATCAAAGTGCATTTGTCTAGGTGGAATGTTTTCTTGTTGTAGCTTACTAGCATACTTATTCTCTATCCTCTTAGTGATGTCCAAATGACTTGAATTTTCAAATGGAGAGACATTAAAGGTCTTCTGTTCCTTACTGAAATCCAAGGTGTGTGAACAATCAAGTAAAGGAAGAAGGTTGGCGGGATGATCCACAAAGGTAGAAATTTGATTATTGTTAAATGAATGCTCATTTTCTACCCATGGAGTGTTCTTTTTTAAAGGGAGATCTTCATTCACTAATGCTTCATCTTGGCCATGGAGAGTAGTGGAATTACTAAATCTATCCCTAGTCTTCTCATTTGAGTATTCAGTTATAGGGGAAGTAGGATAACTTATGGGATCATCATCAGCTTTTTCCTTGCTACTCATGGAGGAGAACTCAGTTAAGCTTTCTAATATCGTAGGACGTTCACCCATGAGGGTTAAAAATTGGTCAAAATCAAGATCTTTGATAAATGCATGCAAAGATACCATTGAGAAATGACATGAAGGTGCCAATCCAATGTAAGATAAGATTTTTTTGAAAATCTTTTCCAACTTTATGCAAAAGTCAAGTGCAAAACTATATGCAAAAATGACCTAGATGCTTGATTTTTTATAATTTTTTTAATGCAAATGAATGAAACAAAGGGTGTTGTAAGGATTTTGATCAGTGGAAGAAAGTTATATGTTTGATATCAGTCCAAAAAAATAATAATATCCTTCACAACACTCTTGATGCAAATCCAAGATAATGCCAAGTCAAACTATAGTGAAAATATGTCAAAAATAGGCACTTTTTTCACCAAAACTCAATGCTAAGGAGCATAACAAAGGGTGTTGTAAGGAAAGTGATGATGGACAAAAAATTATATCAGAGATAAAATCCACTTAATGATAAGATATCCATCACAACATTCTTTTAGTGCCACTTAAGGTCAAGCCCTAGTGAAATATAGCAAAAATAGGTTTTTTTTGTTGTTTTTCAACTCCAAGACCTAGAAAAGGAGGTGTTGTAATGAATTTTAGGAGGTGCATCAAATAAAATTAATTATATCAATCACCTCAATTCATAAAATTTGTCACAACACACTTGGAGTGCAAAGTAGGCTGAACCCTAGGGCAAAAATAACAAAAATGTGTAGTTTTCACCAAAATTTCAATACAAGAGCCTGTTAAAAGGGTGTTGTGAGGATTTTTAGGAGGGGAAGAAAATGATTACCCTAATAACAGCCAATTAATGCAAAAACACCCTTCACAACATGCATATGGTGCAAGTTTAGAGAGTAGATAAGGCCAAATTTAGTGAAAATTGTTGTTTTTTAAGCCCTAGGTTTGAGACCTTGGGACAAAATGCTATATGAAAGTTTTGAAGTTTGATTTATGGTGAAAATTAATTACTCTTAGATCTGAAAATAGATTTCAAGGTCTAATATGCAAAATGCCAATGCAAAATTTAATGAAATGCAGGAAATATGCTAGTTTTTGTTGAAATTTTCTATGCAAAAATGTAAATATTTTAAATCTAAATGTAAATTTATACTAGAATGCAAGACTACAACCATATTATAATTTGAATGAGCCTCAAAAATTAGTAGAAATTTTTGAAAGAAGACTACTAACCCTAGATTTTGGAATTACTAGATTTAATGAAAATTGTCAAAATTTATAGAAAAGCCTAGCAAATTAATGATGAAAATGCAATGCAAATTATTGATTTTTTGTCTTTTTCTATAGTTTATATTAGATCTCATGCAAAATTTATGAATTAGGAAAATTTAGAAAGAATTGATGCAATTTAGTAAGCCAAACAATGCAATTTTTTTGAATTTTTCTCAATGCAATAAAATGAAAGACTATATGAATGAATGAAATCAATCCAAATTTGAAGACAAACACTCAACAAGTTGCAATTTATGTCCAAAAAGACGGGTTCACCAAAATGTTTAAGGTAAAATTAGGATTGTTTAGTTTTTAAGCATTTAGATGTTTGAATCCTCCTTTCACCCTATACATTCAAGGATCTAGGGTCGAGTGGCAATTCACTATCATACCCTGGATCACCGTCAAATGTAGGGAATCTTGGATTAGGGTGTTTAATTATCAAGTTTCCTTCTCTTATGCTCAAATAAGCATTAAAACCCTAATTTCATAAATACGACAATAAACTGATGAATAACAGAAAAAAGCTCTTGTAGACAGAAGCAACATATCAAATCACAGAGTACCTATTTTCAGGGTTCCAAGGTAGAAAAGTTGGGGACACAGGAGCAGGCACCCAAGTCAAAGGTATCAATTTCTTTGCGAGATCTTGACATTCTTCTAACACTGATCTACACTCTAACTTATGTTTCTAGAAATTCAACTACAGAGGACATAGGAACAAGCACCCAAGTCCCAAAAAGGCTCTGGTGTCCTGCTTCTCTTCAGATCCTGAATCCTTGATGTCTGTTGCTCCTTCCTACTATAATGGGTAAAATGGGATAATAAAATGAATTACAAAAACCCAATAACATCAATGGAATGTGTAAGTAAAGAAGATTAAAATAAGGAAGTGATAATTACAACCTTTCTTACCTTGCAATTTCTATTGTTCACCTATTCCCATTTGATCTTCGGTGATGAATGCATCCCTCAGGAAGCTTGCTTCCTTGCTTTAATTCCTCAAGATGGAAAAAGAGAAATGACTTGGATACTTTATTGTATTGAAGGTGAGCTTCAACACAATGTGAAATGGATAATGAAGGATGTGATAGTGGAGGTGCCAATGGCGCACTATGGATTCTGCAGCATAAGTTTACTTAAAAGCTTGTTGATATGAAATGGAAGGATATAAGGGTATTTATAGAATTGTGTGAGAGAAGATCAATGGTAGAGGATGTTTGAGAGAATGCGCGTGAATAGAAGAAGGACATATGTCATTCAAAAAGATGCTTTGTTGAGTTAACTGCTTTCTTGATGAGGATGAGTTTTTATTTCTTAAATTAGAATATATTTTTCTAATTTAAGAGTTTTGTTGATAGCTTTAAATCAGTTAACTCAGCTTTTGCTTTTGCATGACAAGAAGAATTTATTTTTAGAAGATTTTGGAAGATAAGAAAGCAAGATTAAATAAATAAATTTATTTAATTGTTCGTGCAAGATTTAGAAGAATAAATAAAATATTTTATTATATTTTACTTTTGGATATTAAGATTTAATTTAAATAAATTTGCATTTTATTTAAATTTGGAAGAATGAATGATTTAATTAAATAATTAAAATTATTTAATTTTTTAGAAGAATAAAGTTGATGTTGATGGAATTAATTAAATAAATGTAATTTATTCAATTAATGGGAGAAAATGAATCAAATAAATAAATAAATTTATTTATTTATTAATAGAGGAATATTAAGATGAAATAAATATTTAAAATATTTATTTAGGTAGAGTCATGTCATTTTTAGGTGTATACATTTTGCCCCTCTTTGACACAATGTATTTTATCACGCTATTTCAAAGAATAAAATTTTTTGACAATGATACATGGCCCAGTTTGCCCCTGGTACAAGTTTAACGACATGAAGAAGGTAGGAAGCATGAGATGGACAATGTCACAAAGGAGTAGGTGCAAAGTGGGTTAGGATGGAGAAAAATAGGACATGGTTTGGAGGAATAGGTATGGGAAGTAGTTACAGTTGTCACATAGTCAGCTATGGTTCCCTTGCTATATATAGGAGATGGGTCCATAAGTCCTATTCATTTGATCACTTGTCCTTAGTTGATTGGTCTTGGAGAGCTTAGGAGAGTAGAGGAGCTAGAGTAGTCATTAGAGATATGGATATTCCACACAAGGAGCACCATTTTGAGCAAGTTCGACAGTTCGATCGACCACCTGAGGCAGGACCACCAGTATGTAGTTTGACAAAGCTCACTAAAAGTCATTTATTAGGCCCATAAATGCTTAGGAAAAATAGCTAGGATAGATATGCCAAACTGCAGTTCGACACATATGCATCTTGAAATGATGCATATGCCATGAAACCATGCATCTAAGTGATCTTATGATGCATATGATAGATGTACGCATATAGGCTAGGAATTGGTACATCCACTGTGGAACTGCACATGTGACACAAAATGTGACGCATGTGCCAGGACAGTACATATACATCAAGGATTGGTGCATTCATGGTGAAGTGGTGCATCTGATATGGATCGGTGCATTTGCCACCTAGTTCGGTGCATTTGCACTAGGATAGTCAGTTGACTTAATGAAATTAACCCAATTGGCACCTTGATCGATGCATCAATTGATAAGCAATCTCTAAGATTGCCGAGAATCTAGTCGAGAGATGATATGTTGTTTTGATTAATTTGATATGTTAAGTTAATGATAGGATAGTTTGATTGCTTTGAGTAGGCTTTTCTTGGATATGGATTTCTTTGACGCTATGCTTTGCTTGGTTGCAGGAGGATATCCGTGATACCCTGATGTCACTAGAGAAGTTCCCTTTACCGTTATTATAGCGGTATATGTTGATAGAGATGGACCGTGAGGCTTTTAGTGCTATGGGTCTACATTACATTTGTTTCATGCCTGAGGTCCACGTGAACTACAGTTTGTTGACTACATCAGTGGAGCAATTCCATAGCAAGGATGGGACATTCCATCTATCAACTAGGGAGATGAGGATCGCTCTAGAGGATGTGTACAAGATTCTACACCTCCCTATTTAAGGAGAGTTGGTAGAGTATGATCCACAGCATGATGCTAGATTGGCTGAGTATAGATACATTTTTGATGACCCAGAGCTGGTTGAGCAAGTGATTTCGTGGCAGGACATTCATGACTGCTATGACTACTTCTCGGGGATGGTGGTGGGATTGATCGATGGCATAGTATGCCCTGATAGGAGGTTACATGGGTTCTCGATTAGATGAAGGAGGGTGTTAGAGAGTATGATTATCAATGGGACTCGATACTCATGGGGTGTGTACATGCTAGCACACTTGTATAGGGATATGCACCAGGTTGTGTATCACAGAGGGGCCATCTTGTCAGCAGGTGTGTCTCTATTGTAGTTTTGGTTATGGGAGCACATACCTATCACATGACTGATATGTCTTTTTCATAGGCAGAGAGGTGAGCCCTATAGCTATGGATAGGTAGGCATGATTTCCTAGCACAAGCTGGGGAAGCTCGAGTATTGGAGACATGTGCTAGATAATGTGGATCTAGTTATCTGGTGTCCATACCTAGACTGCAAGGTATGGGAGGATGAGGCTGACGAGTTGCCATATTATTTCTAGACTCAGTGGCTTATTGGTAGGATGTGGTACATATTAGAGCATTAGATTGTCAGCAGAGTATAGAGGTAGTTTGGCAGAGTGCATGGCAGGCCATAGGGGCAGGTAAGATTTTCTAGGACCCATGTAGAGAGACTGAGGTGGGATCTCATGGCATCATATGAGCAGGCTTTGGTAGACTTTCATTAGATCTCCTATGTAGCTTGGCCTATGAGGAGGGAGATAGTAGATGTAGGCATGACACCATATTATGAAGAGTGGTTCGCGGCTTATCCATTTCCTAGATATTAAGGACTTGGAGAGTTGGCTCCTCGTATAGACGAGGAGGATTTCGATGATGAGGGTGGAGCTGGCAAGAGGAGGAGGAGATGGAGGGGGGGAGAGGAGGTTAGGGAGATGATGGTGGAGATGGAGGAGGAGGAGGTAGACTGAGATAGAGGAGGAGGTCTGGGGAGGGACCTTCAGGTTAGCAGGAGGTTGAGTAGCTGCAGGCTGCAGGGCAAGTGTAGGTGCCAGTACAACAAGTGGCACAGGAGAGATAGATGTCACCACCATAGCAAGTGGTACAATAGCAGGTGCAAGGACAGTGATAGGGAGGGCAGGATCCATAGCTTGACTTATAGCAGCAAGCCATTGTTGTGTTATAGGGTTAGTGCTATGCCCTTAATATTGGTGTACATAGGGTTGTGAATAGTCAATTTGTAGCTATCTTAACTCCTAATTAAGTCATGTTATCATTATTATATTATTATTTAGTTAGATAGGTCAGACTAGGTGTTATATAGGGGTGTGTCTATTCATCCTAAGCATAATTAGGTATATATATGGAGTGTTATTTCATCATCATATTGGAAGTGTGTTCTCATTGGAGATATTTGGAGGTTGCCCTCCTGAATTGGCCTATTATTCTTAGTTATTATCAAGTATTTGTAAAATATTTCATATCATCTTCTTCCATTGTGCAAGTTATTTGATTACAAGTGGTATCAAAAAGGCATCGTAGAGGCAAGATTTTTTCTCAACATTAGAGGCAATTTTGGGAAGAGCATAACTTTCAGAATTTAGTTAATTTTTAAAATATTTTTAAAGGGTTTTTGAAAACCATATTAAAGAAGCTACATTCTCAATTTCAGAGGAATTGGAGCAGATTTGAGTGAATTATTGTAGAATTATGATTTCTACACAATTTATTTGAGATCTACATATCTTTCACATTATACTAAATTTGAGTATAATTTGTATTGGGTTTTTGAATACATAATAGAGGAGCCTAAAATCAAATATTGGATAAATTGAAGAAAAAATAAGCGATTTATTGCAAAATTAGGGTTTCCAACAAATTCTCTCTCAAGGTAGTAAATTTTCTAATTTTTTGGATTTCTTTCTGGGTAAGTGTTATCTGGGCCCTAGTAAGTTATAGTAAAAATTTGAGAGAATTTATATTTCATTTGTGTGATTTATTTCAAAAATATTGGTTTCCATCATGACGGGGCCTGCAACAAGAGGCAAAAAGAATGCTGCCACATTGGGGAAATCTTCTGATAAGGATGGGGAAACAATAGAGGATAGTAATCCCAATGA
This sequence comes from Cunninghamia lanceolata, assembly GCA_027924645.1. Classification (NCBI taxonomy): domain Eukaryota; kingdom Viridiplantae; phylum Streptophyta; class Pinopsida; order Cupressales; family Cupressaceae; genus Cunninghamia; species Cunninghamia lanceolata. The sequence goes on from BSBN01001281.1 coordinate 22,478,095, forward strand.
GGAAATAAGTAAGTTCAAGGAAGAGTTTAAGAGGGATATGTGTGACCTAAGAGGAGATATATCAGATATACAAAGCATGTTAAGTGCCTATATGAATGAACCAAGAAAGGAGTTCTCAAGCAACCAAGGTGAAACCTTCAAGTCAGCTAATAATGACACAAATTTTAATACTCCTATGGGATCTAGGAATTTTTTTCCAAAGGTGGATATGTGCAAGTTTGATGGTAAGGATCTTCTAACATGGATAAACCAAATGGAGAATTTTTTTGAAGTACATCAAATCTCATATGGACAAAAGGTCACAATGGCTTCCCTATATCTAGAACTAGATCAATTCATTTGGTATCATTGGCTTTGTACTCATCAGAGGAAAAAGGGTCTCACTGTCTCATGGTTAATTTTTACAAAAGAACTTGAAGCACAATATAGCAATAGTGTGACAGATAACTTCTTCAGCCAACTTGCTAAACTTCAACAAACAAGATTAGTTAAGGATTATATTCAAAAATTCCAAAATCTATCCTTAAGAGTGGATACAATTATGGAGGAGAACTTGAATGATTTATTCTTGGATGGTCTCAAGGATCACATTCAACATGAGGTACGCATGTCTAGTCCTAGCTTGGTAAATGAGTCTTTTATCTTGGCACGTAGGGTAGAGAAGTATTTGATTCCTAGAAAGCAAGGGGCTAATGTGACAAGAGAGAAAGGATATTCAACACCTTCTCTTCCTCAACCTACTAGGTTGACTCTACAGCAAATTGAGGAGAAAAGAGAAAAAGGGTTGTGTTTCAATTGTGATAGCAAATATAGTTGAGGACATAAATGTAGTGAAAAGAAATTGTTCTATATTGAAGGTCCAAGTGAGGAAGAAGAGGAGGAATCCATATTAGAGGAGGATAGGGAGTCAAGTGAGGAATCACATGATTCTCAACCAATCATTTCTTGTCATGCACTCTCAGGTTTCAGTGCACCACAAACTCTCAAGGTAGTGGGTTTCTTAAAGAAGCAAAACATAACAGTGTTGATCAACTTAGGTAATACTCATAATTTCATCAACAAAAAATTGGCAACTCATCTAAATTGCTTTATATATCCAGCCCCAGAGTTTCAGGTTTTGATTGTAGATGGGGGTATAGTTAGTTGTTTAGGGAAGTGTCGTAGCATTAAATTATCCATGGGAGATTATTAGCTTGATATCCCAATGTATGTGATATCCATGGGTGCAATAGATATTGTTTTGGGAGTACAATGACTTACTACATTGGGAACAATTATGATGAACTTCCAAGAACTATAAATGAGATTTCAATCAGAAGGAAAGGTAGTGGAGATAAGGGGGTTGAAGGCAAAATCCCCACAGATGTTAAGCTCTCATCAAATGCCAAAGTTGCTTAGGAAAGGAGTGGATGGATTTGTGGCCCAGCTATGTTCATTAGAAGTCTCTCAATCTAATGTTCCTACTCATCCAGATTTACAAGAAATAAGTGATCATCACTCAGTGGTTCTTGGAGATATGCCTTAAGGACTTCCTCCTAAGAGGGATCATGACCATTCCATACAACTAGTTCTAGGAAGCCAACCACCAAACATCAGGCATTATAGGTACCCACACATACAAAAAAGTGAGATAGAAAAATTTGTTGAGGAGATGCTAGAGGCAAGAATTATCAAGCCTAGCCAAAGTGCTTACTCCTTGCCTGTGGTGATGGTGCATAAGAAGGATGAAACTTGGCACATGTGTCCAGATTATAGAGTGCTCAACATGTACACCATTAAAGATAAGTTTCCTATTCTAGTCATTGATGATTTGCTGGATGAATTAAATGGAGCTATGTATTTTACCAAGTTAGATCTTAGATCTGGTTATCACCAAATTTGGATTAAGGAGGAAGATATTTGTAAGACAACATTTCAAACTCATAAGGGTCATTATGAAATTTTGGTGATGCCATTCATTCTTACCAATGCACCATCTACATTCCAAGTTTTGATGAATTCCATTTTTAAGAAGTTCTTGAGAAAGTTTGTGTTAGTGTTCTTTGATGATATATTGATTTATAGCAAAACTTGGGAAGAACATTTGCAGCATGTAGATCAAGCATTACAATTACTCAAAGATCATCAACTCTATGCTAAGCCATCCAAGAGTGCTTTTGTTCTTAATGAGGTGGAGTATTTGGGACACATAGTTTCACATGAAGGAGTAAAGGTGGACCCTAACAAAATTAAGGCTATCATGGAATGGCCTATTCCAAAAACCATTAAGAAACTGAGGGTTTTCTTGGGATTGACAGGGTACTATAGAAGATTTGTGAAGAATTATGGTCATATAGCAACACTCCTCACCACTCTATTTAAGAAGGATTCTTTTCATTGGAATGAGTCCACTAATGTAGCATTTGAGCAATTGAAGGAGGTTATGTGTACAACTCCAGTGCTTGCCACTCCAGACTTCACCAAGGAATTCATTATGGAATGTGATGCTTTTGGAAATGGGATAGGAGAAGTTCTCATGCAAGAAGGTTGACCAATTGCTTTTGAGAGTCATCAATTAAAGGGTAAAAATCAGCTCAAACCTATTTGTGAGAAGGAAATGCTATCAATCCTTCACACAGTTAAACAATGGAGGCCTTATTTAATGGGCCGACACTTCAAGGTTAAGATAGATCATGATAGACTAAAATATTTTTTGGAACAAAGACTATCCTCTGAAGAGCAACAAAAATGGGTCACTAAGATGTTGGGATATGACTTTAAGATTGTATATAAGAAAGGGAAGGAAAATATTGTGGCCGATGCACTTTCTAGGAAGGATGAAAAAGATAAAGCCTTATTGTGTGCCCTTTCAATATTACAAGCAAATTGGGTGGAAGAAGCCAAAGCAAAGTGGCAAAATGATGTTGCAACAAGTAATCTCATCCAACAATTAAAAAGTGATCCTAGTAGTTCAGATAAGTTTTGTTTGAAGAGGGATATTCTTTGGTATAAAGAGCACTTGTATCTCTACAAGAATTCCACTCTTAAACATAAGATTCTCACAAAGCTACATGAGTCCCCAATGGGTGGTCATTCAAGATTTTTGAAGACATATCATCGGGTCAAGAAAGATTTTTTTTGGGAAGGGCTAAAAGGTGATGTTCAAAAATTTGTTGCTAAATGTTTGGTTTGTCAAAGAAATAAGGGGTAGACAATTAAGCCACCAGGTCTCTTGCAGCCCTTATCTATTCCTAGCCAGCATTGGGAAGAGGTATCCATGGACTTCATCACAGGGCTTCCCAAATATAAAGGTCATAATGTCATCATGGTAGTAGTTGATCGCCTCACTAAATATGTACATTTGATTGTATTATCACATCCTTTTATAGAAAGTGCAGTGGCAAAAGTTTTCTTGGAGAATATCCAAAAGCTACATGGTACACCTAAGGTTATTGTTAGTGATCGTGATCCTATCTTTAGTAGTCACTTTTAGAAAGATTTATTCTCATGTTTGGGTACTCAATTGGCTCATAGCTCTTCATACCATCCTTAATCAGATGGACAAACTGAGGTTGTTAATAAATGTTCAGAAGGATATCTATGTTGTTTCACTTTCGAGAAACAATCTCAATGGGTAGATTGGCTACCACTTGCAGAATGGTGGTATAAAACTTCTTTTCATAGCTCATCAAAAATGTCTCCATTTTTGGCACTTTATGGATATCATCCTCCTTCCATCACATCATCATTAAAGGTGTCACCAAGAGTTTAGGCAGTAGAGGACCATTTGCTTCATCAACAACATGTACTTTCAGGACTCAAGGAGAATTTAGCTATGGCACAAAATCAAATGAAACAATAGGCGGACCAACATCGTAGTCAAAGAAATTTTGAAGTTGGGGATTGGGTCTTCTTGAGATTGCAGCCTTATAAACAAATCTCAATGAAGCAACAAAAAAAGAATAATAAGTTGTCTCCAAGATATTATGGGCCATACCAAATCATGCAAAAGATTGGTAGTGTTGCCTACAAGCTAGAGTTGCCACCAATAACAAAGATACATCCAATTTTTCATGTTTCTTGTTTGAAGAAGGTAATTGGGCAGAATATTCCTACTCAAATAGTACTACCAGAGCTCAATGAAGAAGGAAGAATAATTTTGGAACCAAAGTGCAATCTTTAAACATGCATGAAGAAGCTAAGGAATAGAACCCTCACTTAGTATCTCATCCAATAGAAGAATTTACTAGTTGAAGAGGCCACATGGGAGGATGAGGAGTTCATTCAAAAGAATCCACACTTGGTTAGCATTGAGGACAATGCTTCTTTGAAGAAGGGGGGCATGCTACACCCTTAATATTGGTGTACATAGGGTTAGGAATAGTCAGCTTGTGGCTATCTTAACTCCTAATTAAGTCATGTTATCATTATTATATTATTATTTAGTTAGATAGGTTGGACTAGGTGTTATATAGGGGTGTGTCTATTCATCCTAAGCATAATTAGGTATATATAGGAGGATGTGAGTCTTATTTCATCATCATATTGGAAGTGTGTTCTCATTGGAGATATTTGGAGGTTGCCCCCTTGAAGTGGCATGTTATTCTCAGTTATTATCAAGTATTTGTAGAATATTTCATATCATCTTCTTCGATTGTGCAAGTTATTTCAATATAGTCAGGTTAGGCAGTTGAAGGCCCACTTGAGAGTAGTGGAGTCTCAGAGAGAGGCATACATGGGATGGATATCAGAGATGTCCAGAGAGTAGGACATCCTTGGTGAGTGTGCAGGTGATCAGAGAAGAGAGAGATGCAACAATGGTAGCCTTGGGTATAGATAGTACCTTGATCTTTTTGGTTGCATAGGTGTAGTAGGCATAGACATAGCTAGCCCAAGTATAGGGTGAGCTTGCCAGATTGTAGGCTCACACACAATACTATAGAGTATTATATCACGGGGCAATGTCAGTGGACTAGCATGCACCTAGCTACAGGAGTCAGTCCGTAGCATCATAGAGAGTAGGTGGATCTCGATCTATAGCATCAATGAGAGGCCCCCAGTAGTCAGGGGGTGACAGAGGGAAGGGCAGTGTAGGGAGCAGTGCTCCATGTCAGCAGGGTTAGCCAGATTTTGACACTTGTACCAATTTGTGGCTTGATGTACACATTTTTGATGGCTTAAATAGCTTGCTATGTATTATTTTGCCCCAAGACATGTATCATTATCTTTTTGTATTTTGTATACATTTCATGATATGACTCTGAGAGATGGACATATATTTTGATATATTGTACATTTGGACATATTTTATGTTTGTATGATGATGTAGTTATTGACGTTCTACATGCACTTTGTTCTATGTTTATATGTTATGGATGCAACCTATCTTATGATGCATTGTATATGTGATGCATACTAGATGGATTTAGGATGATTTGATATGCTAATACAAATGTAAATGGTATTGATATGATTATGTAGCTCTATATGTATTTGTCTATGTTTTTTTTAATTTTTGATATGATAGACGGATGTAAATGTATGTGGATGACTTGATGCACTTCTTATGTATGCAAATGATTTTATCATGTGAATGACTATCTCATGTGATATGATATGTTATCTATGCTATGTTTTTGATATATCCAAATGTACTCAATCGACACAGAGATGATATAGATATGCAAAACAAAAAGAATGAAAGAAATACAAGCTTTCATTTGATACTCTACAGAATTTTCTTATTGCATGGTTGATATGGATTTCTAGATATGGGATGGATGTGGATACTTTGCCATCATTAGAGCACAAGTGTTTTACTTTCATCATTTGACACTTTTTATTTATTTTCTCTTTTTGAAATATTGTAAGAAAATACAAGCATCTAGGTATAATTAGACCGAGATGACCTGAGTATTCCTTACATGGATTTTGATATAGCAAGTTGATACAAGCATCTAGTCAAACTTGAATCTAGATGACCTAAGTATTTCTTGCATTTAAACAGACAAGGATTACCCTTTTTTAGGTTCAGACCTCCGAAGTCCTCGATGAACTTTTGTTGATCATGCCATTAGACAAAAAGTTGTCACATTACTAAAGTTTGATCCACAAACAATAGACAAAGAAAAAAGATTATGCCCCCATCATGGCATCTCTATCTTTTGGCATCCTTGAGTAGCATAGGAAGACATAATGATCAAAATCCAAGACTTTGTAAGCTAACCTATTTACAAAACATTCTTGCATTAGATGTGTCCTTTTCCATAATTGATATAGAGTTAATCTGAGTGTTTCAATATACTTTTTTACTTTGCTTTGGATAGGTTGATACTTTGCACCAAGATTTTTGTTTTTGGGAAGATTGCTTTATTACGTGTGCTTGTCTAGTGAAAGGTATCACAATCCTTATTGGTATCCTTTTTTAGAAAAAAAAGTGGCATTCAAGAATATGAATCCGCAACCAAGTCAAGGAGTTGCCCCCAATTTAGATAAAGGATCAACTTATTATGGGTAATATGACAAACAGACATGGAGAGACGGACCCTAAGGGACTAACCTAGTGCCTTGGGGGCTCATTGCTAAATGGCCTTGCCTACGTGACAATGTAGAGGCAACGTAGTTCAAGGGAACCTGATGGACCTAAGACCTAGGCGATGGCAAAGATGCAGAAATGGCATGGATAGTAGGATAGACAACACTCAAAGGAATGGAGAGGAAAGGAGTGGAGCAGAGTGGAGTGGAGCCTCGGGGGTGCATTAAGAATGGCCTTGCCTATATGATAGCTTAGATGCGACATAGTTTGATAATAGTTCAAAGGAATGGTTCAAGATGAACGTTATGATGGACACAAGACACATGAGGTCACAACAGATGGACGAAGTGTTAGATTTAGGGCAAACAACTAAGAGGGGGGGTGAATCAGTTGTTCAAAACTTTATTCTTTCAACACTTGTATTCACTTAGCATTAACAATAAATCACTCATAAAAACTTAATGTAATTAATCAAGAGCAGAAACACATCTACACATGAGACACCAAGATTTTGATGTGGAAAACCTGGTTAAGGGAAAAACCATGGGGTGACTAATCCAAGATAATATTCTCTGTTAGAAGAATAGAAAGAATAAGATGGCACATGCCAATTAGGGCTCACTACCTAATCACACTGCTCACAAGAGGCTCACTGCCTATAAGAGACACACTGTCTACAATAAATGAGTATTACATACTTGAACTAGTAAACAACATCGTCACCATGCTTGAATCAGTTCCATTAAAGCCCAAATCCTTATGCTCTTCGTTTCACTCTTCTCCTCGCTACCACACACTCATCTCCACAAGTACACTATTGAAATGACTTTGCAAACCTTTATTTATACATAACATCAACTTAGGAACAAACATCTAAGTCAGCAAGCAACCACAAGAACATTTGCAAGGTGTATAATTCATCCGGTCAGCTAGTCACAGAAAGAACACCTTCATCTAGAAGTATTTCTTCAATTTTGGGCTCCAATTCTAATGCGAACCATCAACACAAACTGAACATAATCCAAGGACCTTCACAAGCTTTCATGAATCACCAGGAACATCCACACTTCCTCTACTTACTGAAATCCTTCTCTCCTACATCCAGAACCTCAAGAACATAGTCTGTTATCACTGTCACAAAGGAATTGGTTCTTCCGGACCTTCAAACCACAAACCAATCTACTTGACACTTCACAAGGACATTCTAAACACTTCCTCAAATCCGCAGAGTAGGATAATGCATTACCGGACCTTACCGGACCTATCTATCTCACTCTATCACCACTGAGCACTTGTATGAACTAGTTCTACTTGAGCGACCATAACTTCTTTAGATCTTCATGTGTATCCTTGAAAACTTGACTGGAGCATGTCAAGACTTATATCTATAAACCCTTTAAACCGTATCCTCTGATCCTCAACCTATCTTTGACTTTTACCTTGTTATCATCATTGTTCTTCACTGTTCCTGATTGAGACTAATTTTCTCAATATCCTCAGCACACAGCTCATCCAATCCTTCTCATTAATGCAACATGAGTATGTTAACATCAATGACAACACCGATTTAACCCATACTTACAAAAATCTCCCCCTTTGTCATTGATGGAAACATATTATGTGAAAAACCATCAAGACAAGAACTTCTTCTTACTGTCATAGCTCCCCCTATTAACAACAACTATTCACATGTCTTCTCTTCCTGTACTGTTCCCCCTTTGATCATCAACCACTTGTTTTTCACATGTCTTATCTCCCCCTTTGACATCAATGGCAAAGGGCCCAAACTTGCAACCTTATAATCACACCTGCTGCTCCCCCTGAGTAGCAGCTCTCCAACACCAATCTAGACCACAAGATATGATTGTGATATCCACCAGACTGATGCACATTAGTGCATCCTAGTTCATCACTGGAGGGGCAATAACCCCTAACTTCTCCCTGAGATACTCAAAAGAGTCCTTGGGAAGAGGTTTAGTAAAGATATTTACAATCTGATCATTGGAGGGCACATACTCCAATCTGACTTCATCCTTGTTCACTCGCTCTCTCAGAAAGTGAAACTTGTTAGATATGTGCTTGGTCTTAGAATGCAACACCAAATTCTTAGAAATATTTATTGCACTTGAATTATCACAGAAAATTGTGACAGGCTCCTCTTATTCTACTTTAATGTCTCTTAGCATCTGCTTCATCCATAAGATTTGAGTGCAACTACCTGCTACTGTAATGTATTCTACTTCAATTGTAGATAGAGATATTGCCTCTTATTTCTTGCTTAGCCAAGAAACAAATCTTTTTCCCAAAAAGAATGCTCCAACACTGGTACTCTTCCGGTCATCCACATCTCCTACCCAATCTACATCTGTATATGCATGAAGAGAAAAATCATGATCTCTAGGGTACCATAGACCATACTCAACTTTCCCCTTTAGATATCTAAAAATCCTCTTGATTGCCATAACATGAGATTCTCTAGGATCAGCTTGGAATCTAGCAACAAGACCAACAACCTACATAATATCTAGTCTAGTTTCAGTGAGATACAATAGTCCTCCAATCATTGACCTATATTTTGTCTGATCAACCTTGGGAGAGTCATCATCTTTGCTCAACTTGCATCCAGTTGCCATTGGAGTGTTCATTGGCTTTGAGTCTTCCATCCCAAATATCCTCAACAATTCTTTCACATATTTTGACTGAGAGATAAAGATTCCTTTCTTTGTTTGAGTAATTTGTAGACCCAAAAAGAAATTTATTTCTCCGAGCATTGACATCTCAAACTCACTTTTCATTTGACTTGCAAAAGTTTTACACATACTATCTCTTCCTCCAAAAATGATATCATCAACAAATACTTCAATAATTAAGATATTTTCATGATCAATTTTGAAATACAAATTACTGTCAGCAGTACCTTTATTGAAACCAATCTTCAAGAGATGCTTGTCCAATCTTTCATACCAGGCTCTTGGGGCTTTCTTCATTCCATACAGTGCCTTTTTTAATTTGCAGACCATGTCATTATGACCAGACAATTGAAATCCATCTGGTTGCTCAATATACACTTCTTCTTCCAAATTTGCATTTAGGAAGGTAGATTTGACATCCATCTGATACACCTTAAAATCCTTGAAGGCATCAAATGCAAGAAATATCTGACTACAATTCTTGCCACCGGAGCAAAAGTTTCTTCAAAATCAACTCCTTCTATTTGAGAGTAACCTTTGCAAACTAATCTGGCCTTGTTTCTGATTACTTCACTAGCTTCATTCAATTTGTTTTGGAAGACCCATTTGGTTCCAATCACATTTTTTTTTCTTGGTCTGGGAACAAGATCACAAGTGTGATTCTTCTCAATTTGCATTAGTTCTTCCTCCATTGCCTTAGTCCAGTTTTCATCATTGCAGGCTTCATTTACTGTCTTAGGTTCAATCTTTGGAATTAGACAATACTCATCTAAATTTTGAGCAATTCTCCTCCTTGTTTGTACCCCTTTTCTTTTGTCACCTATGATCTGATCTTCAGAGTGGTTTAGAGTTACATACCTTGGAATTTTGGGAGTCTCTTGCACTTCTAACTCTTGATCAGTCTCATTGAGACTTATCTCTTCTTCCTGTCTTACTGGATCAACTTGACTTTGTTTCTCAGAAGAGACTTAGATACCTTGAATCTGAACACCATTCTGATCATCTTCATCATGTTCAAGAATTCTTGAGGGTCTTTCAATTTCTTCATCAACCTTCACATTTATACTTTCTACAATCTTTCTCAGTCTCTTGTTGTAACACCGGTATGCTTTGCTTTGAGTAGAATAACCCAAGAATATTCCTTCATCACTTCTACCATAAAACTTTCCTAGATCTTCATCCCTTTTAATGTAACATCTACTACCAAAAACTCTAAAGTATCTCACAGTGGGAGTAATGCCAAACTAGAGTTCATAAGGAGTCTTACCAGTATAGTTTCTAATTTGAACTCGGTTGAGAGTGTAGAATGCAGTGCTGACAACTTCTCTCCAATAGATCTGAGGTACATTTGCTTCCATCATCATGGTCCTAATTGCTTCCTAGATGGTCTGGTTCTTTCTCTCAACAACTCCATTCTACTGTGGAGTTCTAGGGGCAGACAATTGTCTCTTTATTCCATGTTTCTCACAAAAGTTTATGAACTCACTGGATGTGAATTCTCCACCTCTATCAGACCTCAGACACTTCAATTTTAATCCGGTCTCATTTTCCACCATAGCCTTGAATATTTTGAATTTCTCAAGAGCTTCTAATTTTTCTTTCAAAAAGGTTACCCACATCATCCAGGAATAGTCATCAATTAGCAACATGAAGTATCTATCAACTTGCACACTCCTGATTCTTGCCGGACCACATAAGTCAGTGTGAACCAAGTCTAATAATCCAGTAGAAGATTGTTCCTTGCTTTTGAATGAGATTCTACTTTGTTTTCCCAACTAACATTCTTTGCACAAACTATTTGTAGGTTTTACCAATCTTGGAAGATCTCTTACACCTGAGTATTACTTATCTTGATGATATTATCAAAGTTCACATGACACATTCTTCTATGCCATAACCAACTTTGATCAATTTGAACAAATAAGCAACTTTTACCAGTACCAGCTAAGTGAAAGATGTTACCTTTTGTTTGGGTAACTGATGCAATCTCTATTCCAGAACTTTCAAGGATTTTACACTTTCCATTCTTGAATCTGAGATCATAGCCTTTGTCTATCAACTGTCCCACACTGAGAAGATCGTATTTCAATCCGTCAACATATAATACATTACTGGTTTTGTTCTTTTCTTCAAAAGAAATAGTTCCTCTACCTCTGATTCTACCTACAGAGTTATCACCAAACTTTACCACTCCTCCTTCATACCTTTCCAAATCTATGAACTTGTTTTTGTCACCTATCATGTGGTGAGAGCAACCACTATCAATGACCCAATCATCCTTTTCTTCAACTTGGGTAGCCAGGGCTTTATGATTTACAGATTTAGAGGGTATTGGATCTTCTTCCTTAATGGAAATGAACACCCAGTCACTTCCAAATTTGTCTTCTTTCTCTGATTCATCATCTGTTACTCCTTCATCATCTCCTTCATGTGCATAGTAACAATTCTTCTGGAATCTTGGTCTATTACTGTTTGGCCTAGAAAATCTTTCCGGACACCTTGATGCAAAATGACCAATCTTGTTGTAGTTAAAACACTTAAAAGGCAATTTTCCCTCATACTTACCAGATCCTCTTGGTAGTCTTTTTGCAATAAGAGCTTCAAGATGAGCAGTTTCAGCTTCTTCTTCCAAGTCTTTTCTTGCATTTTCATACCATGATGATTTCCTTGAAGAGTTTTCTCCCGGATCAAACCTTTGTTTTCCTTTTACCAAGGCACTTGCTTTGAATGTAGATTCAGTCTTTGGAGGATCATCTCCAAAATCGGCCATTTCAAAAGTAGCTAGCTTACCAACCAATTGATCCCTTGTGACTGTTGTGTGAGCTCTAAATTCTTTGATTGCAAAAGCTTTGATTTTATAAGACTCAGGAAGGGATCTGAGAACTTTGCCAACTATCTCATCTTCACTTAGGGTTCCACCTGCATTTTTGATTCCACAAACTAGCTCATTCACTTTTGGCATAAAAGAGGTAATATTTTCATCATTTCTCAATTTTAGTCTTTCAAATTTCACTTTTAGACTCTGTAATCTTGCACATTTAACAAACTGGTCTCCTTCATGCAAAATTTCCAATTTCTTCCAAATCTCAAAGGCAGTTGGTAGATGAATAACATTAGAGAGTTTTGAGTTGAATAATATGCTTAAAAGAGCCTCTCTAGTTCGTAGATTATTTTTAGCATATGTGATTTCATTTAGGGTTGTCAGACCACCTTGTGGAGGTACATAAGCCTTTGTCACCATGGACCAGTATGCAAATCCCATGCACTGCAAGTGACATTCCATGCGACCTTTCCAAAGAGCAAAGTTAGTTCCATCAAACTTCAGACTATCCTTCTTGTAGGACGACATCCTGGATCTCCTTAAGCAGTTAAGCTCCTTTCAGAGGAACTTGGCTCTAATACCAATTGTTAGATTTAGGGCAAACAACTGAGAGGCTGAATCAGTTGTTCAAAACTTTCTTCTTTCAACACTTGTATTCACTTAGCATTAACAATAAATCAATCATGAAAACTTAATGTAATTAATCAAGAGCAGAAACACATCTACACATGAGACCCCAAGATTTTGACATGGAAAACCCAGTTAATGGAAAAACCATGGGGTGACTAACCCAAGATAATATTCTCTATTAGAAGAATAGAAAGAATAAGATGGCACATGCCAATTAGGGCTCACTACTCGAGCACACTGCTCACAAGAGGCTCACTACCTACAAGAGACACACTGTCTACAATAAACGAGTATTACATACTTGAATTGGTAAATAGCATCATCACCATGCTTGAATTAGCTCCATTAAAGCCTAAATCCTTCTGCTCTTCTCCTCGCTACCACACACTCATCTCCACAAGTACACTATTGAAATGACTTTGCAAACCTTTATTTATACATGACATCAACTTAGAAATAAACATCTAAGTCAGCAAGCAACCACAAGAACATTTGCAAGGTGTATAATTCATCTGGTTGGCCAGTCACAGAAATAACACCTTCATCCAGAAGTATTTCTTCAATTTTAGGCTCTAATTCTAATGCAGACCATTAACATGAATTGAACATAATCCAAGGACCTTCACAAGCTTTCCTGAATTACCAGGAACATCCGCACTTCCTCTACTTACTGAAATCCTTCTCTCCTACATCTGGAACCTCAAGAACATAGTTTGTTATCACTTTCACAAAGGAATATGATCTTCCAGACCTTCAAACCACAAATAGATCTTCTTGACACTTTACAAGGATGTTCTAAACACTTCCTCAAATCCACAGAGTGGGATAATGCATTACCAGACCTTACTAGACCTATCTGTCTCACTCTGTCACCACTGAGCACTTGTCTGAACCAGTTCTACTTGAGTGATCATAACTTTATCAAATCTTCATGTAGATCCCTGAAAACTTGACTAGAGCATCTCAAGACTCATATCTACAAACCCTTTAAACCGCATCCTCTGATCCTCAACCTATCTTTGACTTTTACCTTGTTATCATCATTGTTCTTCACTATTCCTGATTGAGACTAATTTTCTCAATATCCTCAGCACACAGCTCATCCAATCCTTCTCATTAATGCAACATGAGTATGTTGACATCAATGGCAACACCAGTTTAACCCATACTTGCAACGGGAAGCAATTTGTCATAGATAGCGCATGTTTACCAAGTTTTCACCACTTGCTTTTATTTGCACAAAAGGTAAAAGTACACATGACGCCTGTTTGCCAAGTTTTCATCATGGTACCTATCCCAAGCGCCTATTTGCCAGGTTTTCACCAAAGGACAATTTTTTTTGTTATTTTCCATTTTTAAAAAAAAATTTGTTTGTTTTTTTATCACTTTTTCAAATTTTCTTTTAATTTTTAAGGACTCCCTTGCATTGGGGTTTTTAGGTATAGAACTTGCAAGGATGCATACTGTTGATAGGATCATCAAACAGTTTGCCTTCAGATGTAGCCAATTGATATGCTCCTAACCCATAGGCTGTAATGGTGACATAGGGACCCAGCTAGTTGGGTTCGAACTTGACTTTCTTTTCTTGATCTTGCTGATTTCTAGGATTTTCTCTGGGGAGTAGATCACCAACTTGGAATACTCAAGGTTTTACCTTGTGATTATAGCTTCGGGAGATCAATTGTTGATAAGATTTTAAGTGGTTAAAGCTATGTTTCCTTCTCTCTTCAAGAAAATCTAACTCTTGGAGTTTGGACACTCTATACTCTTCATCAGATATGAGGTCTTTTAACGAAACTCGCAAGGATGGGATCTCAACTTCAATGGGCAAGATAATTTTAGATCCATAGACCAAGGACTATGCTGTTGCACCTATGGGTGTGCGGATGCTTGTACAATAGGCCCACAACACAAGATTTAATTGGATATGCCAATCACAGCCGGCATCATTGACATTCTTATTTAGGATTTTCAAAATGGTTTTATTTGATGCCTCTGCCTAGCCATTGCCTTGGGGGTAGTAGGGGGTAGAAAAGTGGTGTTGGATATGGAATTTGTTGTATAGTTCCATGACATCTTGATTTTTGAAAGGTCATCCATTATCCATGATAATAGACGAAGCAATACCATAGCAACAAATGACATAGTTCAAGATAAAGGAGGCAATCTGCTTGCCTGTAATATTGGCTAATGGCACAGCTTCAATCCACTTTGTAAAGTACTCAGTGGTGGTGATTATGAATTTATGGCCACTGGATGAAGGAGGGTGAATCTTTCCAACTAAGTTGAGTCCCCACTGATAGAAGGGCCAAGGATTCATTAATGGCTACAGCCCCTGTGCTGGTGCATGTATCAGGTTCCCATGGATTTGGCACTTCTTGCACTTCTTTACAAAATGATAGGAATCTTGTTCCATTGTTGGCCAGTATCCCATGCATATGAGTTTCTTGGCTAGGGCAGGGCCACTAGAGTGGGTCCTACATATACTATCGTGTACTTCATTTAGGGTGGTTTTATATTCCTCACTATCAAGACATCTAAGGAGAGTACCATCTAGACCTCTGTGATATAGGGTATTCCTGACAATGGCATACCGAGATGCCTAATGGATGAAGGTTCATTTTTGGTTACTGGAGAGATCAGATGGGAGGTTATTCTCTTTAAGATAGGAAAATATTGTTCCATAGAGGAGGGAATCAACTCCAACAATGTGGCAAATGATATGGGATTTAGGGGTGTTATATGCATGACAAGACACTGGCTCTACCAAGAACTCAAAATGTGATTGATTATTTGGAATATCAAGGAGAGATGCAATCATTTCCATGGCATCTGCAGCTTTGTTCACAATCCTTGGTATCTGTTCAAAAGAGATCTTGACAAAGTATTCTTTGAAGTCATTTACCATTCATTTCTAAGGGATTAATTTCTCATCTTTTGTTTGGTAGTCATCATTTACTTGATTTATGACCAGCTGTGAGTCACCATACACCTAAAGTTCTTGGATATTCCATTCAACTACTAGCTTGATGCCAATGACTAGGGATTCATATTTTACCATGTTGTTAGTGTAGGGAAATAGTAATCTATATGATTTAGGTATGGTGTCACCACTAGGGGTGATCAACAAGATACCTACTCCTGATCCATGCTAAGTGTATGAGCCATCGAAATACATTTTCTAGGTTGTTGTGGTTATGTGAAAGATAGACTCATCTAAAAAATTGAAACTCAACGGGCTATCATCTTTTAGAGGTGCATCTGCTAGTTGATCTGTAAGTACTTGGCCTTTTATTGCTTTCCTGTCTACATATTCAATGTTGAATTTGCTGAGAAGCATGACCCATTTGGACAATCTACCTGTTAGGGCTGCTTTGTTGAGCAAGTACTTGAGTGGATCAATATTTGCTACTAATTTGATAGAATGTGACATGTAATGTCTCCACTTTTGTGAGGTGAATACCATATCCAGACATGCTCTTTCAATTGGCATGTATTGCAGTTCATATCCAACAAGTGTTCGGTTGATATAGTAGATTGCTTGTTCTTTCCCTTCATAATTTTGTTGTACGAGGAGAGCTCCCAGAACTATTGGTGTGGCTGAGATATACAGTAGCAGAGGTTTATCCTAAATCGGTGGCATCAATATAGGAGGCTTCATTAGGTATTCTTTTAACTACTGAAATGCTTACTCACATGAATCATTCCATTTGAAAGGGACATTCTTATGTAGGAGGTGGGAAAATGGGTGGCACTTGTCTGCCAACTGAGAAATGAACCTTCTAATAGATTGTAGTTTTCCTTGTAGGGACCTTAGCTAAGTAAGATTATTAGGAGGTGACATTTCCATGATGGCTTTCACTTTAGGTGGGTCGACTTTGATTCCATTAGTAGACAATATGTATCCAAGTAGTTTAGCTAAGGTAACTCTAAACAAGCACTTATTTGGATTGAGGCACACATTAAACTATTCTAGTCTTTTAAAGATTTTGTCTAGTATGGTCAGGTACCCTTCTCTTGTGAGTGATTTTGCAGAATGTCATCAACATAATCTTCCATTATAGTGTGCATCATGTCATGGAAGATTGTGGTCATAGCTCTCTGATATGTTGCGCCATCATTTCTCAAACCAAATTGCATGACACACCAACAATAGGTGCCCCAAGGACATGTGAATGTAGTCTTGTGTTGGTCTTCAGGTGCAATTTTTATCTAGTTGTATCCGGAAGAACCATCCATTAGTGACAGCATGGTGTACCCTGCCATGAGATCTACAATAATGTTAATGTTTGGTAGGGGAAATCATCTTTTAAACAAGCTTTATTTAGGTCTTTGAAGTCATTACATATTTGGACTCTGCCATCTAGTTTGGCAACTGGTACTATGTTTGAAAACCACTTAGGATAGTCTATTGGTCTGATGAATCTGACATCTAACAATTTATTCAGCTCTTCTTTCACCATGAGGGCCACATGTGGATGCATCTTTCTATGTTTTTGCTTTACTGGCTTAGCTCCTGGAGCTAAGGATAAGTGATGCATTGTGAGTTCAGATCTAGCCTTGGCATATCCTCATATGTCCACGCAAAATTGATTTGTTTTCTTTTGAAGAATTCAATGAATGCTAGCTTTTCTTATGCTATTAAAGACTGTGACATGTGGATCATTCTAGGACTGTCACCTGTGCTGACATTGATCAGCTCTACTAGTTCTATCAATATTGAAGATCTCTCCTGATGTGTGAGATTGGGTAGAGGGACAAGCCTTCCATCCTTCGGTGCCATAGAGAGGTTTCACTATTGGATACATCTATATTTTTACTTTTTTCATGATCTAACACTGGCGTAGAGCAGTTTTCACCATTAGATCTTTCTTTCATTTTGACATTTTTGAGACTAAAAGGCTTAGCACTCTCTCCAAAATAGGCCTTGTCATTGAGTTCTATGGCATAGCCAACTCTGTGGTCCCTTACGGGTATATGATCTCTAAGTTCAAGATAGTCTATGATGGCTTCATCATTCTGAAAGGTATCGAGCTCAAGGGTAGTGTTTTGTAAGTCCTAATCTATGAGTTTGGGGTACAACAATGGTAAGGGGTCATTGGGTTGGTCTAGTTCGATGGTATTGATGGTTAAGATAGCGGTGTTGTGGAGGTCATTATAAGAATGGACAAAGTTTGAGATGGTACTCTCTATTAGCAGATCAGTCAAGGGGGTATCATTCTTTCTTCATGACTTTCACTATCATTATTACATGGGTTGGACCCTAGTGATCTAGCCCTTGGACCTCATCTCTCCTTTGCATGGGTTTGGTCATACTCATGGACAACATAGATACATTTTTCATCACAAGATAGCTCTGAGAGACTATCCCACTCATATTCATTGGAATCAGTCTCACTCCCCATTTACAGTTGTTGAATTTGATCAACTAGATTACTAGCAGATGTTTCTGGTTGTTTGGCTTTATTCTTATTTGCTCTATTGGTTATTGTTGTACTAGTGTAACCTAGCCCTGTAGTGTCTCAGGCTGTCAAGGTATGAGGTTGGATGGGTTTAGTGATACCATGTTTTCTTGAACTGAGTGGACCATGTCCTTCATACCCCATTCTTTGTAGCATTTGGAATCCTTGACCATATTGTTTAGTTTGTATAGTGGTGTGATGGTCTTGTTGTGGTGATGAATTGCCTTCATCCTTATATAAGCATTGCAGGATATCTTTTTCATCGCTCTCATCTTGGAGGCTTCCCTATTTGATAAATAAACCTTTGGTAGTTTTGTTTGATTTAGATTTACTCAGGGTAGGTCTTCCATATGATCTGGGAGATTTGGGGAGTTGTGCAAAACAGAGGGATTGGGAGATTGTGTACTCACCTGAGCCCTTATCTTTGAGTTTGAGGTCAGGTTGGGATGCCTTTGAAGTGGAAGTAAGTGAAGCTGGGTCAACACGAGAGGAAGATGAACTAGAAGCATGGTTATGAGGAATCACCACTTTAGGTTTAGGATGAATGGAGTAACAATACTGAAATGGATTGGGGTCACCTTGGATTGTGATATCTTGACCTTCATAGGGGAATTTGATACACTAGTGGTATGTTGACAGCACTGCTTTCAAAGCATGTATCCATGGTCTCCCAAGAAGAATGTTATATGCTAGCTCCATGTCAAGGACTTAGCATGCCACATCTTTTACTATAGGTCCCACTTTGATTGGTAAAGTAATAGTTCCCTTCGAAGTTCTCTCCTCCGCATCATAGGCTTTGATAGTGACCTTTTTTGGATCTATAGATTTCTCCACAAACCCCAATGCAAGGATTAGCTTCAAAGTGTAAATATTCAAACTAGCTCCTCCATTGATTAGAACCCCCTTTATCTTATGTTTGTGGATGAAGGCTTCAATATGAAAAGAGGCGCTATGAGGTTGGGTAATTGACATATCATCCTTTCCAATGAATGATAGGGAGTGAGGTGAGGTAATGTAACCTACCATGGTTTGAAACTATTCTTCAACGAGGTTTGTTGGAATGGAGGCTTTAGAAAGAGCTTTGTCAAGTATGGCCCTATGGGATGGGGACAAACATAGAAGTTCTAGGATGGATTATATGTGCTGGTGTCTTATGGAGTTGATCTAGGATACTATACTGATTAGCTGGAGAGGTAGGGGGTCCTCTAAGAGTGACTCTATTACTGTGGGTGGTAGCATTGCAATCCGAATCTTTGTTTATAGTGATGACATTGAAGCATGAATCACTTTCTGAGATGTGGTTAACAACATATTCAAAGGACACATTTGTGTATTTGGCATTGTTAGTTCCACTATTATTTTGGTTGAAAGACCCTCCTTACTCATAGTTGGGAAGAGGATGCTTGAATGCTCGGTGATCATTATTAGAGGTATGTCCATCAAGTGACACTTTGTTTTTCTTGATCAAATCTTGGAAGGTGTGCTTGAGTACAATGCAGTTGTTAGTTTTGTACCCCCTATTTCGGTGGTACTCATAGAAATCATTGTTGTTCCACCAAGGAGGTTTGACTTTTGGTTCATATTCCTGTGCTGTTGGAAGTGTTATGATCTTACTTGTGATTAACTTCCATAGGGCGGTTTCCAATCATTATTCTAAAGGTGTAAATTTTCTCCTAGGTTGAAAACTTGTAAACTATGATTCATTGTTTCTTGGTTTTTTTTGTTGGGGGTTTTGAGGATTCGATAATTTGAAGATTGGTTGTTTTGGTGCCACATTCTTGGCATCTACTACCCCATCATTCACAATGTTTTTGTTCTTTGTCTAAAATCTTGGTTTATCTACATTGATATTGGTACTAGGAGTGTCCTTATAAAGCTTTATTTGACCCTTTGCGATTAAAGCCTTTTCGATGATTAGACCCATCTCAATGACCTTACTAAAGGAAGTAGGAAATTAGATTTGTATTTGATATCTTAGGTCGGTTTGTAAGTTACAGACAAACATTTCCAACATTTGTTTTTTAGGCATTTCATGTGGGCACTTACTTGCTAATTGTCTCCATCTTTGTAGGAAGGTGGTGAAAGATTCTCCACCTTTTTGCTTGGTGTTACAAAGGTCTAAGATTGAGGTGTCATGCACAATATTGTAGAAGTGTGGACAAATTTGTCTACAAGTTTGTTAAAGGTTCTAATGTCAGGTGGTAGTCTAGAAAACCACTCCATGGCTTGTCCTCCTAAGCTTCTTGGAAACAGTTGCATAAGATAAGTACCATTGTGGGCGACTTCAAGACATGCAATGTTAAATTCTCTAATGCGGTCCCTTGGATCACCCTTTCCTTGATATTTATCAAATTTTTGCACCTTAAATTTAAAGGGGAAAGGTATCATGATCAAGGTTCTATCAAAAGGATATGATGAAATATCCTCTAGGGAATAGTGTTTAGTTGATGCTCATGTTTGCATGTCTGTGAATTGTTGCTATAAAGCTTGGATCTGTTGATTCATTAAAATTAAGGCATCCGTGGAATCAATGGTTGCTTTACTTTTGTCTGTGGGTATTTCCTCATTTGTGCTTCCCTCAGGGTTTCTTTCTTCCTCAGGTTCTTTTAGAGCTTCTACGTGAAAATCTTTAGGGAGCTTGACTTCTTATTGTGCTAAGTGGAGAAAGAATTTAGTAGGCTCTTAGGCAAGTACCTTATCCATTATGCTAAAACCTTTGGTCTTGTTGAGTTTGGAGGATCTCTTCCATAGAAATTTCCTCATCACTGTCATGAGAGGTTGGAATAGTTTTCTCAGCCATTTCAATCTATTTTTGTTTTTGTTTTTGTTTTTGTTTTGCTCAAGTCTTTCAAACAAGACGGGTGAACAAAATGATAGTCAAAGTAAGGATGATAGAAATTTGTTTACTTGATATAGACTAGTTTTGCACAAGCCACTAGTGGAGTTCCAAGAGAAATAGATGATTGATTCTTGATAGTGGACACTCACTAGGTTTGTTTAAGGTTTGATGCAATCAAGAATAGCTTGGTTCTAACCTTGTTGGATTTTGGAAGAATTTTTGTGAAGTTTTGGATGATGCAGTGTGGGAAAAGTAGCTATGGTATGGAAAAAGAGTGAAATGGTTGACTTGCATGATTTTAATCAGATCTTTGGAAAACTAAGACAAGTTTGAAATGGGTTTTTGAAAAGTTGAAAGTTTTTCTCCTAGGAAGTACGGAACAACTCTCTAGACTATATGCGCAGTAGTAAATGCATCGAAACAAAAGGCAAAAGCATCATAGGTCGAAGCAAATGCGTAGATCTGGCAAATTTTGTATGCACTGCAATAGTAATTAAATACGCAGCAAGTCTAGATGTATGAGCCATAGGTCACAACAAATGCATCGTTCTGGTTTTTAGTTTTGTTTTTATAGTCTTTGGCAGGTTTTTCAAAAAAAAAATTGGTTGAAATCTTGGTCTTTTTGAATTCTAATTTTCAATTATGGAAAATAAAGACACAACAAGTGCATAGAAGTTTTCATGATTTTTATCTTTTATTATTTTTTTGGTATTTTGTGAACTTTTTGACACAAGAACAATTACAACCTAGGCTGGAAAGGACAATATTTGTTGAGTCCCCTAGCTACGCATATTCAAAGCATGTAGCTCTAGGATTTGGTAGCACTGGCTGCTCTCTACATCACTCACTTCTCACGCATACCAGATCTGGGTTTCCTTAGGCTCGTACCCCCACCGAACCATAGGATTATCCCTACTACCTCTACTACGAATCACATGAATCAGGGCTGCTTCAAAGGTCCCACCTTTTCTGCCAACAAATAGAGGATTTTGGTATACTAAATAATGGCAGAGTAGGCAAGGCCACTATTCGAGTGGTTACACGTGTGGCAACACTACTCTCCATTATGGAGTCTCCCAGCCTCCAAGGGTTATTCCTTGGAGGGTTTTGGGGGAGGTTGGTTGTCAGTGTAACACAATGGCACTCGTTGCAAGAAGCTTTCACCTCAAGCACAATTTATTTAAAGTGGATTGGTAGGGCTTGGCTTTAGCCTGTTACCACTTAGGGTCATTCCCACTTGGACAGGCGGGCATCCAAGGGCAGACCCCTCTAAAGGTTATACACAAAGAATGACAAGTCCAGCGTTTTGGTCATCCAGTAAAGGGGAGAGCATAAGCCTATTGTCATTCAACAGACACAGTAAACAGTGGTTCTTTCACCCCTATTTAAAAGGAAAAAAAACTATATGTGCTACACTACTTGGGCACTCACACAGTTTGTTAACTTTGAAGTGGTTAAAGAGAGAAATGGTTCTTTCCTTTTGTGAGATAGCAATGTTCTAAACTAAGAAAGATAGCAATAATACAAAAATAGCAATGATGTTCATTTACTACCCTCCTATTTAAAAACTATGTGAGATTGGCATGCATGCATTTTTTTTACTTGTTCCCTGTTGGTCGTGATGTTAGTCATTCGCAAACATAGAATAAAAGTTACACAACAACCTTTACTCATCTTGAAAGATACGATGAATTCAAAGAATTCATGATCCCAAGTCTCCGTTGATTAGGTCTTAATCTACTGACGTTACTCAGTGGTTGATGTGTGTTGCTGTTTTCCATTCAGGGGCCTTACGTGTTTCTGCACAGTTCATCATCATTATCTTCAAATATCCTGCTCTGGATGTTTGCTTTGCGTAAGTCTCCAACAATTCTACCTCTGCACTGTAAATTTAGTCAAATAACGTGCCTACAGGCTGATATTTGCATGATTTCTATCATTATTTATGATTCTTTGCATGATATTTTCAATAATACATGCGCTTAACTCAAATATGCTAATGATCTTCAGTTACCTACGGGATTTCAGCATATTTCACTGTTTCTGCTTGTTATTTATCATGATTTGCAGTTATGGTGATGAATTTATGAAATTGAAAGAAGAAAAAGGGTTAAGAAATGAGATTCCCAAAACTACTTGACTTAGATCACTGATTCACATACAAGCTCCCATACATGTAATGAAAAGAAGGAAAACTAGAAATCATACTTCACCAGGACATTCCACAAATCCACATGATCTAGTGCAAATCTTCAAAGGAAAAGTTGACAACAACATGTAATGAAATGAAAGCGCTTCCAATTGAACATAGCATTCACCAGTACATATCCAGAAATCAACAGAAAGATTACGTAAAATTTACAATTAGGATGTAATCTGGAACTTCATATCCATTCAGTATGCTCAAGAACAGGTACATTTACAGTGATCTGAAGAAAGAACCTTGACATTTCAACAATTCTATCCTCATTAGTCTCAGTAATCCGATCTCTTAATTGATTCTACAGTAATT
This sequence comes from Cunninghamia lanceolata, assembly GCA_027924645.1. NCBI lineage: Eukaryota > Viridiplantae > Streptophyta > Pinopsida > Cupressales > Cupressaceae > Cunninghamia > Cunninghamia lanceolata. The sequence goes on from BSBN01001281.1 coordinate 22,501,563, forward strand.
GACTTTTTGCGCCAGATGCGTCTGTGTATTCTAATGTATTCCCTTCTACTTGATGACAAGCTCTGGCTCTTATATAGAACAACTGCCAGAAAAATGGTTACAGTGATCCAAGGATCAGGATCCTCTCATAGCAAACAACGGTCCAGATGAAAAGCACATGCTTCGCCAGTTAGCAAATGCACAGCTGGCACGGAATATTCCAGCATCTTCAACTTGATTCGGTCTCCAGCTGGCGAACAGCATATTTGACAATATCCTCCTCATTTCTGGCTCATGTTGCCTCCATGTGCAACTTTGTAATCATCAGCTTCAGCAGCAGCTCTAACAGCATCATGACCTCAATGCTCAGCTTCAGCAGCAGCATCATGACTTCAATGTTCAGCTTCAGCAGCATCATCATGACTTCCTGCAAGTAAATAGACAAACATTAAGTTCATCATCATGCGGATAAACAACAGGAAGTAAAACGTTTTATTAAACAAGCCCCCAAAAATGTGCAGCTACAGGCAATCAGGCTCCAAATTTCCATCGCTTCATGTTTTCGCCCATTTTCTTGTATATCGGGTTCAAAATATGATCATGATGATCTCAAATTATACAAGGAAATAATCGCCCTTCAACCATCCTTCGAATCCGGCTTTGCATGCTCTGCTTGTATGTTTTGGGTCATCATCATCATGTTCGCATCGGCGTGACCACATATGATCAGGGTGACAAATTTAGACTTGGCCGACGGCAATAGTTATACCTACACCAAAAATCATGATGATGCCCAACTCTATGTCTTGTATCTAGCCGCAGGATATCATGAACTATGATGCTCCTCCTTTCCGAATGCTCTGATGAAAAGCACATCAGGATGTTTCGTTTCTGCATATTGGGGAAAGAAAGACATCATCATCATCATCATGATGAAGACAAACAGGAGGATTTGGAATATGATCCTACTGCTGAGGAAAGGAATATCATGGTGACGTCATCGTCATGATCAGGCTTCGTTAAAATGCAAATCGTCATGTTTCGTTAAGATCAGGAGATAAATGGAATATCGGGTTCCCCCCAATGAAGATGATCAGGTGGTGAAAGTAAAATGACCCCTTTTCAGCCAAGGTAACCTGCTTGAAAGATTAGGATGATGATCATCAGCATATCCGCACTAGGTGATCTAAAATATGATCCTGCTGAAAGTCCTGATGACGTCATCAGGATATCCGTGGCCTTCGTTAATCTTAAAACATGACGTCATCATCATCATCATATTGGCGAACAGGATCATACCCTGGAAAATATCCTGCCGAAGGAGAAAGGTGATGGTGACGTCATCCTGATATTTGCTTCTTCGTTTATCAGGTCGGGATGACGTCATCAGGATATCCTCAAAAGGTTATACTTCTCAGCAGGAGGATATCACGAAATGTCAGGTAGACGAACAAGATCATGATGATCTTGACAACATGACTCAGGAATGAAATATCGCCCTCCGCTTTGAAAGATGAGGTGATCATCATGATCATGCAAAAGGAGATCAGGAGGATATTACGAAATGTGATCCAGCCCTGAAAGATCATGATGATGATGATCACCAGGACTTTGTCGGGCGCGTGCAGATTATGCAGATGGCAGATTTCTTAAGTAGGGTGATGATGATCATCAGCATGATATATAATATCGGGTGATGTTAGAATATCATGATGCTCGCGATGTGAGAATATCATGATGCTCGCTATGTTAGAATATCATGATGCTCGCGATGTTTCCAAGGTTGCTTGACGGGTAAAACACACTATCACTTAAGATTGACGTCCGGATGTTTCGGGACTGCATGATTTTTATCAGGTGATAGAGTAAGATCATGATGATGACCTTTGGCGATACAAAAGACCGCTCGACGGGAAAAGCTTACTATGGCTTAAAGTTGACGTCCGGATATTTCAACCTCAGGATATTATCGGGGGGCTTTTCAAATATCATGATGATGATGTTCATCATACAGCAATTATCAGGTTTGACCAAAACTTTGACTGCTCATAACTCCCTCATATGGACGAATTTTCAAATGATGTAAAAGGCAAACCTGCATGGAATTTCGAGCTCTTTCTAACGATGAGGTCATAGAAACAAAATATGAACTTTGACAAACTAACCTCATGATGATGACCTACCTCATCCTGACCTTCATGATGATGATGCACCTGACCTATTTTTACCAAACCGCCAGAAAGCAGACAACACAAGCCAAAACAAAAGTTGGGTCCCTGTTTTGATAAGTTAAAATGGGGCGTGTTGTGTAACCACACAACATTCCCCTAACTAATCTATGATGAGTTAATTAGTAGAGCTAAATGACTATCCAGCTTCTAATCCTACAAGACAAATGTTAGCGGTAACCTAGAAACCACAAGAAATCCTAGAATCACAATGAAGAATAGATGTGCAGCTTCATAGTTTATATGTACAGAAATAGAGACTATAAGTGCAGTGGTACAGATGTGCTAAGATAGGTGTCAAAAGCATAGGAATAAAAGACAAATGCATCGTTTCTACAGATGCATCATTAAAAAGGATGTAAGTGTCATGTCTGAGGCTGTAAACACCAGAATACTACAGGTGCCGAAATAGGTTGTATATACGCTGACTTAGAGGATGTATGCGTCAAAACTTTGCATGTGCTAGAACAAGTTGTAGATGCGCTGACTTAGAGGATGCATGCACCAAAAGTTTTTATGCATTGGAACAGTACTTAGATGCACCTTAGGATCAATCAAATGCACTGACTGAACCTGTTTGAAGCCTGTACATAATCTGTATGGAACCTATCACTCAAAAACTTAGTTTTTTGGTTATATTTGGGGCAAAGGTCCCACAGTGGGCACCAAAAATGTAATGGGTAAAATGGAATAATAAAATGAATTACAAAAACCCAATAACATCAATGGAATGTGCAAGTAAAGAAGATTAAAATAAGGAAGTGATACTTACAACCTTTCTTACCTCATGATTTCTATTGTTCGTCTATTCCTGTTTGATCTTTGGTGATGAATGCAGCCCTCAAGAAGCTTGCTTCCTTGCTTTAATTCCTCAAGATGGCAAAAGAGAAATGACTTGGATACTTTATTGTATTGAAGGTGAGCTTCAACACAATGTGAAATGGATAATGAAGGATGTGATAGTGGAGGTGCCAATGGAACGCTATGGATTTTGTAGCATAAGTTTACTTGAAATCTTGTTGATATGAAATAGAAGGATATATGGGCATTTATAGAATTGTGTGAGAGAAGATCAATGGTGTAGAATAAATAAGAAGATCAATGGTAGAGGATGTTTGAGGGAATGTGTGCAAATAGAAGGACATGTGTCATTCGAAAAGATGCTTTGTTGAGTTAACTACTTTCTTGATGAGGATGAATTTTTATTTCTTAAATTAGAATATATTTTTCTAATTTAAGAGTTTTGTTGATAGATTTAAATCAGTTAACTCAGCTTTTTCTTTTGCATGACAAGAAGAATTTATTTTTAGAAGATTTTGGAAGATAAGAAAGCAAGATTAAATAAATAAATTTATTTAATTATTTGTGCAAGATTTAGAAGTATAAATAAAATATTTAATTATATTTTATTTTTGAAGATTAAGATTTAATTTCAATAAATTTGCATTTTATTTAAATTTGGAAGAATGAATGATTTAATTAAATAATTAAAATTGTTTAATTGTTTAGAAGAATAAAGTTGATGTTGATGGAATTAATTAAATAAATGTAATTTATTCAATTAATAGGAGAAAATGAATCAAATAAATAAATTGATTTATTTATTTATTACTAGAGGAATATTAAGATGAAATAAATATTTAAAATATTTATTTAGGTAGATTCATGTCATTTTTAGGTGTATACACTTGTAAATCTACTTTTTCCAGATGTGACACTTGTAACTTGCAATCACAAAACTTTGGGAGGGGGTTGTGGTGTTTAGAGGCTTACCTCAATCAAGCCTCGGAGGACACTTAAGTCTTCGAACATTGTTATCAGATAGAGAGTGCATGCCCTTGTTAGGTAGAGGCAAAAACCAAAGGAAATGGTTATGAAAACACAATATAATGTCACCTTGTAGTGAAGATATCATGGGAGGAAGATGCACTTCATTCCATGATGAAATGGATGCTCAAATCTACAAACACAAACACATAAACTACACAAATCTACTCTTGCAACACAATGAAATCCTTAAATCACCTTGAGAACACAATAGCTTGCTCGTAATCATCTAGTTTACAAATGAATGCTTACACATGCTTTTATATGCAACTACAAACACTCTCGCCAAGATTTTCATAATTCAAACTTATCGTGTTGGCATAGGACCCAAATAACGGTCATAAACTGACACCCAAAAATTGGGGCTTCCCTAAAATAGGGCAGGACTAGGGTGTGGTCACCCAAGTCCTCCCCCTATTTTGGGTAGGGTTAAGCTCAAGGGGTCCTCCTAGGTCCCATTTGTCATGTTAGCTAGGGCTCATTCCATCAGGATGCCAAATTATGAAGTAAGATGTCCTAAATTCATGCAAAAGACTCAAGAGCTAAACCTTATGAGGGAAAAGCCCCCAAGGGAACATTTTCTGATGTTACAATCCTGCAATGTTATTTTTCTCAATGGCTTCCTCTAATATGGTTGTCTATGAACTAGCATGCTCATTGAAAGTTTCTAAAGCCTTTTCAATAATTTCAGTCCTAATCTGAAATCCTTTCACCTAGTTAAGCGAATCCAATGGATCTCACTCTGCAATCATTCTTGTATTGGAATGGCCTCAATCAAGGCGTTCTAGAAAACAAATTACTAACCATTCATTCTCTCCATAATTGCATTCACCGTTAATTTCTAAAAGCTATATGTAAACATCTCATTTAGGCATATACTAGATAACATAAGTTACATTCATCTAATGTCGAATTGGGGTACATGGCCAATCCTCCTACAATATTATCATTGTGGATAGAGGCGTTGGAGGGGAGTGAAAGGATATAGTGAGGAATGGTGTGATGAAGGGAAGCCCGTTAGATGATTCATAAGGAAATGGATTAAATAGGAGACATGGATGGGTGCAAGGGGTGTGTGAGTGTTGTAGGCTATAGGGAGGGCATTGTCATCTTTGAAAGAAAAAACATCTTATGTTGAAATTGGAAAAATCACCATCTTCTACTATTAAGGGCTAGAACCCTAAGTGTGAAAGAATTTGTAGGAGAGGGAGCACAATTTTTCATATTGAATAAATTAGTATCATGGTGGGGGTGGAATGAAGGAATGGATATAGTTGATTCATGATGAAATATATTATATAGAAAATATGGATGGGGTAGAAGTAGGGAAGGTGGCGATTTCATTTGGTGTGCTTAAATTCTAGAAGAAAATCTTTGTAGGTTGGGTTTGGAGGACACAAAATGTTTGTTAAATATTACATTATCACTCTAGATGGGGATGTGGGTGTGGGAGGGAGGATGAGAAAAATTCTTCAGCCTAGGTATTCTAACTACTTAATAAAATAGGTGGGGATGATGGGGTGTTATGAGATTATGAGGTTATGTTTATTTCAAGAAAATGCAAGGAAAAGAATTGAAGTCTGAGAGCTGTTCAAGATGGGGAGATTCAGTTGGAGAGGGTATGTGTATAATGGAAGGATATGGGGTTGTGTAGGATTAGTGGAGGAGGTGGAAGGATCTAAGTGATAGAGGACTCTAAGGATAACCAACCTTGGCTATACACATGGTGTCTACAAACATATTTTCACCACGGTACCTATCCAAGGTGTTAGAAGAAGTGGTTTTCACCATGGGATGATTTATTTTTCTCTACTTTTTTGACTTTTTGATAACTTTTTTTTAAATTCTTCTGATTGGGATATTTCATGGGTTAGGCATAGAACAACCTGAGATGGATGATATTGAGGGATTAGTCAAGCTCCTAACATTCTAAAGTAGCTAGCTGGTAAGCACCAAAATAATATTTGGTGACAACAAAATAAGGACCTAGCTAATTAGGCTCAAATTTACCTTTATTTTGATGGTCTTGAACATTCCTTTAATTTTCTTTTAATACAAGGTCACAAATATCAAATTCTCAAGCCTTGAGTTTCTTGTTGTATCTTCTTTGAAGGTAATTATGATGAGCTTGTAGGTGATTCAAGGCATTCAAGTGTTGCTCATCAAGTAATTCTAGTTCATGGAGGTGTGCAACTTGATACTTCTCATCATCAATGAGATCATGCAATTAGATGTACAAGGATGGAGTTTGATCTCTATTGGAAAGATAGCTTTGAAACCAAATAGTATGGAATATAGAGTCACAGCAGTGGGTTTGCAGATGCTAGTGCGGTAATCCCAAAGGGTAGGGTTGAGATTAAGGTGCCAATCATTGCTAGTGTCATTGATATTTTTCTATAGGATATTGAGCAAGGTTTTATTTGTTACTTATACTTTATCATTTCTTTGGGGATAGTATGAAGTGGACCAATGGTGGTGAATGTGTAGGAATTCAAAAAGAGTATGGAATTCACAATTTTTGAAGGATTTTCCATTGTTTATGACAATGACAGATGGGATGCCATAGCATGGAAAATGATGTGGTAGATAATAAATTTTGATATTTAGGTGCTAGTAGTGAAAGTAAGAGAGATGTCTTCTACCCACTTCATAAAATACTTAGTGGCCATGATGATGAATTTGTGACTGTTAGAGGAAGAGGGATAATTTTTGTCAACATGATCTAGGCCCCACATAGAGAAGGGCCAAGAAGTTGTGATGGGTTGTAATGATGTTGAAGGTGTGTGAAGAAGATATTCATGTTGTTAACATGCTAGGCACTATTTGACATATTGATAGGCATCATGCTCCATGGTAGGTCAATAGTAACTTGTTCTAAGAAGCTTATTATCTAGATCCATGTCATTGGTATTGGCACTATAGATACTGTAGTGTACTTCTCTAAGAACAAGATTAGTCTCTTCCATGTTTAAGCACCATAATAAGGAACCATCATAGCCTCTTTGGAAAAGTGTGTCACCAAGGATGGTGAAGAAGAAGGTGCCTCAGATGAAGGATTTTCATTGATTTTGAGTGAGGTTAGGTGTGAGTGTTTGATCATGGAGGTAAGTGTAAATGTTATGGTAGCATGGGGATTCAAGACCAATAATATCATAAATGAGCTCAGATTCTAGGACACTATACACAAGTATCAGAAGTTTGTTGACTATAAACTCATAATGTTGATTATCATATGGCATGTCTTAGAAGAACCTAATAGTAGCCTTGGTATTTGTTGCTTTTTTGTTAATGTGGGGAGCCTATTCAAACTGGATGTGTGTGAAATATTGCTTGAAACTATATACCATCCCTTTGTAGGGGATGAACTTCTCATCATTTGTTTGATATTCATCATTAACCTATTTTATTACAAGTTGTGAATCTCCATATACTTGTAGTTATTGGATGTTCCACTATATAGCTATTTTAAGACCTGTGATTAAGGCCTCATACTCTACAATATTATTTGTCCAAGGGAAATCCAATTAGAAACATTTGGTATGAAGTCTCCTTATAGAGTGACAAAGAGGATGCCAACACCTAATCTATGATTTGTGTAGGAGTCATCAAAGTATATTTTCTAGGATGTTTGTTCTCTAACTATGAAAATGGATACATTATGGAAATTGATGACTAGTAGATGATGATTTGTCAAAGGTACTTCCACTAACTGATCTGCAACTACCTACCCATTGATTACCTTTCTTTCCTTATACTCTATATCAAATTCAATAACATAACCCACTTAGCCATTTGTTTTATAAGGGAGGCCCTAGATAATACGTATTTATGTGGATTGAACATAGGGATGAGCTTCATTTGGTGACTCAACATGTAGTGTCAGATTTTGGGAGCTAAAAGAAGATAAACATGCTCATCCCATTGGCATGCAATTGAGCTCATATTCGACCAATGAACAATTGATATAGTAGATATCACTTTTGTATCATGTCTCATCATGTTGTGCCAATAATACCCCCATTGTGACAAATGTATCTGAAATATAGAGCAAGAGGGACTTGCCAAGAATAGTATCCATGAGTACTGGTGGTGATTCTGAATATTGTTTGATTCTATAAAAGTCATTATGGTAGGATTAATCCCACTAAAATCTAATATCATTTCAAAGCAGGTGGCAAAATTGTTGGCATTTATTTTCTAAATGGGTGATGAATCTTCTAATGACCTAGAGCTTACCATGAAGGCTATAGAGTTGTTTCAATTTCCTATGTGGAGACATTTATATAATAATTGTGATCTTAGTAGGGCCTACTACAATTCCTCAATGGGGGATAATGAATCCTAGTTATAGTTATATGTGACACCAAAGATGCACTTTTTCTCTAGATTGAGGCACACCTTCTATTTCGTCAATTGATTAAAGATTTACTCATGGATGTGAGGGTGACCTTTTCTTATTTTGGGTTTGCTTAGGAGGTCATCTACATAGTCTTTCATGAAGTCATGAAGCATATCATGGAATATAATGATCATAGCCCTCTGATATGTCGCCCTTATGTTCTTCACCCTAAATGACATTACTTGATAAAAGAAGGTACCCAAAGGAGTTGTGAATGTTGTCTTATGCTACTCTTTGGGGGCAATCCAAATTTGATTGCATCTAGAGAACCCATCCATGAATGATAGAATTTCATGACCTATTATGAGGTCAATGATGATGTTGATATTAGGGAGAAGAAAGTTGTCTTTAGGATATGCTTCATTGAGATCTTTGAAGTAAGTACAAATGTGGATGCCACTTGGTTTCTCAGTGATAGGGATAATGTTGGAAACTCATTCAAGATAGTCTATAGGGTAGATGAATCCTACTTCAATAAAATTCTATAAGCCTTCCTACATTTTTCTATGTTTTTGTTTTACTAGCTTGGCATTGGGGTGAACCACAAGTGATGGGTCCAACCTTGGCATGTCGACATAGGACCAAGTTAATTTATCAAATGCCCTCTATAAGATAGTAGCTATGCTCTATCTTTCTATAGGTGAGAGGGATGTGGCCATGTAAGCGATCCTTAAATTTTATTATGTTCCCAGATTAAATTCTTGCACCAGGACTATGGAACATTCTTGCCATTGTAGGAGCATCATGGAGAGGTTGAGTTCCTCATCTTTTGGCACCTCAAGGAGGTTTTCACTATTATACATGCCTTTATGTTTATATTTCACATTTGATAGCTCCTAAGGAAGGTTTTCACTAGGGGTCAATCATTTCTTTTTTAAATTTTTTAATATTTAATTTTTTGGACTAAGAAACTCTTTCTTCTCCTCAAATAGGAAGTAGTCTGTAATTCAAAGTTGAACCCTAATTTGTGATCTACAATAGGGATACCATAACATATTGCCAAGAATTATGTGGTGGCCTCATCATTTTTGAATGCATCGAGAGGCATTAGATCTTGTTGGTCCTAGTCTATATGTTTGGGGTGCTAGATGCTTGATGGTAAAGATGGCATTGTCGCGAAAAAAGAAGGATAGGTCAAGCTCTTCGAAGGAGGCCAAGATGGTTCCACCTATGGTGTTTTCAACATTGTTAGTGGATTCTCCTATGCTTGTGAAAGTAGTATGAGGTTCATTGGTTTCTAGATCAAGAGTCACATATCCTAGTCCATAATATTCTTCAAATAATTCAACCTCGATGACCTTGATGATGCCTTTCTCAGGGAGTCCAAGGCCCTTACCCTTATAATTCATGTTCTTATATATGTGCAATGGGACACACTAATTCTATTTGAAGTAACCAAGTGGAAATTCCTTGTCATCCAAGTCATTTGTATAACCATGAATCTATAGAGACCCCAATTTGTTCTTCTTCTCTAGTGGGAAGAAAGAGGTAATTGGCTTATGTGGAAGGTGTAAAAATCTTTTCGGACCTTTTCTTCAGCCAATTTCTCTAAGGAATCAAAATGAGTGTTGACAGAGTTTATCAAAGATTTGAGGTTACTGGATGGAGAGGCCGAAGGATCCTTTTGAAAGGATGGCATGATCTTCTCCAACATTCCTGATGCAATTTCTATCAGCTCACAATCTTCCATGTGAGACTTCAGAAGCTTCTCTTTTGCTTTGGCTTGGGAAAAGGATGCAATCTTCATTGTCTGGACTAGAGAGAGGGAATCAAAATTGAGTGGTACTTGGAACAGTTCTGATTCATCTATCTCCATCATTTCCTTGGTCAAGAAATTCTTCACTACTTCTACAGTGTCTCTTTCCAGAGACATCTTTCCTTTTACATCCTTAGAACTGTCATCAGAGATCTTCTCTGTTTGTTCTTCTTCCCTTCCCTTTTTCTCCTCTTCTTGACTTACTTTCTCCTCTTTTCTTCCTTCTCCTTTAGTTCTTGAATCTGCAATGGCATCTGGAGGAGAGATGTTAACTTCTTCATGAATTTCCTTTCCTAGAATAGAGGAATCCAAGTCTTTAGTCTTCTCCTCATCCATCTCTTTTGACTCTTCTACATTTTTCTTAGAATATTCTTGTTTTGATGTACTTAATCCTTCGACATCCATGGTAGAAGTTTCTTCATCTATTTCCTCTATAACAAGAAGATTGAATCTTTTAAATGCATTCCAGAGGATGTCTTCTATTTCTTTTGCCACCTGATCAGTCTCTCCAAGCATAAGTTTGTTCATTCTTGCTTTGCTCTAGAACTCATCCTTGCAGTCCTTAAAGATCATGGTCATTTGCTTTGGAGTAATGGAAGGATAGAGTTGAATTGCAATCTATTCCTAGATATCTAGGTCCTTTGCCTTAGCATTCTCCTTTTTTATTTCAAGTTCCTTCTCTAGACTTTTGGGAATTAGAGAGATGATTTCAATGAATGCCTTATTATAAATGTTTAGGTACTGACTATAGCATCTTCCAAGATTTTCTTATTAGTATCACTATTTTCATCATAAAATTCAGTGACTGGTTGTAGGTTCCCATCCACTGTGATTGCCTTGATGATATCATCAATAGAGAGAGTAGGCCTTTCAACAAATTCTTCTGCCTCTTCTTCTTTATTTTTTCTAGTAGAGGATTCCACAGATGTTTTCTTTTTCTTCTTCATTTTCTTAACCTCCTCATCAGTCTCTATCTCTTCATCATCCGTTTGGCTTACGTAGGACCTTGTAGCCTTGGTTTTTGTTCTCTTTTCTCCCTTTCCACATGTCTTGGATTCCAGTTTGGAGGATTTTGAGTTGTTAGAGGTCATAGGTGTAGAGCTCTTTGAGGATCTAGTATGGGAGGGGGCTTGCATTGGATCACTTTCTTTTTCTACTTCTTGTCTCTCTTTCTCTGCTTTTTGTACTTTTTCTTTGTTTGCATCAACTACCTCCTTTGATATACCATATTTCTTGGCAATTTCCTCTACTTCTCTTCTCACTTTTCTTTTCATCTCTAGTTGTCTCAGTTCAACATGTATCTTTACACTTAACTCTTGATAGGTTCCAAAAATTTCTGCCTCAGGGTCCTTAGGCTGACAGTAAGTGTTGGACATGTAGCTCCTAGATTTTCTCATCTACCTCATAGCCCATTGGCATAATCCAGACTATTCTGGGCTCCACTGCCTCCATTAGGCATTGATTAATGTCTACCATGAAACGCACTGTATCCTTATATATTTCAACTATAGATTGGGGGATTCTTTCTCTAGCCTGCATCATACTTTGGAAGTTCTTGAAGTATCCCCAGAGTGCTATACTTTGAGCCTTGGCATCACCAAGCCCATACATATAATCTCTGATTTGTATGGCAACCGGTCTATCATTTTACCATACCCAATCACTTTATCCAGGTAGCTCATTCATATAGTAAAAGAATATACATAGTATTAGCCCACCATACTTGAATGAGTTCTTCTTGTCCTTCTTGATCTTTTGTAGGCTTTCTAGTAGTTGGCTTAGGAGAAGCTTGCATAGATCATAGTCTGTATTTTCCCTTAGCATCTAATATATAGTATATATTGTAGTTCCAGACATTGAATTCTCCCTGCTGGAGTGATAGATTTTATAACCAATTATCATAGAGGTAAATTTGATATTTGGATCTACGATGTCTTCTATTGTCATTGCTCTCTTGTCAAACTTAAATCCGGTAGCCTCACTTACTGTTTGGTTCTTGACCGATTTGAGAGCAGGCAACCCACCAGATGAGTGTAAACTGGTTACTACCCTAATGGCATCTTTTGTTATCTTGAATGACCTCATCAACAACATGAAGTTGTCATGTATTCTGCTAAGAACATACCGGACCTATTCATCTTTAGCAAAATAGGGAAAGTGGATGTAATGTCTGAAATGCTTATCCCAGATGTCCTTGTATTAAGGTTTGAGTTCAAAGGCTTCATCTATTAGTTGTTTATGGTAGATATCCATCAGCTTTGATTCTCCAAATTCCTCAATATTTGCATGGATGTATACCCTAATATCTCCTACATGTAGAACCCCATGTGGAATGCTAGAGAATGCGCCTAAGGGATCAACTTCTAGGGATTTGTAGGGGTGTTTCTTGAACTTTGGGCGTGACCTATCAGTGATCTTAACAACATTTGGAGTAGCCATTTTACAAAGAGATTTAGAGAGAGATATTCAAGAATGAAAATACCTTTTTACGCTTCAAGGGTTCACAATATGAGCTAGAAAAGATCGTTGGTTGAATCAGATTTTGCAGTTGATCTTTGAGATAGTTGAAACAATATTGTTGCAGAGCTCTTACTTTCTTTTTTTTGAATGCAAATGTGCAAATGATGAATAAGAGAAACCTTATATTTCTGCGCAAACCCTAATTTCATATTGCAATAAATGCACACCTTAAGTCATTCTGGTTCCCTTGTTCTGACATTGTTCTAAGAGAGATCCTTTCGAATCACTGAGATGCACTTAGAATTATTCTTAGTGATAATTAACAATGTATCTCCCTTCCTCCAATCATGCCATTTATCCGCAGATCAAGATATTTCAATTTTGAATTATACCAGATCTAACTATGAAAATCCTATTTTTACCAGAAGGCTATCAAACTGGATCAATCTTGGATGATTAGACTTGTTGATGATTATTTTGATGCAATCATAACAATTAGTTAAAATTCACATAAAATGAACCAAAACTGACTTGAAAGATATGAAGGAATCGGTTAAGATTCGCTTAATCCCAAGTTTAATATGGTCAGGTCTTGACCTATTGGGCAAATTTAGTTGGTCGATGTGAACCTGTAATGTTCAAGGGGCCTTACGTAGTTTAGGGTTTCTTGTTGGTTTACTGGACTCAAACTATGCAAAAAGGTCATAAATATCAGCAAGTTGTTCATTTCTTTTGCATAAAAATGTTACTATGCTGCAAATCCTTAAATGGTTTTCTTGGATTATTGCAGCCTTCTCCTCTTAAATATTACGAAAACTGTCTACTTTCAACTTATGCAAGTTTCTTTCAAATATTAGACAATTTCCTTTAAATTTCTACGTTTTTAGCTAAGTATTTTCAGATGGGTTGGGAAAAGTTAGAAAGATCTAATCTAAACTTCATTCATTCTACTAAAGGATCTAATTGTTCTATTATGCACTTTATAAGTATTGCAGCAAATTGATCAAATCCACAAACAAAAACCTTAAATGTAAGTTCTGAAAATTTTCACAAACATACACTTAAGATTGCAAGCTCTAAGAGAAAAAATGTTTCAAACACAATGAAGAGCTAGAAAACACTCAGAAGATAGATACAGAATTCTAGATTCAATCGTATTAGAAATAGACAGTCATAAAAGATTTACAATGTCTGAATGACTCTTAGCTTCAATGATCAAACTACAACAAACTTACAAGCTTTACAGATATAGTAAGGAAGCTAGATGTTCCACGCATTCCTTATTACAGACACAGGTGACCTCCATCTTCTATTCCTAAATTAAAAGGTTCCTCTATTCTAAATGTTATGCTTTTACAAATCCCTACTGCTACAAATCTCTATGTAGCCCCTGTGTTCTAAAAAATCCCTGTGTAAAGCTTCATAATGTAGAGAGGCACAATATATAGACTTTGATTGTCCTCAATACAACTCAAAACCCTAGTTTAAACAATGGTTCAAACCTCTGGTTACAACAATAAATGTTGGAGAACAAGTCTCCCAAAATATCTCTGAGCATACACCCAATCTGGGTGAAATATGCCTTTCTGGAAACCCTAGCAGCTCAATAATAACTTCTGTGGTCTGCTATCATAATGTCCTCAGCTGCATTTTGTCCTCATCAATGAAGACTCTTGATTTCCTCACCCTTCATCCTTATCTTCCTCTGCTCCTGAGATCAAATTTCATCCTCTGTGATGTCACTGTCATCAAGTTTCAGCTCCTTCTTCAATTGCTAACCTACAAAAATGGATAAGCAATAAGTATCATCATTTAATAAACCTACAGGAAGAAAAGAAAATAACTACCAAATCCAGTCGTGACTGTATGAACGCATCAATTGGGCCCTAAATCTATGAAAAATGCAGGTCAAAATGCATATTCAACGTTAAACTGGTCAGGTCAACCATTGTTGACCAAAAACATGCATTCAGGCTTCAAAATACTTCAAAAACCTATCGCTTCTACCTTCCCACCCTTTTCCTTGTTAAATCCTTGTATATCGCAATATACAAATCAGACGTGACACCCCTGTTAAATCATATTTCAATCTTCCTTTAGTTACACGTATGTATACAACATATATCAGTTTGTATATCGTAATATACAAATGTGAAATATACAAGTGCCTAACTCTATTTTATGATTTTTCAGTTCTGCTCGATGCATAAATGGATTGTATGTTTTAGATATTCAATTCGGACATGATACAAGCATTTAATCGTATTTTAGACTTGTTTGGGTTCCGGCTTGTATAAATTGTTGCATATCGGCTTTGTATGTATGATATATACATTGCATGAGATATACAAAGACTAAACTTTCTTTAATTTTCCTTTTGTACCTACACTTGTATATGTTATTGCATATTGACTTTGTATGCCAAAACATACAAAGCACAAAATATACAAGGATTTAACTATGCCCAATAAATTTTCAGGTCAGCTGCATGTACAAAACACTTGTATCTTCCGATATACAATTCAGACGTGATACAAGCTTAAATCAGATTTTACTTTCTTTGATTCCACATTGTATAAGTCGTTTGTATATCACAATGTACATGTAAATATACAAGTTAGAATTTATACAACAAATTAACATTGTTTGAAAAACCTTTTAAGTCTGCATTGTATATCGGGTCTTGTATATTTACGAAACCCTCTTTTCAAATCCGCGGATATACAATGAATTTACCATGCTTCATAAGATTTGAATTCCACACGATGTATATTACCAATGTATATTTTGCCTTGTATGTCCAAATATACAAGCACCGAATGTACATCGATTTAATAATGTTTAATGACTTTTTTGGGTCCGCTATGTATATTCGCATTGTACATTGACTTGCATGCTCCGCTTGTATGTATTTTTTGATATACAATAAATTTTCTATTTTGGATCTTTATTTCAAATATGGCTTGTATGTGAACAGTCCCTTGTATATAACCTTTGCATGTATCGTTTGTATGTATGAAACATACAAACGCCGAAACATACAACCATTTAATCCTGCTTAAATAACACTTCGAGTCCACAGCTTGCATGTAGCATTTGCATATAACTTTTGCATGCATGAACATACAAACCAAAATATGCAAGCAGCGGATGTAAACTTTTATACCTTTCAACTGTGAGTTTCGTCAGGTCTGCAGCTTGCATGTAGCCCTTTGCATATTCCGCTTGTATGTCGAAACATACAAGTGTACAACACACAAACCACAATGTACATACAATAGATCTCTAACATTTATTTACTCAACTTGAAACTATTTCGGGTCCACCTTGCATGTATATTTCAAAACATTAACCAAATGCATACAAGGAAAAAGAATATACAATCGCCCTTGTATATGAAAGCGATGTATAAAGGGCAATGTATGTGTAATATGCAAGTCACCCATTATGCATTTAACCTTGTATATGAACCCGATTGCAAAAGGCAAATGCTACTAAGTACAAAAACAAAACCCTTTGCATATACAAACGACCTTGTATATGCAAAGCAATATACAAACCCGAATGTACATTTTACCAAAATGATCATATCTTGCAAAATATGGCAAATTTTAAGATGGTTCAAAAAGCAACCCTAGCTCATTTTTTACAAGGAATCCAACCATATTATGCCCTGGTACTAAAAATGCATTTTTTCTCTATTTTTAACAAAGTTTCCAATTTTAACCCCTCTTTTTCCCTTTACCACCAAGCAAAACAACACACACAAAAGCAAAAGCAACAGCCACAGCAGGGGTCCCCATTTTACTAAGGAGTAAAATGGGGCATGTTGTGAACATCACAACAACTAGCAACCAAACAAAACAATTAAATTCAAAGCAATTAAGAAAACTAAATGAAATAAATCCATAACTTCCAAGTATCTTTCCTACAAATTGTTATCCAACTTGAGACCTAAGGTATTCAATAAGGGTGCATGAATTTTCATTTTTAGTTTAAGTATGTGCACGTGATTAATTATCCTTATCTTGAAGATCAGTTGAACAAGCTAGTGACTGACATTAGCCTACGTAGTTGAGGATATTCCCTCATAGCCAACCAGATAGAGCCTTGCTGCCAGTGAGCGTCTATAGCCCCGACAAGGTTATTGTTACAATTCTCCTAAGTAGAGCCTCACTACCAGCCAGCATCCATAGCCCTGGTAGAGTTACTTGGATGGCTTAATCTAGATTTTTAGTATAATCCACTTTATTATATTTTTATATTTTTATACTTCGTTGATTTTGATGCTTGATAGAAATTTCACAAGATATAGCAATTTATGATGTAAGGAGTGAGCACTTGCTGAAATTAAGCTGAGAATTGTAATGGTAGCAAGGGTGACCTCAGATTTTTCACCTAATATCTACACTGGTAGGTTCAACAAACCCAAGGATTTTAGGTGTGTCATCATGAGAAACCTCTCTTGAATTCTTAATCACACTTATTGAATACAAAATTTTAGAAGGTAAACAACTCTTTACATTCATGACAGTCACAACAAGTTATGCATAAATTGCAAATAATTAACCTGAATATTCTAAATTTTATACTATTTTCAATAGTTGTTAGCTTGCTCCTTAATACTCTAAGGTAAAACAAAGATCCCTGTTGAGGAGAAAAAAACAAACCAACAACAACCTGTACAAGAAAAACAAAACAAAGAAAAAGAAGACTGTACAAACAAAAGAATAGAAACAAGACAACAAATAGAAAGAAACCAAAAAAAACAAAACTATACAAACAACTAACCTACAAAGGAAAACAACAGAAAACAAGACAAGCAAAGAAACAAGAAACAAAACAACCACCCTACCAAACTATATACAAGCCTCTACAAGGCAAATAAAACCTAGGAAAAGATCCCAAAACACCCCTACTTGCATATTTCCTTAGATTGTGCCAGAGTATTAGGGCACTAGTTATGGTTCTTAACTTAACAAATATATCTTTGAATTCTAAAAAATGCTCTTGTACTCTAAATTCATTGTGTTTATCAGAATAACCCTTAACAACTAGTAACTGAGGCAGCCCATCATGTTCATGATTAATCCATATGCATTCCTATCTCTTAAATTTCCATAATCAAAGCAGTATTTAACATTATTCACTGAGGAAAGGAAAGAGACAACCTATTGTATTTTTAGCTCTGTTGGACATGCGTGTTTATTGACAGCTGGCTTTCCATTTAACCTTATACTTTCATTGCCTAGCTCCATGTTAGGTCTTTCTTCAAATTGAAAGATGAATGACTCTAGATGTATCATTTCTTCATCTTCATCTAGCTTTGTTCCTTCATTCTGGATGTTCAGTTTATCCTCAAATTCAGCAAATCTCTCAATGTTCTCATCAGTTCCTTGCACATCAGTACTTAAGTGAGTATCTTTATAATCATAATCTAATATACAGAAATTAATCATTTCTAGATCACTTGAATGTAAATGTGGAACAACATCTCTTGATTGATAGGAATACTCCCCTGTTTCATTTTCAAAATAATGTTGGGGTGATACCTAATTATGCACAGCAATAGCATGATCCCCTGTATCCTCAATTTTGAAGAATTGTTCATCAAATAATTCATATTTACCATCCAGTGTGGAGTCTGATTCCATTGACCTACAACAGTCTTGAACTTGATTTTTTAATTTAAAGAAGTCAGCCATGAAGCTAGGATTTACTTTCTTTTCTATGACTTCATTAGTTGCTATAATAGGAATCTCATTAATTTTAGTGGACTTTAATTCTACCAATGCTTGTTTACATTTCTTTGCCAAATCATTTTTGTTAAAACTTTTCAGGTCAGATCTAGAGATTTCCTCTTGACAAGTATTCCTTAGTAATTCCATATATTTATCAAATGTATCAAGATGAAACTCACTTTTCTTTTCCTTTTCATTAAATCCTCTTTGCTTGTTATCTGGAAAATGAACATGAGCTGTGATTTCCTCCCTGTATTTTTTAGGATATTTATACCTTTCACTAACCTTAATCACACTTGGACCTTGACAAGAAAGTAGATTATTTTTCTTACCATCACATGATTCCATAAAAGAGATTTTACTATCCTTTATTTCTAGCATTGGTTCCATCTTTGTATTCTCTAAACAATTAATGATTGCTGATATTGCATCCTCCTGCTGCTCCATAATCTCCTCATTTTCCTTCCAACTTTCAGCCCTATACACATCTAAGAGAGAGATTAGTCCTTTTAAATGTAAATCTAACCTTGTAAGAAAAGCTAGACAACTGATTTCACCATACTTTGCGGACTTATGTATCCTACACCTTCCAAATAAGCCATAGCTAGATAAATTCCCAGGATAAAGTTGTCTATTCAAAACTTTCTGAAATGAAGGGATGCCAACTTGGAAACTGTCCCCATATGGGTCCATTGAAATGGGACCTTGTTTTCAACCTTTTAGGTTTTTTTTTTTTTTTGAAATTTTATGAGATCTAACATATCTCATCAGAATAAAGCATTAAAACTTAAAAAATTAACCCTAAATCCAATCAGGCCCTCCTTCTAGTGCCAGAAAAACTGTTGATGATTGTTTTGATGCAATCATAACAATTAGTTAAAATTCACATAAAATGAACCAAAACTAACTTGAAAGATATGAAGGAATCGGTTAAGATTCGCTTAATCCCAAGTTTAATATGGTCAGGTCTTGCCCTGTTGGGCAAATTCAGTTGGTCAATGTGAAGCTGTAATGTTCAAGGGGCCTTATGTAGTTTAGGGTTTCTTGTTGGTTTACTAGACTCAAACTATGCAAAAAGGTCATAAATATCAGCAAGTTGTTCATTCCTTTTGCATAAAAATGTTACTGTGCTGCAAAGCCTTAAATGGTTTTCTTGGATTATTGCAGCCTTCTCCTCTTAAATATTATGAAAACTGTCTACTTTCAACTTATGCAAGTTTCTTTCAAATATGAGACAATTTCCTTTAAATTTCTATGTTTTCAACTAAGTATTTTCAGATGGGTTGGGAAAAGTTAGAAAGATCTAATCTAAACTTCATTCATTCTACAAAAGGATCTAATTGTTATGTTATGCACTTTATAAGTATTGCAGCAAATTGATCAAATCCACAGACAAAAACCTTAAATGTAAGTTTTGAGCATTTTCACAAACATACACTTAAGATTACAATCTCTAAGAGAAAAAATATTTCAAACACAATGAAGAGCCAGAAAACACTCAGAAGATAGATGCAGAATTCCAGATTCAATCGTATTAGAAATAGACAGTCATATAAGATTTACAATGTCTCAATGACTCTTAGCTTCAATGATCAAACTACAACAAACTTACAAGCTTTACAGATACAGTAAGGAAGCTAGATGTTCCATGAATTCCTTGTTGCAGACATAGGGGACCTCCTTCTTCTATTCCTAAACTAAAAGGTTCCTCTATTCTAAATGTTATACTTTTACAAATCCCTACTACTACAAATCTCTATGTAGCCCCTATGTTCTAAAAAATCCCTGCGTTCTAAAAATCCTTGTGTAAAGTTTTACAATGTAGAGAGGCACAATATATAGACTTTGATTGTCCTCAATACAAATAAAAACCCTAGTTTAAACAATGGTTCAAACCTCTAGTTACAGTAGTAAATGTTGGAGAACAAGTCTCCCAAAATATCTCTGAGCATACATCCAATCTAGGTGAAATATGCCATTCTGGAAACCCTAGCAGCTCAATAATAACTTCTATGGTCTACTGTCATAATGTCCTCAGCTGCATTTTGTCCTCATCAATGAAGACTCTTGACTTCCTCACCCTTCATCCTTATCTTCCTCTGCTCTTGAAATCAGAGTTCCTCCTCCGTGATGTCATTGTCATCAAGTTTCATCTCCTTCTTCAACTGTAAACCTACAAAAATGGATAAGCAATAAGTATCATCATTTAATAAACCTACAGGAAGAAAAGAAAACAATTGCCAAATCTAGTCATGACTGTGTGAACGCATCAATTGGGCCCTAAATCTATGAAAAACAAGGGTCAAAATGCATATTCAACATTAGACTGGTCAAGTCAACCATCGTTGACCAAAAATATGCATTCGGGCTTCAAAATGCTTAAAAAACCTATCACTTCTACCTTCCTGCCCTTTTCCTTATTTAAATCCTTTTATATCACAATATACAAGTTGGACTTGATGCCCCCGTTAGATCAGATTTCAATCTTCCTTTAGTTACGTGTTGTATGTATGCAACGTATATCGGTTTGTATATTGCAATATACAAACGTGAAAGATACAAGCACCTCACTCTATTTTATGATTTTTTAGTTCTGCTCGATGCATAAATGCATTGTAGGTTTTAGATATTCAATTCAGAAGTGATACAAGTATTTAATCATATTTTAGACTTGTTTGGGTTACGGCTTGTATAAACTATTGCATATCAGCTTTGTATGTATGATATATAAATTGCGTGAGATATACAAAGACTAAACTTTCTTTAATTTTCCTTTTACGTCCGCGCTTGTATATGTTATTGCATATTGACTTTGTATGCTAAAACATACAAAGCACAAAATATACAAGGATTTAACTATGCCCAATAAATTTTCAAGTCCGCTGCATGTACAAAACACTTGTATCTTCCGATATACAATTCAGACATGATACAAGCATTAAATCAAATTTTACTTTCTTCTTTGATTCCACATTGTATAAGCCATTTGTATATCACAATATACATGTAAATATACAACAGAATTTATACAATGAATTAACATTGTTTGAAAAACCTTTTAAGTCCGCATTGTATATCGGGTCTTGTATATTTATGAAACCCTTTTTTCAAATCTGCGGATATACAACAAATTTACCATGCTTCATAAGATTTGAATTCCCCGCGATGTATATTGCCAATGTATATTTTACCTTGTATGTCCAAATATACAAGCACCAAATGTACATCGATTTAACAATGTTTAATGACTTTTTTAGGTCTGCTATGTATATTCGCATTGTACATTGACTTGCATGCTCCGCTTGTATGTATTTTCTGATATACAATGAATTTTCTATTTTGGACCTTTATTTTGAATCTGGCTTGTATGTGAATAGTACCTTGTATATAACCTTTGCATGTATCATTTGTATGTATGAAACATACAAATGCCAAAACATACAACCATTTAATCCTGCTTAAATAACACTTTGGGTCCGCAGCTTGCATGTAGCGTTTGCATATAACTTTTGCATGTATGAACATACAAACCAAAAGATGCAAGCAGTGGATGTAAACTTGTATACCTTTCAACTATGAGTTCCGGTGGGTCCGCAGCTTGCATGTAGCCCTTTGCATATTCTGCTTGTATGTCGAAACATACAAGTGCACAACATACAAACCACAATGTACATACATTTATTTATTTACTCAGCTTGAAACTGTTTCGGGTACACCTTGCATGTATATTTCAAAACTTTAACCAAATGCATACAAGGAAAAAGAATATACAATCGCCCTTGTATATGAAAGCGATGTATAAAGGGCAATGTATGTGCAATATGCAAGCAATCCATTATGCATTTAACCTTGTATATGAACCTAATTACAAAAGGAAAATGCGACTAAATACAAAAACAAAACCCTTTACATATACAAACGACCCTGTATATGCAAAGTGATATACAAACTTGAATGTACATTTTACCAAAATGATCATATCTTGCAAAATATGGCAAATTTTAAGATGGTTCAAAAAGCAACCCTAGCTCATTTTTTACAAGGAATCCAACCATATTATGCCCTAGTACTGAAAATGCATTTTTTCTCTATTTTTAACAAAGTTTACAATTTTAACCCCTATTTTTCCCTTTACCACCGAGCAAAACAACACACACAAAAGCAAAAGCAATAGCCACAGCAGGGGTCCTCATTTTACTAAGGAGTAAAATGGGGCGTGTTGTGAACATCACAACAAGACTCTTCAAATCTCCTTGTGGATCTTTGATATTTTTACTGAGGGTTATTTAGACATCTCTTTGAGAACTCTTCAATCCGCAACACTCCATGTGCCAATTTTAAGCACCAATTGAGTGGCTAGGGGAATTTATTTTCCTTTGTGACTCCCCCTTATCCAGAACTCATCTATTTAGTTTTCAGAAGGAATTTCAACACCAGATTCTAGTGCAGATCCATCCCCAACATTTTCTATACTTCTCTTCATCCAAATCTTGTTCATCTCCCTTTGAACTTCATTTGCATTCACTTTTCCTTTTCCTTTGTCTTGATTTTGACTATGATGCACTTTACCCTTTTTATCCTAATTCTTACTTTTGCAGAATATGGCAATATGACTGGATCTATTGCAGTTGTAGCAAATAACATTTCTTTGCATATTTGACTGGATCTACATTGACTAACCATATGTCCCATTCTATTGCATGCAAAGCATCTACCATTGAACAAATTGTTTATTTGCATATTTCTGCATTCATGAGATTTGTGACCATACCTTTTACATTTGAAACGCTATCTAGAGAAGGATGAATTAGTCTGATTCATTCTTCTTCTTTACTAAGTTTCTTTATGACTAAAGTTGTTACAATTGTAGCAGTATCCATTGAAGGATGGATATCTTTGAGCATTTGGTTGCCTTACCGGATGTCTTCTAGGCTTGTTTCTGTGATTTCCTAATCCAGAGTTTTTCTGACCGGATCTGGAGCTTTCACCTTTCTCATAACCCAAGCCATGCTTGTCATCTACTCTCTTTTGGCTTTCAAGAAGAACTTCAAGTTGAGCAAAGCTTATCTTGAATTTCTCTTTGTATTCATTTGTTGTTCGAAGATCCTTTTTAAGAGTGTCTATCTGATTCTCAAGTTGTTCTTCATTATCTCTAGCTTCTTCAAGGTCAGATTGTAGATGCCTGATTATTCTATCCAATTTGTGGTAGTCTTCTAACTTCTCCTTGAGAGATTGTTTTAGATTATCTTCAATTTTCATTTTCTCTTCAATCTCTTGGGTGAATCTCATAACCCCTGATTCCATTTCATGTCTTACCATAATGACCTCTTTTGATAGCTTCTCACATAGCTTGTTTTTCTCATTCAGATCTTCATTAGTATCATTGGCTTCACTTTGACTTTCTAATTGTTGAAGTAGTTCCTTTCTCTTTTTCATAGAGATACTCAATTTTTCTTTTAGTTAATTTATGAAATCATCATCTTGTTTGAGTCTTTCCCTCAAGTTATTGACTTCAGAGTGAGATTGTTCAAGATCATCTAGAGCAGACTAAAGTTGTTCCCTCATACCATACATATCCATTGAGATTCCCATATCTTCCTCAAGCTGTTAGGCTCTGTTTGGAGGAACTTGACTCTGATACCAATTGTTGGAAACAAGGTAGATAACTAAGAGGGGGGTGAATTAGTTATCTTAAATATTTAACTTTCTTTTCTTCTTTATCAATTAGTGCAGCATCAAAACATATAAGCATACATAATCATGAGAGCAGAAAAGTAATCAACACACATAACACAAGGATTTTTACATGGAAAACCTTGTTAAGGGAAAAACCATGGGGTGACTAACCCAAGATTTTATTCTCTATTAAAAGAATAAGAAGTATAAAATGGCACTTGCCAATTAGGGCTCATTGCCCAAGCACACTGCTCACAAGAGGTACACTACCTACAAGAGACTCATTGTCTACCAAGTTATAGAAGGTAACCAGATGTTTGAACTAAAGAGAGGCATCCACATATGCTGAAGTTCAGTTCCGGTTAGGCTCAATATATTGATCTATTGCACTTCATTCTTCCTCTGCTTTAGTACTGTTGTTCTGTCACATACCGGACTTGTTTTGCTGCTTCCACAGTTCTCTCTACTTTTTCTCACACTCTATATTCCACTTACCACCTTCATACTGAAATCCATCTCGTATATATATCCGCACCAAGGATTTCAACATCTTTCTAGAAGGCAACTGGAATACTCAAGATATTTACTAAATACTGGTCTGTCGACTGAATCCATGCTTAATATGTGATGTGTATCAAAAACATAGACATAGAAGTCATCAATCATGTTGGCCAACCATGAATGATCCCTCAAGAAGCTTGATCACCATCAATTTCTCATCCAGATTAAGGTCTAATGCTTTGCTGGTTAGTTCTTCCTCAATCTACTCTACCTATCAAGAACCCAACACTTAGATCCTCATATCTTTTCACTCATTCATCACCAGAGGCTCAATCTCTGGAATGTGGTAGTCATAGTACTCCTCTTGACTTGTCCAAGTCCGTAACTTTCTAAGATACACCATCTGAGAGATTTGGACCTGATTGTCAGACCTTGTTGCATGCTCTGTTCTTGTTCACCAGACTAAAACATTCTTCAATCTTACTTCCAGTATAGTCATACTATGCTCTATAGATGTGTGGGATAGACTTTGTTGCCATCAATGACAACAATCATGAAGCCACATAGTGTCTCTTGCTAACAATGTGGACATGACACATGTGTTGTGTGTTGTGACCACATAGAAAATGTGGGCATGACACAGTACAAGAAGGTCAACTAGCACCTCTACCCCCTCTCCTACTATCTAAAATCCTCTGGAACCATGCCTAAAAAGAAGACAGTAGTATCTAGTGCCTCAATATAGAAAGAGCCTCCTAAGAGGATAAGAGTAAATGAAAAGGCCAAAAGAGAAAAGTATATCAGATGTGAGGATGAAGAAGAAGAAGTAGAGGAAGGACCTCAGTTCATCCAAAAAAAGAAGAAGATGTCTCATGCCTCAGGAGAAGAGAAAAGTGCAAAGAAAGAACAAGTCAGCACTATTGAGACAAATAGTGAAGAGGAAGTTGAAAAGGAAAAGAAAGAAGAAGTATTAGTTAAAAGAAAAGGAAAAGGAAAGGGAAAGGGGATAAAGAAGGAGAAATCCCCTCTGGTAAGGGAACATAGACCCTTAAAATTTGATGCATTATTCAATAGTATTTGAGAATTTGGTCTTTAAGAAGAGACACCAAAAATGTGCTCTAAGTCCAATAAGGAAGATAAGGCCACCATTAAAGAAGCTATAGTCAAATATATGGTTACATTTGGCACTAGCCTAGACAAGATTAAGGATCAATTGCCCAATGATAAAATTTTTTAATTTCAAGAAGGCAAGAAGCTATAGAAGAAGATGGAAAGATAAAGGCATTTTCCTTGGAGAAGACTAGCTCCTCATTTTCTAATGATGATAGAGCAAAATTGGCTCAACTATATAACAAAGAATATAGAACAAAACAAAGACTAAGTATTTTGATGAGTAGAAACAAAGATGATATTGAGAGATTGAGAAATGAGACTCTATGGAAAGTAGAATAATTTGCTAAAGGACTGAGAATCCCTCCAGACAATGAAGAGCAATTGTAGCATGATAAAACTATTCCAGAGAGTAATGAACCTGATAATGCATAACATGTGCATATGTCTAAAGATGAGAATGTGAAAGAAGACATGGTTATAGATAATGCCTCTCTAGTAGTGGAGAATATTGTTGATGATAAGAAAAAAGAAGGAAAGATCTGATAGAAAATAGAAGCACTAAATACTAAAAGTTTGCCTCCTCTGAAATCTACCGAAGAAGAGAAGAAGACTGAGGATAAATCAGGTGATGATGTAAGGAGGGAAGAAGAAAATACAAAGATTGATGGTGAATCCTCTGAAGAATCATTAAAAATCTTATTGAACATGCAGTTGTAATTTAAACTAGTAGTATCTGCACAATTGCTACAACTTCCAATGCAATAAGGACAAGTTGATATTGCAAAGATCTCTTCCCTATAGAAGCTTCAGCTTGGTGATGTACTTCATGCCTTCACATGAAAGGAAATGCTATCAACACACCAAAAGAGCACATAATTGATAGAAGAAGTAGTTAAAGTGTTGAATGAAAGCATCCCTAGAGAAACCACTAACAATTCTTTATCCAATGTGAAAAATTAAAGCTTCTGTTAGATTCTTTCAAAGATTATTCTATTGGTCTAAAAGAAAAATTAGAAAAGGAAATGACAAAGAAAGTCTATGATTAGAGATTAACCAAAATATTTGACAAGTGCAGTGCTGTACATGGGAAATTGTAAGAAAAAATGAGAGATGTACAAAAATGCTTTAAAGAAGCTAGAGTCTTATTTCGGTTTTTGTTAAAATGGCCTAATTCTACAAAGAGCATTAAGGACCAAATGGACTCAATAGAGTCACAGATTGCTCAGGCCTCCAGTATCTCTGATCTGGTCTATGATGAAGATGGTACAACAAGAATAGAAATTGAGAATTTGCATGGATAGTTTTTCTAGCTACAAGTACAAAAAGAAAAGATCATTATATAGTATTGTTAGCTTAGAGATCTACTAAGTGCAAGGCTTACCTCCTTGACCAGTGTAATAGCAAGCATAAAGAACATGACACAAATAAATCTGGTACCCAGTTCTTCAAATGAAGGAGAAGACTTCCTTGTTCATATTTAGAGTCAGTGCAATTTGCTTTCCTTTGCTAGAAAGGATTGGGAGACACAAATTTCAAAATTGAGACTGTCTTACAAGAGTATTTTTCCCTCTTCTAGTTGAAAATGTATATTTATTTTTTACTTATGCAATTTCTAATTTATTTGTACTATTAGAAAGTGTTGTAGTACATTTTTGGCCAATTTTGTTGGATAACATTGTTAGGGGGTCTCCCTAATATAAATTATTTAAGAAGTATTGATTAGAGGAATGAAGCAGTAAGGGGGAGTAGTTAGAACAATTGAAGTAATTTGAGACACTTGACATTGAGAGTCATTTGTCCTTGATGTCAAAGGGGGAGAGAGAAATATATATCTAAGAGGGAGTATATGTTTCCATCAGCGACAAATAGGAAGATTCTTAGCAATATGTGTTGTCATTGATGTCAACATAGTATATGGAAATATAAGGACAAACTTGGACAGAGGTAGAGTCACCATGGTCAAGATAAACTAGTCTGGGAGAAGAGAAAATAGTCTAAGTATGGTGAGGTGATCCATTTTTTGTTTGAACATGATGTGAAGGTAAATACTCATGTCCTTACATGTTTCTAGTATCCCTGCATGTATATCTCATCAGTTTGGAGTACCACACTTAATGATAAATACCAAAAATCTGTCTAAGGCATTCATAGTGCATATCCCAAGGCAGAGTAACATTGTTTTTGTCCACATTTATCTACAGAGAAAGATTTGATCTTGTGGTTCTAAAGAGAAGTTTATCTAGGTACTGAAATGATATATACAAAATTTTAGGTCTTCAAATCTTCATTAGAAAAAGTTACAAGGGACAGAGTATCAGTTACTACTTAGACATGGAAAAGCAATGATGTAGACTTAATGGAATGCTCTGCATTTCTCCAAAAGACATTATTGTGTCAAGCAGTTCTGAGGATAGGCTCAGAGCTGTATTAGGCACACTATGATGAAGTATCAAGTGGTCTGGTGGTCTGCAAAGTCAACAATCAAGTGACAAGGGAAATATAAACTATTTCAAAGCTTAAATACATATGTTTGAGATTTTACGAAAATGAAATGTATGAAGATCAACCATAAAATTTTATGTAGAGGTCTTACATGTTCCAGTATATCTTTGGTTTAATCCACATGCAGATACTCCTTATTTTCATGTATCACAATGTTATATCTTGAGTTATGAAGTGTATCATGTGGTCCAGAATGCTCTCTTTCTTGTAGTTCATCATATTTCTCACTCTATGGTTGTATAGATTGATCTAATACTTTAGCAAATAGGTGAATGGATAATTATGAGATTATACATGATTGAATTCTTGGTGTGCATGAAGATTTTGGCTTCTCCCGGGTAGTGTGAAGATGAATAGTTAGTAGTTTTGAGCATTTTGAGCCAACAGATTAAGTCTCTGGTTTGTGTAGTAGATCCTGATCTATTTCTTTGACTTTTTAAGGTTTGAAGAGATATATCTTGAATGTTTTCATGAAGATCTAAGGTCCACAAAAGGTTTTCTTATCACATTGTATGTAGTGAAGCCTACCCTTGAAGAGTTACATGTTTCATCCAATGATGTATATGATGCTGACCTAATTAGTGCTTTGAAGGGTTACAGAGGATATGTTGATAACTGAGAGAGGGGGGGTGAATCAGTTATCCTAATTATTTCCCTTATTGAACTTTCCTTTTAATTGATGCAGCATAAAATCAAACATAAAACATTAACCATAAAACAAGAAACACATGACACAGTATTTTTGACGTGGAAACCCTGTTAAGGGAGAAAACCACGGGGTGATTAACCCAAAATTATTCTCTGTTAGAAGAATAGGAAATTACAAAGATGGCACTTGCCAATTAGGGCTCACTGCCCGAGCACACTGCTCACAAGAGGCCCACTGCCTACAAGAAGACACACTGTCTACAAAGTGATGAGAATCACAGTCTTGAACTGATTGGAAGCATCTGCATATGCTGGAGTTCAGTTCCGGTTAGGCTCAGTACACTGATCTGCTGCACTTCATCTTTCCTCTGTTCTTTATTCTGCTATCTTTCACATACCGGATCCTTTTTGTTACCTCTGCTCTTTATCTGGACTTCTTCGCATATATCTCCACAACAACACCACCCTTCACAACTAAATCCATCCTCTATATATATCCGCACAAGTAATTTCATCACCTTTCTAGTCGGCATCCGGAACAGTCTAGTTTCTTATAAACTTTCATTCTGTCGGCTGAATCCTTCCTCACCAAGCAATGCGGATCAAGCATATACTTGTGGATATCATTAATCATGTCGGCCAAACATGATTCATGCCTTCACAACCTCTGTCATCAACAGTAACCCATCCAGAAAGCAGTCTGATACTCTGCCAGTCAGTTCTTGCTCTGTTTTCACTGTCTCTCAGGAATCCGGTACTCAACCATTCATATCTTTTTCCTCGTCCATCACCGGAGGCTAAATCCTTGGAATATACCACTCAAGGTAGTCCTCTTGACTTCCCCAAATCTGCACTGCACCAAGACACTTCCTCTGAGAGATCCGGACCAATTTGTCGGACCTTGCCACATGCTCTGTTCTTCTTCACCGGACCACAACATTCTTTATTCTGACTTCCGGTAGAGACACATTATGACTTGCGGATATGTGGGATGACCTTTGTTGCCATCAATGACAACAACCATGAATCCATATAGTGTCTCTTGCCAACAGGATACTTATAGAAGATAAAATTCATTTGAGATGTGTTGATGTGTGTATGAATATGATAGAACAAAGGGCAAGGTATGAAGTGTGTAGAATTAGTTTGAAGGCATATTTTGAGAAGAAAAGAAGACTACATTATCAACATAAGTCAAATGTCTACTTTACAATAGTCCCTATATCTATCTTTGTAAATCTTATATGTAGTGAGCAAAATATTCAAGGAGTAGTAGCTTCCTTACGTTCTACTCTAAATCAAAGTTGTAATTTCTATAAGCACAAAGTATAGGGAGTAGTAGCTTCCTTGGGTTGAAGCCCAAAAACAAAGTTGTAACATTTTTGTAGTGAGAATAACATATTGTGAGCTAACACTCACTATGGTTTTTCCCTGTTTTAGGGTTTTCCATGTAAAAAATCCTAGTGTTCTTATGTTGATTCTTGTGTTGCATGATTTACTTTCTACTCTTTAAGTTATAATTTTTATTTGGAAATATTTGTTTAAGTTTTAGTGTGTACTAATTTACCCCCCTCTCAGCACTTTTACTTATAATCACATGCCTTTTGGTTTGATTAATGTTGGGGCCACATTCCAATGAGCCATGGACTCATCTTTTGGTGATTTAAAAAATAAGATCATTGTCATGTATCTAGATAACCTTACTATTTTCACCAATAAAAGGGAGAATCATTTTAAATATTTGGAGACTATGCTGGAATGTTGTCGCTTACAGTGTATTTCCTTAAATCTAAAAAATTTTATTTTTGGAGTCATAGAAGGAAAACTACTTGGCCATATAGTTTGAAAAGAAGGGATAACAATTGATCTAGAGAGGGTAGAAACTATTATGAAACTCACCCCTCCTTTCAATGTGAGAGGAGTGAGATCTTTTTTTGGGCAACTTTTTGAGGATATTTATCCCTGAGTTTTCTAAATTGATCAAGCATATCTCAGATATGAGGAAAGGTAAATAAGCCTTCAAATGGATAGAATCTAGAAAACATGCATTTTCTAATATTAAATTTGTAATTGCAAATGCTCCTATTCTTGTGCGCCCCAAATTTGATAAAGATTTTAATATTTATAGTTACACTTCTGAGCATACTTTGTCTATCATCTTAGTACAGAAGAATGAGCAAGGGGTTGAATCCACTATTTCTTTTACTATCATCCCACTAAAGTAGCTTGAATTTGATTATTCTCAAGTTGAAAAGCATGATTATGCAGTGGTCAAGGTGATGAAATAGTATAAGTTTTATGTGTTACATTCACATAATATAGTGTTTGTTCTTGATCCTATTGTCAAGAGTATCCTAACTCAGCAAGATATTAGTTGTAATAGGAGAGGAGCATGGATATCCAAGGTACAATAATATGATGCGCAGATAAAACCAACTATGTTAGTTAGGGTTAGAGGGCTATGCTAGGTGATAGTTGAAAATAAAGTTGATTTGGAAGATCTACCTCTTGTTCTTTTTGTTGGAAAGGATGATTGGTTCTCCCATATTGCTTCTTACTTAACTTATGGTGAGTGTACTCATTTATCCAAAAAGGAGAAAAGGAATATTAAACTCAAAGAAGCAAGGTATGTGCTCTAGAACTACTCTCTATACAAGAAGAGTGTGGATGGTACTTTTCTTAGTCTATTGATAAAGACCAACAAGTAAGGCTTCTCAAGATTTTTCATAATGGAGCTTGTGGTGGTCATTTTTCTTCTTCTATAGCTGCTTTCAAAATTTTAAGCCAAGAATATTATTGGCCAGGGTTGTTCAAAGATGCCTATACCTAGGTATCCAAATGTGGGAAATGCATGTAGTTCATAGGGAAGCCACAATTAGCATCCTTACCTTTAAGACTAGTTGTTGTAGAAGAACCATTTCAGCAGTGGGGATTAGACTTCATTGGAACTATAAAACCCCCTCAAGCACTGGTCATACCAACATTTTGATTGTAATTGATTACTTTACCAAGTGGGTAGATGTAGTGCCTATGAAGTAGACTACATTAGAAGTAGTATGTGACTACATTAAACATAATATCTTGGCTAAATTTGGGGTTCCACTAAAGATAGTCAGATAATGACTCAAACTTTTCATCCTTTGAAATGATTTCTTTTTGCTATGATCATGGTGTTTCACTAGCCCATTCATCTTATTATTATTCACAAGGGAATGGACACGATGAGTCTAGCAATATGAATCTAGCATCCATTGTTCAAAAATTGGTGGATGAAATCTAGAGAAACTAGCATAAGTAAATTTATGATGCTATATGGGAAGATCTGACCACACATAAGAGGGCTATAGGGATTTCACCCTTCGAGCTGGTCTATGCAATGAATAGTGCTTTACCTATTCTACTAGAGTTATCAACTGCTAAGTTTCAAAGGGCTATTGAAGATGAGTGGTTTCATAATGCATTAGAAAAGAGAACTGTGTTTTTAAACAAAGTTGAAGAACAAAGGGAAGAAGTGGTGGACAAAATCACTCAACATCAATTGCAACTAAAGAATATTTATGATAAAAGGGCTAAAAAGAGAGACTTTGTAATTGGAGACTCAGTGTTTCTATTGGACAAGGGAAGAGAATTGAGAGGATCTCATGGTAAATTCAACTCATTATTGAAGGGATCATTTATCATAACATATGTATGTGAAAATTTAATGTATTTATGTTGTCTTATCTTGATGGAACTCCTATGCCTTTTCCCTATAATGGGTAAAACTTGAAATTATGTAATATGTATAATGGGTTATTCCCTGTATGTACTATAGTTTTCCCTATTTTTTATTTTCTTCCTAGTTCTTATATTTTGGTGTGACTCTTTGCCCATTGAATAAGGCCCCTAGTTGGCTAGAGTCTTATGTTGTCTCTGTCCTCCTTAGTTCTCATCCCCAGTTATAGCTAGTTGTTGCCCAAGTTTTTACTTTCTTACTAAGTATAAAACCTATTCTACCTTGTTTTTATTTTTATCTTGAAAAGCCTCTAAGCAAAAACATTCATTTCCTTTTATCAACAATTTTTTGAGTTCAAAAACCTTATCGCTAAGTTAGTTATTTCATGAACTTCCTAACTTAGTGATGCTAGCCTATGATCCCTTTGTTAGTTATTTTTCTCTATCTGTGTATGTTATCCTTTGCAAACTTGACTTATGCTTTCTTTTCTTGTCACCTAATTCTTAAGTTTGCAAAATCCTTGATTACGCAATGCCTTGTCTTGTTTATAGTTTACTTTATGAAACTTACTACTTTTCCAATAAAGGAAATCAAAGCAAGTTTATATTGCCCTTTTTGGTGGTTCGGAAACTCCTAAGTTCGTCAATGGAAAAAATTGTTGATATGCATGCACTATGGAGATCACCTAAAGAGAAAACTTGGAAGAACATTTGTTTCACAAAATTGTAGGTTCATCGGTGTAACATTTTTCTGACGAGTGTTTTTTTCTAATCATCAAGCGAAGGAAGGATGACATCTCTAATTTTTGTGTTTCATGAACTTGTAAGTTTGTCAATTGAAGAGTTCACTAATGACCATTTCTCTTGATAAAGAGCTTCCCTAGAGTTATGTTCGTGAAGTGATTAAGTAGTCGATAAAGTAACTTAGCCAATACTCTGATGAATAAAATCATTTATTGTAAAAGCATTAATTGAGAATTTCTTATGCCCTAATTTATCTACACTATATACAGTGGGGATTTTGTTAAACATATCATCGGAGCCACAATTTGTGCAACAATTAGGGTTTATCCTTTATGGTTAATTACCTTCCAATTTTCAACCACCACAATAATAGGAGGTGAGTCCATAGCTATATTACTCATTTAATTTGAATTTTGCACCATTGGCACTTGTTGGAGGAAGTATCAGTGTTGTTGTTTACATTTTTCATGACTACTAAAATTATCATATGTCGAAGTGCTATATACATCATATTTCTTCCCATTCTAAACCGGTTACTCTTGAGGACAATTAGTTGTGCAATTGGGTAGCTGATATGATTTCCAAATACGAAGTACAAATAACAAGGTTTGGGTATTTATTTCATAATAGACACTCAGCTCTTAGGTACTAAGGATATAGACTTAGGTTATATATAATAAATAGAGTTTTGGGAGATAATGAATGCTAACCCTAGAGCATTCATAGCGGATATGACATTTCTAAGTGGGCTTGCACATGTGGGAGGTTTCACTCTAGCTATACAATGTCAAGACCTAGTATTATCTTGCATTGAAAATTACCATGCAAAATCAAGATAAGTAAGAATAGTTAGTGGTGAAGTGGTAGCCCAATTGGACACTAAATCCATTTGCAATACCTTTAGACTACCTATATGGGAAGAATATGTTGATATATCTATAAAAACTAGTTGGAATTATTATGTAGATGAAAATAAATGGTACAAAATAGTCATTGCCAGTACTTGGCTTAAGAGAGAGAAAAAGGGACGGTCATATCTTCCTAAAAACCTTGTCAAAGCTTTGTTTAAGGATTATATTTTTGATATGAATACACTTTTACATAGAGTAGTAGGAAGTGCAGATTCTAATGAGGTTTTAGATTGGATGTGCCAGTTTATATCAGTCATTTGTATAGGGGAAACAAACATGGATTGGGCTAAAATAATTAGTGACCATCTAAATGATCAACTAGTCAACTTTCAAAAAAGGAAAAACAAATTTCATATGTGCTTTTATCTCTTTTACCTCTTGGATGGTACTCAAATGGTATGGCTTGGTTTTAAAATCTTAGGTACCATTTCTAGTAATACACAGGTGTATGACTAGTTCTTCCTATTGCAAGATGAATTTGATAACATGGACTATCAGAGAGTCAATGATGCTTTTCTTATGTTTATTGTGGGAAATATATGGAATCCTTGAAGTTAGAATCTCAACAAAAGTAGCAAATTTAATTATGCAATTTGGTAGTTATTACACTCAATTTGATAAGTTTACTTATTTCAGGATTCATGGTTTTGAACAATCCTCATTAAAACTTCCCAAGCATGCTACAAACTACATCGTGTTCTTGGAGCTATGTAGACAAGCATCTTTGGAAAGAAAGAGATAGCATGATAGTAAGTGTAGACACCTAAAATTGGACTGCTCTACAAACCAATTTTCCATATCTCACACTAATCCATTCTCCCCATCTGCATGTCCCTTTGTGACCAATTAATTCACCTAATTATCCATTTAACCTTACAACCCTATCCTATAAATTAAATGAATATTCATAATATTCATTTAAATGATTTATCTATTTCCCTAATCCCTGATTAATTAGATAAATCCTGATTGTCTAATTAACCTAGACTTAAGTTAATTTAACCCACTTTCCCACATTCTCCAAATAAAGAAATGGGAATAAATCCACCTAAAATCCCACATTATAATAAAAAAATATTTTCTACATACCTATACCTCTATTTCCTTCCAAATGAATTTTTAATTCATTTTGGATTTCCCTCCCATAAATATTTTATTTAGAAATAGTCTTCCCTCCATAAATTATTTAATAATTTCCTCTTCCCCAAAATGAGTAAAAGAATCACTTTTATTCATAGCCATCCATTTTGCTAGATTAAATCTGAGCCCTCCATGTCATCTCCATTCTCCACCCCTGATCTTTCCAAGCATTTTCCACCCTTGGATCAAAAATCCCTCCAAAACTCTATAAATAGAGCCTCTCCCAAGGCATTTACACAAGCCAAGTCTATGCATCATACCTCTGCTCAAATCCTGTCTCAATCCTCTCATCTCATCAGAACTCTGCCCAAATTACTCTGATCATCCCCTATCTTTATCTAAATCAGTCATCAAATCCCTAATCACTCATTTACAGTGTGTCGTAGACATTGAGCAATCCACATTCTACACTTTAGTTATTCTAATCACGGGAACAATTTGAGGAGATCAATCAGGTGCATCTCCTTCCCACATGGATTTGTGGGTCAAAAGGGAGGTATAATCATTCTAGTTTGCATTAGATTAGTTTGTTATCTTCCATTTGATTTCATTGATCACATTGGCATGCCTGGTCGCGAATTTACTCATCGTTTTGTGAAGGTTTTTTGTCAAAATCTTCGTCTTTCTAACAATTTTTGCAAGTTTTGGTGAGGAAGTGTTGCAGGTTGCGTCGTACGCAAAAACATACATCATTTTTGTGCTCAGGATGTCAATTCCATGAATTTTGACTAAGATAACAAACTAATATAATGCAAACTAGAATGATTATACCTCCCTTCTAACCCACGAATCCATGTGGGAAGGAGATGCACCCAATTGATCTCCTTAGATTGTTCCCATGATCAGAATAACTAAAGTGTAGAATGTGGATTGCTCAATGTCTACAACACACTGTAAATGAGTGATTAGGGATTTGATGACTGATTTAGATGAAGATAGGGGATGATCAGAGTAATTTGCGTAGAGTTCTGATGAGATGAGAGGATTGAGACAGGATTTGAGCAGAGGTATGATGCATAGACTTGGCTTGTTGAAATGCCTTGGGAGAGGCTCTATTTATAGAGTTTTTGAGGGATTTTTGATCCAAGGGTGGAAAATGCTTGGAAAGATCAAGGGTGGAGAATGGAGATGACATGGAGGGCTTAGATTTAATCTATCAAAATGGATGGCTATGAATAAAAGTGATTCTTTTATTCATTTTGGGGAAGAGGAAATTATTAAATAATTTATGGAGGGAAGACTATTTCTAAATAAAATATTCATGGGAGGGAAATCCAAAATGAATTAAAAATTCATTTGGAGGGAAATAGAGGTATAGGTATGTAGAAAATATTTATTTATTATAATGTGGGATTTTAGGTGGATTTATTCCCATTTCTTTATTTGGAGAATGTGGGAAAGTGGGTTAAATTAACTTAAGTCTAGGTTAATTAGATAATCAAGATTTATCTAATTAATCAGGGATTAGGGAAATAGATAAATCATATAAATGAATATTATGAATATTCATTTAATTGATAGGATAGGGTTGTAAGGTTAAATGGATATTTAGGTGAATTAATTGGTCACAAAGGGACATGCAGATGGGGAGAATGGATTAGTGCGAGATATGGAAAATTGGTTTGTAGAGCAGTCCAATTTTAGGTGTCTACATTTGCCCCTCTTTGGGATGGTGTTGCGGCTAAGCAACATCATTTCAAAGAAGTTAAAACATAGATATGGATTGGATAGAAAAAAAAAAAATTGGTTTGGAAGAATAAGGTTTGGGTATAATTGGTAAGGGTGATGCCCCCTCGAGAGGATAGGTGGGTTGCGAGAACACGGTTGTGCTCTCGAAATGGATGGGACAAAGTGGTAGAACTAGTCAGAGGATAAGTAGTGGGATGAAAGGATGATGATGTTCAAAGATGATTGGTGGATGATCATTGTGCTGAAACTGAATTTGAGCAATCCTAGGTTTGATATAGCAAATTAGATATGTTCACCAAGGTATAGAAGACCAGCGTGATGATTTTTATCCAACATTTGCATGGACTAGACATGCAGACAAAGGGATGATCTCATGTATGCCCAAGATAGTACAACCTTGTCAAGACGAGGGAAGGGGACTCATAGCATAAGCCCTTAGTACAAAAAAGGGATGATGAAACTTAGATGCATAAGGAGATCAATATGCTAGAACTGACCCTATGATCAATCAAGATATGAATACTAGCTTAGAGTAATGAAACCAAACCACAAGCACAACATACAAAAGCAAGACTATGCCCCATTCTAGATGTTGTCGCCACATACCAAGATATAATGAGATTAAGGTAGCTTTGATGCGATCTTTGAATAGGACAAAAGATAAAAATCAAAAACAAAAAAGACCAACAAAAAGATACAAATAGCCTTTCTGTGCTCTTACCAAGAGACATTGATGATAGAATGATAGATTTTTGTCCATTGTTGGAAAGATATATCCTAGGATGCAAATTTGTTGGTGTTGATTAGAGAACTATGGGAAGAAGGACAAAGGAACAGTCTGGCCATGTGTAGGATTATGCTTGGTATGTTGATTGATGATTTTTGTGTTGGGGAACCTGTTTGGAGTGTATACGTAGCTTGGGTGTCCATTATGAGATCAAAAAGTTCAGTAAACAGGGTACCATCCAACGGGGTGGATGGGTACATCTTAGATACCTGAGTACTGGAAACATTATTCGTATTCTAGACTGCCTACATACCCTGTGTCCATAGGATCAAGGTACTTGTAAGATGCAGGCAAAATGAATATGTAGTTCTGGCAAGACTTGATGATGTAGGAATGGTTCGGGATTGATGTGTTTATATTTTGGATTTTCAGTATTTTGTATTTTTTTTGGATTTTTTGATTTTGCAATATTTTTGGATTTTACCATGTGTTTGGATTGTTGGATTTTTGCGATGTTTTTGGATTTTTTGGATTTTTGAGATGTTTTTGGATTTTATATGTACATAGGGAGCTTACAAGGGTCCTTGTGTCATGGGTTGGCCTTGAGATGGAATAGGATGGGTCAGGCGATAGAACTTGATGTTTCAAAAATCCAAGCCACGGGATGTGTGAAAGATGGAGTGTGGTGATGGGAAGAGGACTTATTAGATGGTAGAATGGGCCACTACACATGGTGCCTAGAACAGGTTTACACCATGGTACTTATCCAAGGCATCACCGAAGTGATTTTCACCATTGGAAGTTTTTTATTGCACTCTAATTTTTTCTTTATTTTTTTTATTTTTTTTGGTGTTTTTGATTTTTTGATTTTTTTTTGTTTTTTTATGTTTTTATTTTTTTGATTTTTTTGATTTTTGACTTGGGGTATCAGATAGGTTATGCATAGAACTTCTTGAGATGCATGATATTCATTGACTCATCTAGAGGTTGCCCTTCTAATGTTGCAAGCTGATAGGCTCCTAACCCATAATCGACCGTGATGACATAAGGTCCTAGCCAGTTGGGTTCAAACTTTCATTGCTTCGAAGGCTCTTGTAGATTCTTCTGATTTTCCACTAAGACAAGGTCGCCTACCTCAAATTTTCTGGTTCTGATCTTTTTGTTGTAGCTTCTTCTGAGGCAATTTTGATATGCATGTAAGTGATTTAAGGCATGCAAGTGTTTCTCATCTAGTAGCTCTAGTTGATGCAATCGTCCGATGCAGTAGTCCTCATCAGAGATAATGTTTTGCAATGATACTCAGAGAGATGGGAGCTCGACCTCTATAGGTAAAATGGCTTCAGATCTGAATACTAGTGAGAATGGGATGGCTCCTGTAGGAGTACGGATTCTTGTGCAGTATGCCCATAGGGCGGGGTTGAGTTAGAGGTGCCAGTCATGGCCAGCTTCATTGACTGTCTTCTTGAGAATGCAGAGGATGGTTTTGTTAGATGCCTCTACTTGACCGTTTCCTTGGGGGTAATATGGTGTGGAGAAATGGTGTTTGATGTTGAATTTTTCACACAAAGTGTGAACTTCTTGGTTTTTTAAGGGTTTTCCATTGTCAGTGATGATGGAATGGGGAATACCATATTGGCAGATGATATAGTGGAGGATGAATTTGGAGATTTAGATACCTGTGGTGAAGGTGAGTGGTATTGCTTCCACCCACTTTGTGAAGTATTCGGTGGCGGTGATTATGAACTTATGGCCGTTGGAGGATGGAGGATGTATTTTCCCTACAAGGTCGAGTCCCCATTGTGAGAAAGGCCATGGTGTGGTGATCGGTTACAGCTCCTGTACTGGTGCGTGGATGAGATCGATGTGTTGTTGACATGGGAGGCATGTCCTGGTAAACCTGTGGGTGTCGCGGTCCATCGTTGGCCAGTAGTATCTGGTTCGGAGGATCTTTTTAGAGAGGGTAGGCCCATTGGAATGTGCCCCACAAATACCTGTGTGTACCTCTTCTAAGGCTACTTTAGCTTCCCTAGAGTCTAAACATCATAGAAGCGTGCCGTCAAGACTCCTTTTATATAGTGTGTTGCCGACAAGAATGAAACAGGAGGCTCGACGAATGAATGATTTGTGCTAGGAATTGGATAGGTGAGGTGGAAGGATGTTGTTATGAAGGTAAAGGTATGTTTCTTAGTACCACGGGGACAAGGGGCCAATGATTTCACACACTAATTCTGATTGAGGAACATCATATGCAGGGATGGGTAGCTCTTCTATCAGGAATTCATATTTCTTGCTATCCTTTTTCATGTCGACCAGAGATCCTATGGTAGCCATGGCATCCGCTGCTTTATTATTGAGCCTTGGGATTTGCTTGAATTGGAGGTAATCAAAGTAGTCTTTGAAATCATCAACCATCTTCTTGTAGGGCAGGAGTTTGTCATCTTTGGTTTTGTATTCATTAGTGACCTGCCTGATGACCAATTGAGAGTCGCTATATACTAGTAGCTTTTCAATTTTCCATTGGATGGCCATGCAAAGACCTGTGATGAGAGCCTCATACTCTGCTACATTGTTGGTGCATGGAAAGGTGATTTTGAATGATTTAGGGATCGTGTCACCTTGAGGGGTAACAAACAGGATGCCTGCCCCTGAGCCTCTGTGAGTGTATGTTCCATCAAAATACATCTTCCATGTGTCTATGGCTGGTGTGATTGTTAGGATGGCCTCATCTAGAAAGTCTGCAATAGTAGGATGTTCTGTAGGGATAGGTGCTTCAGCCAGCTGATTTGCTATGACTTGTCCTTTAATGGCCTTTCTCTCTGTGTATTCTATATCCAACTCTAATAGAATCATGACCCATTTTACCATTCTACCAGTGAGAGCTACTCTGTTTAGCAAATACTTTAGTGGGTCAATCTTAGCAATGAGCTTGGTCTTATGACTGAGCATGTAGTGTGTGAACTTTTGTGATGTAAAGACAAGGGCTAAACATGCTCATTCAATTTGTGTATAATTGAGCTCATATGAGATCAAGGTGCGACTGATATAGTAAAGGGCTCTTTCTCTCCCTTGCTCATCATGTTGTGCTAACAAAGCCCCGATTGCTGTGTCTATCATGGAGATATACAAGAGGAGGGGCTCTTCTTGTCTTGGTGGAGTGAGAATAGGGGGATTAGCCAAATATTCTTTTAGCTGATCGAAGGCACTCTAACACTAATCGGTCTAGGTGAAAGCTGTATCTTTCCTGAGGAGATGTTGGAATGGTTGACACTTATCAACACATATCTTATGAGACTCTTTCCAAGGAGCCTCAGCGGCCAAGCTACTGAATGGTTTGCCCATCTTCCACCTGGAATTTGAACATTCCCTAAGCTTGCAGAGAAGTTTGTAAACCACTTCTCTTACAACTTTAAACATGAGGTGTCCATGACAGACCTCTGCAACACCAAACAAAAGAATGGAGAAGCTTTTGCTTCTTTCTTACAATGGTGGAGAGGCTTAGCAAGCAAACTCCCATGGCCCATTCCTGAGAAACAACTTGTCACCATGTTTGTGGCCAATCTCAATCAGGAACTAGGGTTTCACTTACAAATTCTTTGCACATCTACCTTTGAAGAGGTTATCGACAAAGGCACTACTATCGAGCGAGCCCTCATTACCAAGGGCTCCATCAAACTATACAACCCCAAATCCCACAACAATAACAATCACAACAACAACAACTACAAATCCAATCACAACACCCCCAATACCAACAACAATACCAACACGCAATCCACCGATAAATCATGCTATTGGGGGAAGAACAAGAACAATCTAAATGACGGTGTCACGGATGTGAAGGTCATCCAACATATCCAAAACCAAACACCTGCACATACATATGCAACAAATGTAAATAACCCACAAGGGCCAAATAAACCACGCAAACCTTGCAGGAATTTCACACCATTAGTAGAACCCATCGAGGACGTCCTCGATAGATGCCTCAAACAAGGAGCGATCACACTCCCACCTGTTCGACCACGTTAAGACACTGAACTCAAAGTTGCATGGTATAATGAAAATGACTATTGCGAATACCACCGCATGGCAAGCCATAAAATAGTTGACTGTATTTAACTAAAACATTGCATTCAAGACCTTATCGAACAAAACCTAGTCAACCTCAAGCATGGTACCCAACCATCACCAAACACTAACCTAGGAGCTTACAAGGATCCCCTCCCCAATCATAACAAAGCCTCCTCATCCAACCAAACCTACAATATCACCCCACCACCCATGCACTACGACTCTATCATAGGACATATAGAAGCCTCATCCCATCATGTCAACACACTTACTATTCAGGCACAAGCACCCGATTGTGCTGTTACAACTCACCATGGCTATGTATCCATCCACACAGTCCCTCCCAATGATCAAACACTTGCATCCACATCAAATCCATTACCTCCTCGTCCAACCTCACGTCCTTCACCTACCCACCAGTACAGCCTCCTAGAACACCTCGACAAGACACCCACACAAATCTCCATCCTCAAGTTGCTTCGTACATCTCCCCTTCATAAGGACATCCTTGATAAAGTACTCTTGCAAACACAAGTCCCTACCAGCTTGAATGTAATAGAATTCTAAGCCATGGTAGGACACATCACCTCACCCCATCATCTCACCTTCTCAAAAAATGACCTACCCGCCTCCGATCACGTACATAACGACGCCCTGCACATCGAAGTCTGCATCCACAAGCACACCATTAAAAGAGTCTTAATAGATGGTGGTTCCAGCCTCAACATATACACTCTCAAACTGTTAAAACACTTGGGATACTCGGATGTGGTTGTCGACACCAGTGAGTGCATTACGATCAAAGGCTATGATGATACTGAATGGTTCTCTGAAGGTACTATCAAGCTTCCCATACAAGTGGGACCAAAGATTCTCGAAACAAAATGTCAAGTTCTAGATCTTAACCTCCCCTATAATAGCCTTCTCAGCTGACCATGGATCCATGCCATGCAAGCCGTCCCATCCACCTTCCATCAATGCATCAAGTTCCCTCACAATGGCGCAAAAGTCATAGTTTATGCCGACCCTCACCCCTCCCAATATTGCAGTTTTCTGGAAGGCCACAACCAAACATTTTGCCCATATAATAAAGTCATAGCTGAAGCCAAACCAACAACATCTAACTCATATATCGACCCCACAAGCATCGCTTCCACTTCATCCCAAGCAACTCCACCACCCGAGGTCTAGATCAAGCTCTCTAACATGGGATGTGGGGAATATGACCTACATGGCACTTTTTGTGTGGGCACATTACCCAATCCTAAGACATTCGGCATCCCAACAACAGAAACACCCAATACAGTCATTATCAAGTGCAAATCCTCACCCACCTTCGAGAAGAAGCATCTCCTAGATCAGGATGTTCTTGAAGACATTTCATCTTGGCTTTACAAAGATGATGAGCCTGCACAAGAAGTCCCCACAATCCCCACAGAAATCTACGGCAAAGGTTCTGCAATTGTGAAAAGCATGGGCTATAAAGGACATGGTGGTATTGGCCTTCATGAACAGGGAATTGTAGAACCATTGCAAGCAACAAAGAATCCCTATACTCAAGGATTAGGGTATGGTCAACCACAACGCATCCTCCCTTTCAGTGAGTGCATCTTATTCACGACCGCTACGCCCCCCTTAGACGTCAACGATGTCAACAAAATGGGCCTTCATGACTCCTTTAGCCATTTCACTGACTTCTTTGACTCATCCATTTTTACCATCTACTCCGTCACCACTCTTGCTTCA
Organism: Cunninghamia lanceolata; assembly: GCA_027924645.1. Lineage (NCBI taxonomy): Eukaryota > Viridiplantae > Streptophyta > Pinopsida > Cupressales > Cupressaceae > Cunninghamia > Cunninghamia lanceolata. The sequence continues at coordinate 22,545,135 of BSBN01001281.1, forward strand.
TCTTCCACTGACTTGCCACTAGCTTACCCTAACCTCATTGATTGGGACCAATGGGGACCTCCTATCTTCAACATCGCACCTAATGACGAGGCCATTGCTGAAATGATGGGGGCAATAGATCACTTCCCTTTAGGAGATCATCGAGCAGGGTACATAATGGAACTCCATCCAGACGCCTATTTTGGGGAGACAACCCCTGCTTCTAGTCACAAAAATACAAAAAGAAAAAATGGATCTAATGGTGAAAACTGTTTCACGGCAGTATCAGATCCCAAAATAGTAAAAATAAAAGATGTGTCTCCTAGTGAAAACCTCCATGAGGTGCTAGGAGATGGAAGCATGGGCCTCCCTAAGATAGACAAAGTATATCCAGACAGATCACCCATCTTGGTAGACCCAGCTTAGGAAATGAACTTGGGGACAGAACAAGAGCCAAAAATCACATACAGAGCAGAATCCCTCAGCATGTTTGAACAAGAAAACTTCTTGGCATTTTTTAAATGAAGAAATCATAATTTCGCATGGACCTATGCAGACATGCTAGGGCTAGATCCCATCTTAGTTGTTCATCATCTTGCAGTGTGTCCCAATGCGAAACTAATCAAACAAAAACTTCAAAAAATGAATCCTCAAGTGGCTCTCCTGGTTAAGGTAGAAGTAAAGAAATTACTGGATGTGGGGTTCATTCACCCTATCAACTATCCTGAATGGGTTTCAAACCTCATCCCAGTTGCTAAACCAGATGGCCGAATCCGTTGTTGTACCGATTTCAGGGATCTCAACAAGGCCTGCCACAAAGATGACTTCCCACTACCAAACATCGACATGATAGTGGATCTCACAGTAGGATATGACATGTTATCCCTCATGGATGGTTTCTTAGGATACAATCAGATAAAAATTGCTGAAGAAGATCAGCATAAAATGGCCTTCATATGCCCATGGGGAACATATTGCTGGGTGGTAATGCCATTCAGTCTAAAAAATGCAGGAGCCACCTATCAAAGAGCCATGACCATCATCTTCCATGATCTCTTCCACCACATCATGGAAGACTATGTGGATGATTTGCTAGGAAAATCCCAGACCAAAGAAGAGCACTTAGATGTGCTAGCCAAGATCTTTGACAAGCTAGAGCAATATAATGTTCGTCTCAATCCGAAGAAGTGTATCTTTGGCATCACATCAGGTAAACTACTGGGATACATAGTCTCCAGATGAGGAATCGAGGTAGATCTAGTGAAAGTCAAAACTATCACTAAAATGCCACCTCCCAAAACATTGAAACAAATGAGAAGCCTGCAGGGGAAACTACAGTCCATCTGTCGATTCATCGCCCAACTTGCTGATAAGTGTCAACCATTCCAACATCTCCTTAGGAAAGATATAGCTTTCACCTGGACCGATCAGTGTCAGAGTGCCTTCGATTAGCTAAAAGAATATATGGCTAATCCCCTTATTCTCACTCCACCAAGACAAGAAGAGCCCCTCTTGTATATCTTCACGACAGACATAGCAATCGGGGCTTTGTTAGCACAACACGATGAGCAGGGGAGAGAAAGAGCCATTTACTATATCAGCCGCACCTTGATCTCATATGAGCTTAATTATACACAAATTAAACGAGCATGTTTAGCCCTTGTCTTTACGTCACAAAAGTTCACACACTACATGCTCAGTGATAAGACCAAGCTCATTGCTAAGATCGACCCACTAAAGTATTTTCTAAACAAAGCAGCTCTCACTGGCAGAATGGCAAAATGGGTCATGATTCTATCAGAGTTTGATATAGAATACACAGAGAGAAAGGCCATTAAAGGACAAGTCATAGCAGATTAGCTGGCTGAAGCACCTATCCCTGCAGAACATCCTACTATTGCAGACTTTCCAGATGAGGCCATCCTGACAATCACACCAGCCATAGACACATGGAAGATGTATTTTGATGGATCATACACTCACATAGGCTCAGGGGCAGGCGTCCTGTTTGTTACCCCTCAAGGTGACACAATCCCTAAATCATTCAAAATCACCTTTCCATGCACCAACAATGTAGCAGAGTATGAGGCTCTCATCACAGGTCTCCGCATGGCCATCCAATGGAAAATTGAAAAGCTACTGGTATACGGTGACTCTCAATTGGTCATCAAGCAGGTCACTAATGAATACAAAACCAAAGATAACAAACTCCTATCCTACAAGAAGATGGTTGATGATTTCAAAGACTACTTTGATGACCTCCAATTCGAGCAAATCCCAAGGCTCAATAATAAAGCAGTAGATGCCATGGCTACCATAGGATCTTTGGTCGACATGAAAAAGGATAGCAAGAAATATGAATTCATGATAGAAGAGCTACCCATCCCTACATACGATGTTCCTCAATCAGAATTAGGGTGCGAAATCGTTGGCCCCTTGTCCCCATGGTACCAAGAAACATACCTTTACCTTCATAATAACATCCTTCCACCTCACCTATCCAATTCCCAGCGCAAATCATTCATCCGTCGAGCCTCCCGTTTCATTCTTGTGGGCAACACACTATATAGAAGGAGTCTTGATGGCATGCTTCTATGATGTTTAGACTCTAGGGAAGCTGAAGTAGCCTTAGAAGAGGTACACACAGGTATTTGTGGGGCACATTCCAGTGGGCCTACCCTCTCTAAAATGATCCTCTGGACTAGATACTACTGGCTAACCATGGACCGCGACGCCCACAAGTTTACCAAGACATACCTCCCATGTCAACAGCATGGTGATCTCATCCACACACCAGCACAGGAGCTACAAATGATCACCACACCATGGCCTTTCTCACAGTGGGGACTCGACCTTGTAGGGAAAATACATCCTCCATCCTCCAATGGCCATAAGTTCATAATCACCGCCACCGAATACTTCACAAAGTGGGTGGAAGCAATACCACTCACCTTCACCACATGTATCCAAATCTCCAAATTCAACCTCCACTATATCATCTGCCAATATGGTATTCCCCATTCCATAATCACTAACAATGGAAAACCCTTCAAAAACCAAGAAGTTTTCACTTTGTGCAAAAAATTCAACATCAAACACCGTTTCTCCACACCATATTACCCCCAAGGAAATGGTCAAGTAGAGGCGTTTAACAAAACCATCCTTCGCATTCTCAAGAAGACAGTCAATGAAGCTGGCTGTGACTAGCTCCTCCAACTCAACCCCGCCCTATGGGCATACCGCACAAGCATCCACACTCCTACAGGAGCCACCCCATTCTCACTAGTATTCGGATCTGAAGCCATTTTACCTATAGAGGTCGAGCTCCCATCTCTCTGAGTATCATTGCAAAACATTATCTCTGATGAGGACTACCATGTCACATGATTGCATCAACTAGAGCTACTAGATGAGAAATGCTTGCATGCCTTAAATCACTTATAGGCATATCAAAACCACCTTAGAAGAAGCTACAACAAAAAGATTAGAAGCAGAAGATTTGAGGTAGGCAACCTTGTCTTAGTGGAAAATCAGAAGAACCTGCAAGAGCATCTGAAGCAAGGAAAGTTTGAACCCAACTGGCTAGGACCTTATGTTGTCACGGCCGATTATGGGTCGGGAGCCTATTAGCTTGCAACATCAGAAGGGCAGCCTCTAGATGAGCCAATGAATATCATGCATCTCAAGAAGTTCTATGCATAACCTATTTGATACCCCAAGTCAAAAATCAAAAAAATCAAAAAATCAAAAACATCAAAAAACAAAAAAATAATCAAAAAATCAAAAACACCAAAAAAAATCAAAAAAATCAAGAAAAAATTAGAGTGCAATAAAAAACTTCCAATGGTGAAAATCACTTCGGTGATGCCTTGGATAAGTACCATGGTGAAAACCTGTTCCAAGTGCCATGTGTAGTGGCCCGTTCTACCATCTAATAAGTCCTCTTCCCGTCACCCCACTCCATCTATCACACATCCCATGGCTTGGATTTCTGAAACATCAAGTTCTATCGCCTGACCCATCCTATTCCATCTCAAGGCCAACCCATGACGCAAGGACCCTTGTAAGCTCCCTATGTACATATAAAATCCAAAAAATCCAAAAACATCGCAAAAGTCCAAAAATCCAAACACATGGCAAAATCCAAAAATCTAAAAACATCACAAAATCAAAAAGTCCAAAAAAAATACAAAATACTGAAAATCCAAAATATAAACACATCAATCCCGAACCATTCCTACATCATCAAATATTGCCAGAACTACATATTCATTTCACCCCGCATCTTACAAGTACCTTGATCCTGTGGACACAGGGTATGTAGGCAGTCTAGAATATGAATAATGTTTCTAGTACTTAGGTATCTAAGATGCACCCATCCACCCCGTTGGATGGTACCCCGTTTACTAAACTTTCTAATCTCATAACAGACACACAAGCTATGTATACACTCCAAACAGGTTCCCCAACGAAAAAATCATCAATCAAGATACCAAGCAAATTCCTACACATGGCCAGACTGTTCCTTTATCCTTCTTCCCAAAGTTCCCTAATCAACACCAACGGATCTGCGTCCTAGGATATATCTTTCCAACAATGGACAAAAATCTATCATTCTATCATCAACGTCTCTTGGCAAGAGCACAGAAAGGCTATTTGTATCTTTTCATTGGTCTTTTTTGTTTTTGATTTTTATCTTTTGTCCTATTCTAAGATCGCATCAAAGCTACCTTGATCTCATTATATCATGGTATGTGGCGACAACATCTAGAATGGGGCATAGTCTTGCTTTTGTGTGTTGTGCTTATGGTTTGGTTTCATTACTCCAAGCTAGTATTCATATCTTGATTGATCATAGGGTCGGTTCTAGCATATTGATCTCCTTATGCATCTAAGGTTCATTATCCCTTTTTTCTACTAAGGGCTTATGCTATGAGTCCCCTTCCCTCATCTTGACAAGGTTGTACTATCTTGGGCATGCATGAGATCATCCCTTTGTCTACGTGTCTTGTCCATGTAAATGTTGGATAAAAATCATCACCCTGGTCTTCTATACCTTGGTGAACATATCCAATTTGCTATATCAAACCTAGGATTGCTTAAATTCATTTTTAGCACAATGATCATCTACCAATCATCTCTGAACATCATCATCCTTTCATCCCACTACTTATCCTCTGACCAGTTCTACCACTTTGTCCCATCCATTTCGAGAGCACAACCCTGTTCTCGCAACCCGCCTATCCTCTCAAGGGGGCATCACCCTTACCAATTATCCCCAAACCTTATTCTTCCAAACCAAAATCTTTCTTTTCTATCCAATCCATCTCTATGTTTTAACTTCTTTGAAATGATGTTGCTTAGCCGCAACACCATCTCAAAGAGGGGAAAATGTAGACACCTAAAATTGGACTGCTCTACAAACCAATTTTCCATATCTCGCACTAATCCATTCTCCCCATCTGCATGTCCCTTTGTGACCAATTAATTTACCTAAATATCCATTTAACCTTACAACCCTATCCTATCAATTAAATGAATATTCATAATATTTATTTAAATGATTTATCTATTTCCCTAATCCCTGATTAATTAGATAAATCCTGATTATCTAATTAACCTAGACTTAAGTTAATTTAACCCACTTTCCCACATTCTCCAAATAAAGAAATGGGAATAAATCCACCTAAAATCCCACATTATAATAAATAAATATTTTCTACATACCTATACCTCTATTTCCCTCCAAATGAATTTTTAATTCATTTTGGATTTCCCTCCCATGAATATTTTATTTAGAAATAGTCTTCCCTCCATAAATTATTTAATAATTTCCTCTTCCCCAAAATGAATAAAAGAATCACTTCTATTCATAGCCATCCATTTTGCTAGATTAAATCTAAGCCCTCCATGTCATCTCCATTCTCCACCCTTGATCTTTCCAAGCATTTTCCACCCTTGGATCAAAATCCCTCCAAAACTCTATAAATAAAGCCTCTCCCAAGGCATTTCAACAAGCCAAGTCTATGCATCATACCTTTACTCAAATCCTATCTCAATCCTCTCATCTCATTAGAACTCTACCCAAATTACTCTGATCATCCCCTATCTTCATCTAAATCAGTCATCAAATCCCTAATCACTCATTTACAGTGTGTTGTAGACATTGAGCAATCCACATTCTACACTTTAGTTATTCTGATCACGGGAACAATTTGAGGAGATCAATCAGGTGCATCTCCTTCCCGCATGGATTCGTGGGTCAGAAGGGAGGTATAATCATTCTAGTTTGCATTAGATTAGTTTGTTATCTTCCATTTGATTTCACTGATCACAGTAAGAAGAAAGAGTATCCTTTCCCTTTGAAGTTAACTCATTATACTTGCAACAAGCATGAATATGCAAGGCATGTTGACAAGTTGCTTGTAAAATTTAGTTTCAATCCATATGAGACAAGAAGTATCCTTAATAGTAAAGACTTTGTGAAAAATAACTTATATATTCCCATGTTGTGTGAGCATCATTCTCATCTTAAGAATTTTTGGAAAGATTGTGTAGATGAGCATGAGGTAACGAGAAGAGTCTAGATGAGATTGACCATAGACCAAATCAAGGCTTTTAATCTTGGATGGAACTTTCCTAACATAGTGGATGACTATTCTAACATGGTAGATGAAGGCTATTATATGGAAAATTCTAAACCTCTGCGTAGGCTAAGATGGTTTGAGAAGGATATCACTGATAGTTCAATTAGATCTTACTTTGTGTTGACTAAAATTTAAAGGTGGCTAAAAACCAAAATGAATGGTCACACTATAGCTTCTTGATGCAAGAGCATCCATGGTCAATGGCAACCTTACATCACCAAAAATATTTTAATTTCTGTTTGTTTGTTTTCAATAAGGTTTATTAGCTTGGGAAATAAAATTTTAATTTGCGAAAAATATAATTTTCCTTGGACATATTGGTAAATGTATTTTTTGTGGAAAAATGCCCTGGTAATTTATAAATGCCTCAAATAGTAGAGAATATCTTTCCTAGGCAAAGGCATTAAATTCTATTTTAGTGGGGCTGATTTTTGTCATAAGTGGGCTGCCAAGAATCATGGAATTAATGGCACTTATTATTTTAACCATCATAGTGTAAGGAATCTTGTAAGTCATCTTTATGGCCCAAGTTGGTGGACCTAACTCCCATAATTTTATTTTATTAAATTCTAAAATTTGTAACTCCAAGAGGGGGGTCATAATTATGAGACTAGTATCGATAAAATGAGTATAACATTCTCATATATTATTAAAATTAAGAAATTTAAAATGTTCTAGAAAGATAGGAAGGAGAAACATGAAACCCAGAAACCATTTTAGAAAATTCTGAAAAAGGAGGACACGCTAAAAGGAATAAGTGATGGGTTTTTATTGGAGCTAGATTTGTGGAGGTTGTTTGAGAAACCAATAATGGTTTTCTTTGCATTCAATTGCTACATATTGAGGCTTTCTCATTTGGGAGAAGGGGCATTGGATGAAGATATTTGCATAGTCATATGCTACCAGTATGAGTCTAGAGTGATGAAGACAAAAATTTGTTGCAAGTGTGGATTCTATCTCTCAGAAGCTTATATGCTTCCATATTTTGTAATGAAATTTCAGATTGAATAAATATTATTGTGCATATTTCTCTTCTTCTATTTGTTGTTCCATTTTATTTCTAGCCTTCTTTTAGAGGCTTGTGAAGTATTGTGTTGTAGATTTGAAAGGGAGAGTATTCCTCTGTATCAATTGGTATCAGAGATCAAAAGGTCTAGGCAAAAGAGAGTTTGGTGTTTGCAGCTTTTTGTTTGTGTAGGTTGAATAGAGAACTTGGTTGCCAAAAGACTAGGTAGAGGAAAAGAGAAGAGACCTAGGTGAGGCAAAGATAAACAGAAATAAGGTTAAAGGGACTTGCTTGATTAGAAGATGGATTTATTGAAAAGGTATGCAGAGGCTGGGGGTTCACAAAAGAAGAAGCAAGAAGAAAAAAAAAGAGGAAGAGGAAAGAGGAAAAAATGAGGCAAATAAAGGTTGAGAAGAGATAAGAGAACTGAGGTAAGTTGTGGAAGAGATGGAAAAAGATATGGAAAGAATAGTTCAGCAGTTGCAAAGTTGGCACTTATTAGTGAAGAGGAAGGTTACATTGCCCATCAAAAAAATTGTCCAAAGAAGAAGAAGAAAAGCAAGGACAACAACAATAGACGAAGAACAAAAGCAATCTCAAATAGAGGAAGAAGTAAGCAATGAAATGGTGAGTACATCTATGACTATTTTGACATCAAGCATTGAAGAAGACATGGTAAACATAGTTGTGGATGAGTCTCCATGTCATTTTCAATTATTTGAGTCTGATGTTCAAGATGAGCAAGTGGAAAGGCATGTTGATGTTGATATTAATGATCAAGTTGTTGTTGATAATAAGGTTGCTAATGAAGATGTTTTAGATTTGTTTGTTAAGAGGTATATGCAGATTTGCAAGGGTATTATGTAGATTGTGGTAATGGTGAATATGCTAATAAATTGTATTCAAATGATGAAGATGAAGACATGGACAATGGTAATGCGGCATATAAACAAGAGCTAGAGTTTTGGAACCTTGAAGCTGAGAAGATGCTAAGTAAGAGATGGTACAATAAGAAGAAGAAAAAAGATCCAAGGAAAGTTGCAGAAGAATTGGAAGACTAGGAGGAAAGAGAAGACCTGTTACTACTCTCAATCCAAGAGGGCTTGGATTTTATTTTGGTCAGGAGTCTGATGCAAGAGCATCCATGGTCAATGGCAACCTTACATCACTATAAATATTTTAATTTCTATTTGTTTGTTTTCAATAAGGTTTATGGGCTTGGGAAATAATATTTTAATTTGCAACAAATATAATTTGCCTTGGACATATTGGTAAATGTAATTTTTGTGGAAAAATGCCCTGGTAATTTATAAATACCTCAAATAGTGGAGAATATCTTTCTTAGGAAAAGGCATTAAATTCTATTTTAGTGGGGGCTAATTTTTGTCATAAGTGGGGCTACCAAGAATCATGGAATTAATGACACCTATTATTGTAACTATCATAGTGTAAGGAATCTTGCAAGTGGTCTTTATGGCCCAGGTTGGTGGACCTAACTCCCAAAATTTTATTTTATTAAAATCTAAAATTTGTAACTCCAAGAGGGGGGTCATAATTATGAGACCTAGTCTCGGTAAAATGAGTATAAATTTCTCATATCTTATTGAAATTAAGAAATTTAAAATGTTCTAGAGAGATAGAAAGGAGAGGCACAAAACCCAGAAACCATTTTAGAATATTCCAAAAATGAGGGTGTGGTGAAAGGAATAAGTGACAAGTTTTTATTGGAGCTGGGAGAAGAAAATGTAGGAGAGACCTAGATGTTAGGGAAGGAGTCTAGAGGTGGAGAAATTTATTTGTTGCAAATGTTGAATGTGTAATTCTCAAAAGCTCACAAGCTTCCTTATTTTGTAATGCATTTTCAGATTTGAATAAAAGATTGTGTGCAGGTTTCTCTTTATATCTTTGTTGTAATATTTTATTTTCAGCCTTCTATCCATGGTCAATGGCAACCTTACATCACTCCCCCTTTGCTAAAGGAGCAAACAATGGTGGGAAAAAAAACTATCATAGGGTCTTCTACTTAAGATAATTTATGTTGCACATATATTATCTAAGGTTTTCACTGATGTGGTTGTCATTGATTTCAACACTCAGTTTGGGTTGTCATTGATGCCCATGTTGATGGTATACTATGATGTTGTGCTAACAGTGATGTTGATATTCATGGTTGGATGTCATGCCTTTTTTAAGATCAATTCAAGTTCTATTGACTATGTTTGTTGTCAGTAGAGATGATATCATGATGATATATTAAGATGGGAATTAGAAGCATTAAGATGAGGACTAGAAGTAATGCTGATGTTGGGGAGATGTTGCTAATGGTCTAGAGCATGTATTAATCTCTCTCCTATTGTTCCTAAGCAAGCATGTGTTTCTACAAGGAGACACTGCTCTCTAGATGTTGGTGAAGGTGTTTATTGTAGGAAGTTTCCTTGAAGAATGTTTGCGGGGATGCTCTACATTCCTCCACCTTTGAAGATATGGTCATGTGGTTCAGAAGTTATGTGTAGTGGGTTGTGAAGGTGCTACATTCAAAGTTTCATATCATTTGTCCCGTTGCATAAGGTTATAAGTGACAGAGTGCAGGACTGTACTGTTTGGTGGCTAGTTTTAGTGTATGTTGGCTTGCACCAACTTGTTGTTGTATGAAATGGTGAATTGGCTGGTGGAGAATGATCCTAAGGATCTTGTGATGTTTCTTATTGCTCCATAAGGCATCTTCTAGTTTTTGTAGAACAAGTTGTGGTTTGAAATGAAGGTGTTGTTGGGATATACTTTTGCCTACCTGACTCAAGTATGTTGAAGGTGTGCTCCACAAAATCTTTGTTGTGAGGAGTTAAAGGAGTGTTTGGAGATGTTTTATGGGTCATGCCAACTCATCTGGGAGAAGTGCAAGTATTGTCTAAATCTTCCATGAGTACCACCAAGTTGTAATGGCCTACTTGCTACAAGTTTCATATTTTCTTTCTTAAGGCTGACCTATTTCAATTGTGTGAAGTGTGTGGATGTTATTCTTTGAAGGTTGATGTTGTGAAGGATGTTTAGGACCATTTTAAGCATGTGATGGAATCTCCAATGTGTGTTCCTGTTGGTCATGATGTTAGTCATTCACAAACATAGAATAAAAGTTACACAACAACCTTTACTCATCTTGAAAGATACGATGAACTCAAAGAATTCATGATCCCAAGTCTCCGTTGATTAGGTCTTAATCTACTGACATTACTTAGTGGTTGATGTGTGTTGCTGTTTTCCTTTCAGGGGCCTTACGTGTTTCTGCAAAGTTCATCATTATTTCTTCAAATATCCTGCTCTATATGCCTGCTCTGCATAAATCTCCAACAATTCTACCTCTGCACTGTGAATTTAGTCAAATAATGTGCCTACAGGCTGATATTTGCATGATTTCTACCATTATTTATGATTCTTTGCATGATATTTTCAATACTACATGCATTTAATTCAAATATGCTAATGATTTTCAATTACCTACGGGATTTCAGCATATTTCTCTGTTGTTTGCTTAAGATTATCAGTTTATTTGCAATTGTGATAGTGAGATGCTCTGAAATTGAAAGAAATTAAAGGAAATGCTTCTAATTAAGTTGAACCTTTAGCTTTTGATCCACATACATGCTTGATACTGTCATGAGGAGAAGAAATCAAACCATATGTTCACCAGGACATTCCACAGCTAGATACAGTTGATGCAAACTTCAGAGGATAATGAATGAAAACAATACATGCAACATGATGAGCACTCCAAGGGACGCAGCAAATCAAAGCACATATCCAGAATTTAGACACAGATTACTCAAGATTTATGAAGATTTGTAATCAAAACACTCTTCTCTTTCATTAAGTATGCAAAAGACATGTACATATACAACAGCTTTGAAATAAGTCCTGAATACTTCAATAATCAAATTTCAATTAAGTTTCGAATGAATATAACAAGGCATTCCACCACCTTTTATAGAATAAGGTGAGGAATCCGTTACAAAAGATCCACGGATCTGATTTATCAATACAAATCAACGGTCATCACTTCATGACTTGTCAATTTTACAAAAGACACAAGTTGCCAGCTGGCAACTATCTATACTGCATACGCAAGATATTCCCCTTCATGATGTATCTTCATCATGTTCTTCATCTGATGCATGCGGGTCATCATCATGTGCATCACTTCCTGAACTTTCGCTATCCGGATGATGACGCTGCTGCATATGGGGCTGCATGCTGCTCTGGATTTGTTCGTATGACTGCACAACTTGGTCTATTCCTCTGCCATCTTGAGTCTTTGCCTTGATAATGGCGTGTTTGTGTGCTTCATACTTATCCCTGGTGTTATCCAGCTTATTCTTTCTGTCCTGCAGTGTCTCATTATAAGTCTCCATCTTGACCTTGATCCTCATCATTTTATTTATTATCTCTTCTGTCAAGTGGACTAGCGGACCATCATCTTCCACCTGGAAGTTATTACGCAGAGCCTTGAGGGTAGAATCTTCATCTTGATTCTCTATCTTCCCTTCCGCCTTGCCCTCTAATGCTTCGAGCATGTCTGCTTCAATGCCCATTAAATCGCGTAGCCTCATGCTGATCTCCCTCAGCTTATTATTGCATCTCTTGAGGACTCCGCATTCAAACTGCACATCTTTATACCATATATCCACTAATAATGCAGTATTATTATTTAACACCTGCTTACTGATAAGCAGTTGCGGATTTATCTTCCTTATTTCGTCCAGCAGGCTGAGGACTTTCTCCAGTTTATAAGACCTTTTCCCGGTCTACATCTGCAACCTGTCCACCTTGGTTTTGGAGTCACTCAATATGCTCCATCTCTTCAAAGAACCTTTCATTATTTCAATGGCATCATCCAATGTGGATGACACCCATTTTCTGATTACGGACACCTCATGTTTTATGAGGTCCAGTTTATTTACCTCCTCCTGAGAAATGGCAGTCAATGGGACTACAGCTTCACCTGTGGTATCCTCAGGGTTGGTTAAACCCTTAATGTATGCATGCAACTGAGCAATGTGCTCTTTATGTTGCTTATTCTTCTCCTTCTCTCTTTTCACCTTCTGAGTCAGAGAGTCAATAATGTCTTTTCCCTCCTGACCTTCCTGCTCTTCATTGGCAAAACCTAAATCAACTGTGCTTATCTAGAACTCATCCACAGTGGTTTTGCCTTTCTCTTTCTCTACGGCAGGCACAACAATCTGTGCGGTCCTTCTCCCTGTCGCCAGATCTCTTTTGATGGCCGAAGTCATCCTGGCCTTCCTCCTGGGTTTCATTATATCTGCGGTGAACAGGGTGGAGATGTTGAACTCTTGAATCTCCAGCTCTTCCTCAACATTCACCTCCTTTTCTAACCATGGAGGCACCTGATCATGCTTCTCAGCATCATGATGTTGTTCACCTCTATCTCCTGTTTCGACCAACAAGCGTTGTGGAGATGGTGACTTTTCTTTTTCCGGCTCTTGATGCTTGCCTTGTTGCTATTGATCCTGAGGTGCCTCCTCCTGTTGAGGAGCTTCTTTTTCCGGGGGAGCATCTTCTCTATGTGGGGAACCTGGCGGTGTACCTATAGGTAGATCATGATGATCATGATCTTTCTCCTTCGTTATTTCACCTATCCCCAGTTCTTCCCCCTGTGGAGGTTGATCATCCTCCTTTTGTTTTTCTACTTCTAGTGGTATGTCCACCACCTTTGATATTGTAGGATCTGCCTGAGGTGATGGCATCTGCTCCGCAGCGGCTATCTGTTCTGTACCTGCAGCATCCACCTCTTGTGCCTTGCTAGCAGGATCCTTTATCACTTCTTTCTTCTTATCATCAGCCTTTGCTTCTTCTCGGACCTCTACTATAGCACGTCCTGCTGATGTATCCTGTGGGCTCTGTTGGCCTGATGCAAAAACGTGGCCTTCTGTTTCTGCCATCTCTATCTCTTTTATTAAGTGGCCCTTATCAGGTGATCCTGCTGGCTGTTCAGGACTTGCATCCCTTTTCTCCGTCAAGTCAACCACTGCAGGACTTGTCACCTCGGCGATCAGTGTGTCTAGCCCTATGTCCTGAGCTACCTGCTCTGGGCTCTTCTCTGGTTCTGGGCTCTTTTCTTGCTCTGCCTCTGCTTGTTTCATCTCTTAAAGCGTTGATTGGACAGATGGAGGCTTGTGAGGAGTCACACTGATGCCAGCAGCCGCAAGTGTTTCCATTTCTTGTGCAGCTACATCCTACACCACCTCATCGTTAGACAAGTTTATTGTCTCGTCTAGTGAGACATACTTTTCTGCTTGTGCCTGAGATGTTTCCTTTTGTTGCTCTTCTGCAAGTTCTGTTTTGAACTTGACAATGGTAGGAAGTGGAACATTGTGCTGAAGTTCCTTCTGCACTTCACTACCTGCCCCTTGTACTTGCACTGGGGGTTGACTCATCTCACCTCTCATGGAGGTTCTTGGTTTCTTAGGTGTGGTAGGAACCAACACCTGTGGAGCTCTCCTCTTTCTTCTGATTATCAATGGAGCTTCCTCCTCTTCTTAAGGCTCTTCCTCCATGAGGATATCCTTGCCTGGTTGTCTGGATGATTGACCCACTTCTTGGTTCTCTATGGTTCCAGCCTCTGCTATCTTGGCTTTCTTGGGCTTGGGAGGAGAATCTGATTCTGATCCTGCTTTGACTGCCTCCTCAGCCGTAAATACTGCCCTTTCAATTATGACCCCTTTCGGTCCCTTTTCCACCTTCTTGCCCCTTGGGGCTCTCTTGCTTGGCTGCTGTGGTGGAGGAATCCTCTCTCCCTTAGTCTTCCACTTCTCCAGCAGGAAGTCATCATATTCATCTGAGGGGATGTCCTGCCCCTTCTTCTTGCTATCTATTGTGATGGCAACACCCTTTTTCTTCAATGCCTCTACCTGTGCATCTACCCAAGCTCGGGTCAAGTGTATGGTTCTGGCAAAGAATGGGTCCAAGGACATATCTTCCTGCATGGTGAGGTCAGGGGCAGAAATGGTATCATTGTAAATCTTCTTCTGCTCATATTCATCTGCCATTATCCTGTCGTCATCACTCTTCAGCTGCTGAGGGAGGGGTATGCAGTCAAATGTTCTAATCTGGTTTAGAGTTAACCTCTGATACCTCCTCCTCCTGGCCTTTGCCTCATCTTCACAGTCAGCCCAAAAATCTTCTAGGTGCCTTTGGTGAATAGGCTTTCCTAGGATCTTCTGCATTCGGCCGTAAGGATCATATGGTCTCGTTACTGGGAAGGGCAGTAAATTCATTTTGTTCAGAGTGACCATCACCTTCTTAATATTGTCCGAGTCAGGGCACATGTAGTTGCCGATGCTGACTGGGAACAAAATTGGTGGCAGCTTCTTGGCATCCTTATACATCTGTATGATGGTGGAGCCCTACCTGATAAATTCCATTAAAACTACTGCATCAGTAGGATACCTTGGCAGCATCAGGGGATGCCCTTCAAAACCTTCTATCCTGATGTAGGAAAAGGTGGCAAATTGGATGTACCATGCCCCATGCCTGTATACTGCCTCCTGAGCTTCCATGCTCAGTCTTTTTGTCCTGTCATCTTCCACGGTCCTTACCAGATGCATAGAGAATGCATCATTGACCAGTTTATAATCCTTGATGTAATTGGTTCTTTGCAGCTGGGGATGATGATCCCAGATATATGCTGCATTCGTGCCCGTCAGTTTTCCATCTGTGGCTAAGGCATCAAATGTACCTCTATATGCATAGGAATAAACAATATAAGAGGTCATGTAGAAGGCACAATCTGAACCTCCCAGGTTCAGCAGTTGCTCATGCAGAGCATCACTTATGATTTGGCCCCACAGTGGCTTGATGTCTACATATAGGCACATCATTATTATGCCATACATCCAATCTCTGAATTCTCCAGTATCAGGCTGGCCAGTCACCCTATTCAGTATGGCAATCACATACTGATATTCTTCATTAAAATCAAACTTGAACATGTGCACAGGGAGCTTGGCCGCTGCATTATATGTGCTATTCTCGGCCCGCCAAGCATACATGTTCTTTCTGGCCGTCTTCTTGTTGGCCTCATATTCTCTTTCAGACTTCTTCAAGTCTACACTCTTTACCTTGCTGCCCATTGGCAGTCCAAATGTTTGGGATAGACCTTTGATGGATAGGTCTGCATACACTCTCCCATGCTTCACCACCTGCCTCGTCTGAGGGTTGTAGTTCCGGGCGCACTCAATAACCAGCTCCAGAGACTCCATGGAGTAGGGGAAGCCAGTAGCGTTCCACATGCCGGATACAAACACGGCGTCCAATACTGGACTCTTATCTTGTCCATCATTCAGCTTGGCTGACCAAGCTTCCAGGTTGGTACTCCTCTGATGGGTATCTGTAATTGCCCCAAATTTAAACAGGACCCCTCTCTGTGAAGAGAACATAGGCCGGCTGAATTCTTCTTGATTCTTGACTGAGCATTTTTCAGCCATGGGTACCTGCAATTAACAACATTTCTTCTCACAACGGGATATGCATGTATACATATTGCAAATATCATGCCTACTACATCAATTTCACATTACCTGCTTACATGGATATATAACCAGAACTTACAGCATCATATAAAAACAACATGATGAGGGTTTCAGTTCACTTACCTGGTTATGCAGATATCTTTCTATACCAGTATATCTCTAAGACGCTCTTGATTCTGCAGCTGATCACCTTCCTCCCTCAGTCTATGAGCTCCAGTCGCGCAACGGTAGCTGTTATGCAGATATGGAGGCTAGTGCTCTGTAAAACAATTTTAACGCAGGTGAATGTAACAATGGCGGTTGAATTACCTTTTAACCTCACAGTTAGGGTAAACTTAGGGTAACTCTGACAAGTTAGATCGTAATCTTTGATCATTCGTGCGAAAACTCAGGATCTCGCCAGACGTTTCATTGGGTTTCGGGGTCGGCGGGAATCACCTACCATATTTGCGCGCATTTAATGGCAATGGTGGCAAAGGGAGCAGGGGGATATTCATACGACAAGATATCATGAGGGCAGGATGATATTTCACAAATATCAGGTTGAGTTTCAATATCATCCTCCCTAGTCTTGAAATTGTTATCACGACAAAATTCGGGTGACAACGCACCTTTGTTTTCACTTTAGCACATCAGGAGGATATTTCGGTCCATCGGGTGATATTTCAAAATATGATGATGACCTTCAGACTTACTCATTCTTTCAGAATATCAGGATGACGTCATCGTGATATTTGTTCTTTGTATTGGAAATGTCTTATGACGTCATCGTCATATTGGGTGAACATGATCATGTTTACAAAATATCCTGTCGAAATGTAAATATGATGATGATGTCATCAGGATGTTTGTTTCTTTGTTTATCGGATTCAGATGATGTCATTAGGATGTTTGCCAAGGGTGATATTTTGCATCAGGATGATATTAACGAATATCGGGTTACTTTCAAAATATGATGCTCGCGATACAAAAGACCGTTCGACGGGGAAGACTTACTATCACTTAAAGTTGATGTCCAGATATTTGAACCGCAGGATATTATCGGGGGCACGTTTCAAATATGATGATGATGCTCTTCAAACAGCACAACTGAGTTTATAAGATATGACCCTCTTCTTGCGAATATCAGGTTTGACCAAGACTTTGACTGTTCATAACTCTCACATCCTGATGAATATCAGGGTGATGTAAAAAGCAAACCTGCATGAATTTTAATGCTCTTTCAGAATATGTGGTCATATATATGAAATACGAATTTTGACAAACCGACCTCATATTGGGACTTACCTCATCTTAACTCCACATGATGATGAACATGACTGATTTTACCAAACCACCAGAAAGCAGACAACACAAGCCAAAAGAAAAGTTGGGTCCCTGTTTTGCCAAGTCAAAATGGGGCATGTTGTGTAACCACACAACAACTTGCCACCAAAGAAAATAAACAAATTCCAATGATTCAAGTGATGTGATCACATTCATCTATAGTGTTCTAATTCTGTCTAAGTGTAAGCATCATAATCCTCTGAATGATAAAATTTCATTATGGTGATAAAGCTAACAAAGGATCAGGTGTGTGCATATGATTAATTATCCTCATCTTGAATGTAAGTTGAAAACATAAGTAACTGGTGTTAAACTACATAGTTGGAGATCATCCCTCATAGCCAACCTGGATAGAGCCTTGCTGCCAGCAGGCGTCTATAGCCCCGGCAAGGTTATCTATACAATCTCCCTAAGTAAAGCCCCACTGCCAGCAGGCGTCCATAGCCCCGGTAGAGTTACTTAGATGGCCTAATTTTATTTCTTTTCTGATTTTTCCTTTAAAAATTTATATTTGATATCATCATGTCAGCTCATTTGTACAAGGTATAGTCACTTGCAGCTTTAGGTTGGAGATTGTATTGGTAGCAAGGGAGTCCCTTTAGATTTTTCACTTAACACCTATACTAGTGTGTTCAACAAACCCAAGGCTGTTAGGTGTTTCATTGTGATGGATTCGCTTTGACCAAGAAAAAGCACCCTAATGAAAAGATATCACAAACCTGATCATGAATACTTCCTAGAATGAATCATAACCTATATTTAAACGTGTTCACATCATTTGAATCCCAACAATTTAATTATTTTCTTAGGGTGATGAAGTGCATCATCCTGACTTACCAGAACAAGGTCCCAACCAACAAAACAACAACAACAAACAAACTGTACAAACAACTATACAAATATACAATATGATACATATGACTGTCATGAAGTCATTCAAGCCTAGAAATAATGTTTGAGGAATTGTCCATTGACTGGCAACGGGACATCCTCACCTATCAGGTTCTTAAGCCTATAAGTGCTATCTCCTAAAATTTCAGAAATCTGAAAGGGACCTATCCATAATCTATCAAACTTACCATGGTCACCTTTCTTTTCATGGGCTTTATCCCACATCAGGACTAAATCGGATATCCTGAAAGCTTTAATTCTGGCTCTCTTGTCAAACTAGCATTTGACAACAGCCTGATGTTTTGCAAATTGGTCAATCGCTTGACTTCGTTTTTCTTCCAGATGCATCAACTGAAGCAACCTGACTTCCTGTTTATTATCTACGCCTAGATACTCTTGGGCAAACTGCAGAGTAGGAATTTTCAAGTTTACAGGGAGGATAGGATCTACCCCATATACTAGTTGGAAGGGTGAGTTTCCTAATGCAGTTTTCATTCTAGTTCTGTCTACCCATAAGGCATATTTCAGAAATGAGTTCCATTCCCTGGGATTTTTCTCTATCAATTTTCTTATTATACTCAGTAAATTCTTGTTGGTGGATTCTGCTAATCCATTTCCCTAGGGATAGTAGTTGGATGAGAACTTAAGTATGATCCCATGATCAAAAGCCCAACTTGACAATTTGGTGGAAATGAAGGCAGAACCATTATCACTTACCAATGCATAAGGAATTCCATACCTGGTGACAATGTTGCTTTCCAAAAATTTAATGACATCATCCGCAGTACAAGTTTTGCTACTGATAGCCTCAGTCCACTTGGTACAATAATCAGTAATTGTTAGGACATACCTATGGCCTGAGGAAGATGGAGGATTGATCGGTCCTATGAAATCCATGCCCCACTGTGCAAATGGGCGCTCTTCCATCACTGGCTGCAACGGTTGTGCAGCATATTTTTCTCTGTTGGCAGCAACCTGGCAAACATGAAAACATTTAACATGATCAGCCATGTCCTTAAAAATTGTAGGCCAGTAATATCCTGCTCTGAGGATTGCATGTGTTGTGGCCAAGGCTGATCCGTGTGCCGTTCCAAACTTGTCATGTAACTCTGTTAAAACTTTATTTGCTTCTGGTTTCTCTAAGCATCTCAAGTATATCCCTTCATAATTCTTCTTAAACAAGGTTCCTCCCTTTATCATATACTTCTGGGATCTTATCTTTAAGGCTCTTCTCTATGAGGCTTGCATTCTTGAAGGACATCTTCTGGTGATCAGGATGTGCTTGATGTTTGAATACCATTCCCTATTGTCTTTCTCATTGATCACATACTGCTGACTGATGATGTTTGGATCAGTTTCAGATATCATCTGGCTCAGAGCTTGTCCTCTTACCAGCTTCATGGGTGTGATCTCCATGTCATATTCTTGTAATACAGTAATCCATTTGGCTCTTTTTTCACCAGGTTCACTCTGCATCAGCAGCATCTTCACTGCTGCATCTGGTACTACAGCCATCACTTTGCTTCTCAGTATATAATGTCTAAACTTTTTTACTGCTCTGACTAATGCAAGTGCCTGTCTTTCAACATCTACATATCTCAATTCAGCATCTCTGAAAGGACAGCTCATGAAAGCAATTGGTTTCTCTTCTTTATCTTCATTTCTTTGAGTTAACACTGCTGCAGAAGTATGTTCTGAGGCAAATGAGTAGATGTAGAAATCTCTTGTATAATCTGGACTAATGAGGATAGGAGCATCTGAAATGGCCTTCTTTATATCTTCAAAGGCAGCCTTGGCTTCTGGTGTCCACTCAATTTGTGCATCTTTTTTCAACATGGCATTTAGTGGTCTGACAATCTCAGCAAATTCGGTGATGAACTTTCTCACAAAATTTATCTTACCAAAATAAGATTTAAGTTCCTTTTTGCTTCCTGGAAGTTGTAACTTCATAATGGATTCCACCCTGTCAGGATCAATGATAATTCCATCTTCTATGATCAGGTGGCCTAGTAACTTTCCTGTTGTGACCCCAAATATGCACTTCTTAGGATTCAACGATATTCCATATTCTTCACATTTCTTCAGTACACTTCTGAGATCAGCAACATGATTTCCTCTTTCCCTGGAGAATACTGTCAGGTCATCCATGTAGATGACTATACATTTTCCTATTAAGCCTCTGAAGGCTATGTCCATTGCTCACTGGAATGTAGCTCCAGCATTTATAAGTCCAAATGGCATACGTCTATATGCAAATATACCCCACTTTGTGGTGAAGGCAGTTTTTAATCTGTCAATTTTATCAACCATCACTTGGTTGTATCCTGAAAAACCATCCAAGAAGGACATCATCTTGGCTCCATTCACAATTTGTAGAACTTCATCCAAAGAGGGCAAAGGATAATTATCCTTTTCTGATGCTCTGTTCAGGTTCCTGAAATCTACACATAATCTGATGTCTCCATTCTTCTTTCTGACTGGCACAAGATTCGCCACCCAAGTGGAGTGCCTCATAGGAAATATTATCCGGGCATTTAACAATTTCTTGACTTCTTCAAGGATGATTGGCTCAAGCAGAGCATTGACTAGCCTCTACTTCTGTCTGAAAGGTTTTGCATCTAACTTGAGAGGTATAGTATGAGTTATGACCGAAGTGTCATATGTCTTTAGCTCATCATAAGTCCATGCAATTACATGTATGTAATCCTTAAGGGCCTGAGTTATTCCTTCTAACTCTTCAGGTGTACAAACCTTACCCAATAAGACATTTCTCTTGTCATCAGCTTGTCCAATATTCACCTATGAATATTGACCTCCATCTGCCTTAGGCAGATCTTTATGTTTAAGCATATTATCTAGATCAAAGGCTCTTTCTAATTCAATCATACCTTTGGGAATTCTGTTGCTAGGTAACTCTAATATCTCATCTTCTTCCCAGACATGATCTTCCATACCATTCTCATCTATAATCTAAGCTTCAAATATGTCTCTGTTTGATATGAAGTCCAGGATGTGCTGATCATCATCAAACACCTAGAGATTAGTCACATTGTCAGGTACTGAAGGTACTGACACCAATTCTACTGAAAATCTCTCCAAACCAGATATAGACAGCGGTTCCAACGTACTGGCTGCCTGGGCAAGTGCATCTTCCCTCTGGTTCTGTTCTCTTGGTACGTGAACGATATTAAAGGCATCAAAGTCTTCAATCAGGTCCCACACACGATGTCTGTAATTTGATAGCTTTCTGTAATTACAAGAGTAAATTCCTCTTACTTGTCTCACAACCAATTCTGAATCTCCAAAGACATGCAAGATCTTCACTTTCTTCTTATGGGCAAACAACATTCCATGAATCAGAGCTTCATACTCTGCGACATTATTGGTGCAGGGGAACTGTAGTCTGTAAGCTGCTAAATAGGATTTCCCTGATGGATCAATAAGGTCAATTCCTACCCCAGCACCTTGCTTGGATTTAGATCCGTCAAACCTCAGGATCCAAGGCTTATCTTCAGCAGGACATTTACTTGAATTTTCTTTCTTCTTTGCAGCTCTGGCTGCTGCTCCGCCTGATATCCACTTTAACTTGGGGATGTCATCCTCAAGTTTCTTCTTCCCTTTATTTGGTGAGCCTGATGGCTTTTCTGTTTTCTCTTCCATCTCAGCAGGAGGATGATGTTCAGCACATACAGCTACATGCTTCTTCAAAATATGTAAGCACAGTGAGCAAGTTGTTTCTGAGTGAAGTGCCTCATGCAGCCTACACCAACCTTTAATTAAAACCTCCTGGGGAGATTTACGCTGTTGTGTCATCTTTTCTATTTCTTTTACCAGAAATTCTTCAAACTTTGTCAGGTCACTGCCTTTATCTTCATCAGACAACTCATAATCTGATTCCATGAAGCAATCACTACCAGGAGTGATCTTTTCTTTTCTCATATCATTTATCAGATCCGACACCAGGACCTCTTCTTCTCTCCAGATATGATCTTCATCAGGATCCGTCGGTGCCTCTGCTTCTGCAGAAGACAAATAAGAATTAATATCATCATCATCATCAGATGTAGCACTCACCTCGGAATATGATGATGATGCTTCACTATACGTTGGCTCCAGTATCATCATGTCTAAGCATGGTTCACAAGTCTTTTCTGAATGTGCTTCGCCATGTAATCTGCACCATCCATCAATCAAAATATCATTAGTAGGTATATTCAATAATTGGCAACGTTTTACCTGAGTAGATAAATGCATCTCAAAACCTCTAAAGCGATCTATTTCATTCTCATTATCTGGATCATTACCAAACTCCAGACTCAGCATGTCCTCATGATAGTCATCATCATGATGATGATGAACATCCAGCATCAGGATCTCCTCTATTTTAACAATTTGCGGCCTGATGTGATAAACTCCAGGTTCTACATTTACATACATGATCTCATTTGTTTTGTTATATTCCGTGATCATATGTTTCATCCTAGGCTCAGCATCAATCCTGATCTGATTAGGTATACCTTTCCATGGTAACCACATGTGACTGAAGTCTGTGGACATATATCCGTTAAGTGTTTTAGACCAGTCTCAGCTAAGCAACATCCCATATGTATCAGGTATGTCCACTACCTGAATGTCAATGTAATACTGTATCCTAGGATCAGATGCTAGCTGCATGTGAATGTGAGTCAGTTCTCCTATGACACTTACTTCTATCTTGTCCAGTTGAGTGACCTTCTTTAAGGATTTAGCAGGATGCAGTCCTAATGCGTTGCATATTGACAAAGGCATAACATTCGTTGAGGCTCCCGAATCAACTAAACAGTTGTGCAAGTTCTTGCTGAACATTCTTATGGTGAGGAGAAATGGAGGTGATTCAGTTTTATCTCTATACAAGGTCATGTGGGAGGTTTCAGCGGCTTGGACTGTAGCTGACACCTTAGGCTTGATAGTATTATCTTTAGCAGCATGATCTTTGCCATTGGATTGACTTGAAAGATGATTATCCTCTTTAGGAGCAGGATCATCTAGTGACTTCATGAATGCCCTTTTGATGGCAGGAGTTTTCAATAGCTCAGATAAGGACAGGCTGATCTTGATTTTCTTCATTTCATTAGCCAAATAGCTGACTAACTTGTCAGACTCCTGAGGTGCATTTACGACTTTTGTTACTGTGTTTTGAGGAGACAAGTATTGAGCATTCACCTTAGGGAATCCAGGGTTATTGCTAGCCTTAGGATCAGGAGGTGTGTTGAAGTTGTTTGGAGGTAGAGATGATGTCAACGGACCAGCAGGTCTGTTGGCACTGCTCCTCAGGTTATAATTGTGCTTACCAGGATATTGCTGCTGATATGCATGTACTTCCTCATGCTCTCTTGCAGGTTCATTTTCATCCTCAAAGGGGAAGACATAGTTTGTTTCAAAGGTTAGGGCAGATTCCTCACAGGTCTGATCATAACTCAGATGAGGCTGATTTGTGTACGTTTCTAGCACAAAAGCTGAGTCATATCCACAAGGAACTATTTCATTTCCTTCTGCCTGAGGTGGATTTCCAGAAGTGTTAGACACTTCAGTCTGAAAGATGCTGGCAGCAATCCTAAATTGTGGACAATCTAATTCTACATGTGCATTGGTATTGTGGATCCTGCACCAATTGGTAAGGGCTGCTTCAGCAAGATTGACTCTGGTAGTCTGTTTGGCTTCACCAGGAGGCTGATTGTCTAGGGGTGATGGTAATGAACCATTATTTGGCCTAGAGTTCCACACTCTGGGCTATCTAGGAGGATTATTATTGTTTCCACCATTATTATTGAAGTTGTTGTTATATCCTCTGTCAGGGTAGTTTGGTCTGTCATTGGAATAACTCCTATTCTGACCTGACTATGAATAAAACCCTTGATTTCTCAAATGTGTTACTTCTGTGGTGAGTTTTCTGAGTTGAGCAAAAATTTCTTTGATTTCCTCCTTCTCCTCTTGAGCTTTGGCCACTACATTTTCAGTCTGAGGCTTGAAAAAGGAAGATCCATGGTTATTGCTGGATAGATCGGTACCCTGAGGTGTCTGAGCATGTGCAGGATATTGTGGCAATTAGCTATTTCCATTAGGAGGCATAATACTCAATGGAGGTACTTGCAAAGGTGTAGGCATGACTGCTGGGGGTATCACTGATCCATTTGGATATTGTGCAGGATATTGTGAAGGATAAGCTGCAGGATATTGTGCTGGATATTGTGATTGTACGCCAGGCAAAGTAGGGAATGCTATATTTGGAGTAGGAGCAGGTATCAACTGCTGATTTACCTTGATAGCTTCTTGAAAAGCTCCTGTCAATGTAGTGATCTCAGGATGTGTTCTTCTGATGAACATGGAAGTTAATGGATCCAGGGCTGAATAATAGATACTCCTAGCAGCAGCATCAGCCACCACATATGGGGCAACTAGCTTGGACAACATTTTCTGGAACCTAGCATTGAAATTAGCAATAGGCTCATTCTCAAATCTTTTGATTGTGGCAAACATGTGGTAATTCATGGATGGATCAATAGGGACTTTGAACCTGTCAACAAAGGCTTTCTCTAAGACAGCCCATGAACCGACAGAAGCTTGGCCAAGACTGATGAACCAATTATAAGCCTCTTCCCCTAGGGAAAAAGGAAATAATCTGCACACCACGTCCTGATGTTCTATTCTGGCTCTACAGCACGCTTCTTTAAATGTCCTGATATGATCATCAGCATCTTGATAAGGATGATACCTTGGACAAAGTTTGTCCGGATTCTTTGGTAACTCATGATATGCAGTAAAAGTCAAGGGTGACTCCGCTGCAAAGAAATACATTGCGGCCTGAGGGGGCTGAACTGGTGGTGCAGTTGGCTAAGGTTGAACTAAAGGTATACCCTGGGTTTGAACAGGAGGTGTCACGGATATACCGGAAGGTATTTGCAAACCGACAGGGGTCACAGGAGGAGGTCCCGATGAAGTTCTGGACGCGCTAGATCCTGGAGTATGGTGAATGTCTACAGTCCTAGGTCTGAAACATCTAACAGGCAATTCTTCAAAAATTTCACTAGGTCTAGACCTGGTATTTATCCTGTGAGCCATGATTTCTTGATTTGGAGGCAAATTGGTTGAAACTTTGCAAATATTGGCTGGATTCCACTGGATGAGGTGATATTTGCAGTTAAACGGTAAATCAGACTGGATATTTACGAAATATTTGCGAAGATACTGCAAATATGACAGGATATTGGGATATCCTAACCCGTAGCACAAGATCCCAAGTGTTTAAGGCTCAAATTCTCAAAGCTTGAACAAATTTACGCATCTTTAGCCGATATTAGTGAATTCAGAGAGATCTACTGTAAATCTTGCAATATTTATGTGAGATCTGGAAATCTTTACATAGAATGTGCATATACAATCTTGTCACAGTAAATATTTATGTAATTTACTGAAATTCACGGGTGATCTGAGGGTACCTTACTCTTATACGTCATCAAACCTGAAAATACTGATGATGTTGCGTTAGGAGCGGGGGGCCTGCAGATATGTTAGCAAGATTTAAAGCGGGCAAGATGCTATACTAAGGCAGGGGATATCACTTCCACTGAAAAGAATTTATTTGCTGAGAAACAGCTCCGCCCTCCTTCTAGCATCAATTTATGTTGGTCATGATGTTAGTCATTCACAAACATAGAATAAAAGTTACACAACAACCTTTACTCATCTTGAAAGATACGATGAACTCAAAGAATTCATGATCCCAAGTCTCCGTTGATTAGGTCTTAATCTACTGACGTTACTCAGCGGTTGATGTGTGTTGCTGTTTTCCATTCAGGGGCCTTACGTGTTTCTGCAAAGTTCATCATTATTTCTTCAAATATCCTGCTCTATATGCCTGCTCTGCATAAATCTCCAACAATTCTACCTCTGCACTGTGAATTTAGTCAAATAATGTGCCTATAGGCTGATATTTGTATGATTTCTACCATTATTTATGATTCTTTGCATGATATTTTCAATACTACATGCATTTAACTCAAATATGCTAATGATTTTCAATTACCTACAGGATTTCAGCATATTTCTCTGTTGTTTGCTTAAGATTATTAGTTTATTTGCAATTGTGATAGTGAGATGCTCTGAAATTGAAAGAAATTAAAGGAAATGCTTCTAATTAAGTTGAACCTTTAGCTTTTGATCCACATACATGCTTGATACTGTCATGAGGAGAAGAAATCAAACCATATATTCACCAGGACATTCCACAGCTAGATACAGTTGATGCAAACTTCAGAGGATAATGAATGAAAACAATACATGCAACATGATGAGCACTGCAAGGGACGCAGCAAATCAAAGCACATATCCAGAATTCAGACACAGATTACTCAAGATTTACGAAGATTTGTAATCAAAACACTCTTCTCTTTCATTAAGTATGCAAAAGACATGTACATATACAACAGCTTTGAAATAAGTCCTGAATACTTCAGCAATCAAATTTCAATTAAGTTTCGAATGAATATAACAAGGCATTCCACCACCTTTTATAGAATAAGGTGAGGAATCCGTTACAAAAGATCCACGGATCTGATTTATCAATACAAATCAACGGTCATCACTTCATGACTTGTCAATTTTACAAAAGACACAAGTTGCCAGCTGGCAACTATCTATACTGCATACGCAAGATATTCCCCTTCATGATGTATCTTCATCATGTTCTTCATCTGATGCATGCGGGTCATCATCATGTGCATCACTTCCTGAACTTTCGCTATCCAGATGATGACGTTGCTGCATTTGGGGCTGCATGCTGCTCTGGATTTGTTCGTATGACTGCACAACTTGGTCTATTCCTTCGCCATCTTGAATCTTTGCCTTGATAATGGCGTGTTTGTGTGCTTCATACTTATCCCTGGTGTTATCTAGCTTATTCTTTCTGTCCTGCAGTGTCTCATTATAAGTCTCCATCTTGACCTTGATCCTCATCATTTTATTTATTATCTCTTTTGTCAAGTGGACTAGCGGACCATCATCTTCCACCTGGAAGTTATTACACAGAGCCTTGAGGGCAGAATCTTCATCTTGATTCTCTATCTTCCCTTCCACCTTGCCCTCTAATGCTTCGAGCATGTCTGCTTCAATGCCCATTAAATCGCGTAGCCTCATGCTGATCTCCCTCAGCTTATTATTGCATCTCTTGAGGACTCCGCATTCGAACTGCACATCTTTATACCATATATCCACTAATAATGCAGTATTATTATTTAACACCTGCTTACTGATAAGCAGTTGTGGATTTATCTTCCTTATTTCGTCCAGCAGGCTGAGGATTTTCTCCAGTTTATAAGACCTTTTCCCGGTCTGCATCTGCAACCTGTCCACCTTGGTTTTGGAGTCACTCAATATGCTCCATCTCTTCAAAGAACCTTTCATTATTTCAATGGCATCATCCAATGTGGATGACACCCATTTTCTGATTACGGACACCTCATGTTTCATGAGGTCTAGTTTATTTACCTCCTCCTGAGAAATGGCAGTCAATGGGACTGCAGCTTCACCTGTGGTATCCTCAGGGTTGGTTAAACCCTTAATGTATGCATGCAACTGAGCAATGTGCTCTTTATATTGCTTATTCTTCTCCTTCTCTCTTTTCACCTTCTAAGTTAGAGAGTCAATAATGTCTTTTCCCTCCTGACCTTCCTGCTCTTCATTGGCAAAACCTAAATCAACTGTGCTTATCTGGAACTCATCCACAGTGATTTTACCTTTCTCTTTCTCTACGGTAGGCACAGCAATCTGTGCGGTCCTTCTCCCTGTCACCAGATCTCTTTTGATGGTCGAAGTCATCCTAGCCTTCCTCCTGGGTTTCATTATATCTGCGGCGAACAGGGTGGAGATGTCGAACTCTTGAATCTCCAGCTCTTCCTCAACATTCACCTCCTTTTCTAACCATGGAGGCACGTGATCATGCTTCTCAGCATCATGATGTTGTTCACCTCTATCTCCTGTTTCCACCAACAAGCGTTGTGGAGATGGTGACTTTTCTTTTTCCAGCTCTTGATGCTCGCCTTGTTGCTGTTGATCCTGAGGTGCCTCCTCCTGTTGAGGAGCTTCTTTTTCTGGGGAAGCATCTTCTCTGTGTGGGGAACCTGGCGGTGTACCTGTAGGTAGATCATGATGATCATGATCTTTCTCCTTCGTTATTTCACCTGTCCCCAGTTCTTCCCCCTGTGGAGGTTGATCATCCTCCTTTTGTTTTTCTACTTCTGGTGGTATGTCCACCACCTTTGATATTGTAGGATCTGCCTGAGGTGATGGCATCTACTCCGCAGCGGCTATCTGTTCTATACCTGCAGCATCCACCTCTTGTGCCTTGTTAGCAGGATCCTCTATCGCTTCTTTCTTCTTATCATCAGCCTTTGCTTCTTCTTGGACCTCTACTATAGCAGGTCCTGTTGATGTATCCTGTGGGCTCTGTTGGCCTGATGCAAGAACATGGCCTTCTATTTTTGCCATCTCTATCTCTTTTATTAAGTGGCCCTTATCAGGTGATCCTGTTGGCTGTTAAGGACTTGCATCCCTTTTCTTCGTCAAGTCGACCACTGCAGGACTTGTCACCTCGGTGATCAGTGTGTCCAGCCCTATGTCCTAAGCTACCTGCTCTGGGCTCTTCTCTAGTTCTGGGCTCTTTTTTTGCTCCGCCTCTGCTTGTTTCATCTCTTCAAGCGTTGATTGGATAGATGGAGGCTTGTGAGGAGTCACACTGATGCCAGCAGCCGCAAGTGTTTCCATTTCTTGTGCAGCTACATCCTGCACCACCTCATCGTCAGACAAGTTTATTGTCTCGTCTAGCGAGACATGCTTTTCTGCTTGTGCCTGAGATGTTTCCTTTTGTTGCTCTTCTGCAATTTCTATTTTGAACTTGACAATGGTAGGAAGTGGAACATTGTGCTGAAGTTCCTTCTGCACTTCACTACCTGCCCCTTGTACTTGCACTGGGGGTTGACTCATCTCACCTCTCATGGAGGTTCTTGGTTTCTTAGGTGTGGTAGGAACCAACACCTGCAGAGCTCTCCTCTTTCTTCTGATTATCAATGGAGCTTCCTCCTCTTCTTCAGGCTCTTCCTCCATGAGGATATCCTTGCCTGGTTGTCTGGATGATTGACCCACTTCTTGGGTCTCTATGGTTCCAGCCTCTGCTGTCTTGGCTTTCTTGGGCTTGGGAGGAGAATCTGATTCTGATCCTGCTTTGACTGCCTCCTCAGCCGTAAATGCTACCCTTTCAATTATGACCCCTTTGGGTCCCTTTTCCACCTTCTTGCCCCTTGAGGCTCTCTTGCTTGGCTGCTGTGGTGGAGGAATCCTCTCTCCCTTAGTCTTCCGCTTCTCCAGCAGGAAGTCATCATATTCATCTGAGGGGATGTCCTGCCCCTTCTTCTTGCTATCTATTGTGATGGCAACACCCTTTTTCTTCAATGCCTCTACCTGTGCATCTACCCAAGCTCAGGTCAAGTGTATGGTTCTGGCAAAGAATGGGTCCAAGGACATATCCTCCTGTATGGTGAGGTCAGGGGCAGAAATGGTATCATTGTAAATATTCTTCTGCTCATATTCATCTGCCATGATCCTGCCGTCATCACTCTTCAGCTGCTGAGGGAGGGGTATGCAGTCAAATGTTCTAATCTGGTTTAGAGTTAACCTCTGATACCTCCTCCTCTTGGCCTTTGCCTCATCTTCGCAGTCAGCCCAAAAATCTTCTAGGTGCCTTTGGTGAATAGGCTTTCCTAGGATCTTCTGCATTCGGCCGTAAGGATCATATGGTCTCGTTACTGGGAAGGGCAATAAATTCATTTTGTTCAGAGTGACCATCACCTTCTTAATATTGTCCGAGTCAGGGCACATGTAGTTGCCGATGCTGACTGGGAACAAAATTGGTGGCAGCTTCTTGGCATCCTTATACATCTGTATGATGGTGGAGCCCTGCCTGATAAATTCCATTAAAACTACTGCATCAGTAGGATACCTTGGCAGCATCAGGGGATGCCCTTCAAAACCTTCTATCCTGATGTAGGAAAAGGTGGCAAATTGGATGTACCATGCCCCATGCCTGTATACTGCCTCCTGAGCTTCCATGCTCAGTCTTTTTGTCCTGTCATCTTCCACGGTCCTTACCAGATGCATAGAGAATGCATCATTGACCAGTTTATAATCCTTGATGTAATTGGTTCTTTGTAGCTGGGGATGATGATCCCAGATATATGCTACATTCGTGCCCGTTAGTTTTCCATCTGTGGCTAAGGCATCAAATGTACCTCTATATGCACAGGAATAAACAATATAAGAGGTCATGTAGAAGGCACAATCTGAACCTCCCAGGTTCAGTAGTTGCTCATGCAGAGCATCACTTATGATTTGGCCCCACAGTGGCTTGATGTCTGCATATAGGCACATCATTATTATGCCATACATCCAGTCTTGAATTCTCCAGTATCAGGTTGGCCAGTCACCTTGTTCAGTAGGGCAATCACATACTGATATTCTTCATTAAAATCAAACTTGAACATGTGCACAGGGAGCTTGGCCGCTACATTATATGTGATGTTCTCGGCCCGCCAAGCATACATGTTCTTTCTGGCCGTCTTCTTGTTGGCCTCATATTCTCTTTCAGACTTCTTCAAGTCTACACTCTTTACCTTGCTGCCCATTGGTAGTCCAAATGTTTGGGATAGACCTTTGATGTATAGGTCTGCATACACTCTCCCATGCTTCACCACCTGCCTCGTCTGAGGGTTGTAGTTCCGGGCGCACTCAATAACCAGCTCTGGAGACTCCATGGAGTAGGGGAAGCCAGCAGCGTTCCACATGCCGGATACAAACACGGCATCCAATACTGGACTCTTATCTTGTCCATCATTCAGCTTGGCTGACCAAGCTTCCAGGTTGGTACTCCCCTGATGGGTATCTGTAATTGCCCCAAATTTAAACAGGACCCCTCTCTGTGAAGAGAACATAGGCCGGCCGAATTCTTCCTAATTCTTGACTGAGCGTTTTTCAGCCATGGGTACCTGCAATTAACAACATTTCTTCTCACAACGGGATATGCATGTATACATATTGCAAATATCATGCCTACTGCATCAATTTCACATTACCTGCTTACATGGATATATAACCAGAACTTACAGCATCATATAAAAACAACATGATGAGGGTTTTAGTTCACTTACTTGGTTATGCAGATATCTTTCTATACCAATATATCTCTAAGATGCTCTTGATTCTGCTGCTGATCACCTTCCTCCCTCAGTCTATGAGCTCCAGTCGCGCAACGGTAGCTGTTATGCAGATATGGAGGCTAGTGCTCTGTAAAACAATTTTAACGCAGGTGAATGTAACAATGAAGGTTGAATTACCTTTTAACCTCGCAGTTAGGGTAAACTTAGGGTAACTCTGACAAGTTAGATTGTAATCTTTGATCATTCATGTGAAAACTCAGGATCTCGCCAGACGTTTCTTTGGGTTCTGGGGTTGGCGGGAATCACCTACCATATCTGCACGCATTTAATGGCAATGGCGGCAAAGGGAGAAGGGGGATATTCATACGACAAGATATCATGAGGGCAGGATGATATTTCACAAATATCAGGTTGAGTTTCAATATCATCCTCCCTAGTCTTGAAATTGTTATCGTGACAAAATTCGGGTGTCAACGCACCTTCGTTTTCACTTTAGCACATCAGGAGGATATTTCAGTCCATCGGGTGATATTTCAAAATATGATGATGACCTTCAAACTTACTCATTCTTTCAGAATATCAGGATGACATCGTCGTGATATTTGTTCTTTGTATTGGAAATGTCTTATGACGTCATCGTCATATTGGGTGAACATGATCATGTTTACAAAATATCCTGTCGAAATGTAAATATGATGATGATGTCATCAGGATGTTTGTTTCTTTGTTTATCGGATTCAGATGATGTCATTAGGATGTTTGCCAAGGGTGATATTTTGCATCAGGATGATATTAACGAATATCGGGTTACTTTCAAAATATGATGCTCACGATACAAAAGACCGTTCGACGGGGAAGACTTACTATCACTTAAAGTTGACGTCCAGATATTTGAACCGCAGGATATTATCGGGGGGACATTTCAAATATGATGATGATGTTCTTCAAATAGCACAACTGAGTTTATAAGATATGACCCTCTTCTTGCGAATATCAGGTTTGACCAAGACTTTGACTGTTCATAACTCTCACATCCTGATGAATATCAGGGTGATGTAAAAAGCAAACTTGCATGAATTTTAATGCTCTTTCAGAATATGTGGTCATATATATGAAATACAAATTTTGACAAACTGACCTCATATTGGGACTTACCTCATCTTGACTCCACATGATGATGAACATGACTGATTTTACCAAACTGCCAGAAAGCAGACAACACAAGCCAAAAGAAAAGTTGGGTCCCTATTTTGCCAAGTCAAAATGGGGCATGTTGTGTAACTACACAACAGTTCCTTATCATGGTGTTGCATGTAGTTCATTTTAGGGCTTTCCCTCTACACTTTTCATGTTGTTTGATCTTTGATTGACTTGTAATTGTAGTATCCTTATTGTCTCTAGCTGACATGTAATGTAATCAATGTAATACCATGTATATATTGTAAACCTAGTTGATCTAGGTGAGGTGTGATTGTGTGAGTAAATGTGAGATGTAGAATGTGGATGTGTAATGCATTATGATGTGTGACTAAAAGAGAAAGAGAAGAAGTGATAGATCATGTATGGATTCATCTTGAAGATATTTTGTTGCAAGTATGAGCCTAATCAGTGTTGTCATTGATGTCAACACATCTTTGTTGTCATTAGTGTCAACTGTATCCATATTTTGTTACTTTCTTATGCTTTGAATACACTCATGTAATTGACTCTCATGTTGAGGATATTGAGAAAATTAGTCCTCCGGTACAAATAGTGAGGTGCAGTGGAAATAATGTATTGAATACAGAAGAATAGTCTAGAAGATTGCTCTACATTTCCTATAGGATGAATATTATTTACCTTCTGATTGGAAGTTATTTAGAAGCCTCTCTGAAGATGCTATATTCCAAGTTTGAGCCTCCTGTATTAAGATTTGAGGAAGTTGTGTTCACTAGAGTAAAACATACTTTTTCTATTCATTCACTAGTGTCTGAGAAAGTATTTTTCTCCGCATTCCTCTACATTGAAGTATTATTCTTTGTGCTTTTAGAGGGAAGTCTAGGATGATGACAAGTGCCTATGACTCTAATGTTTTGTGATTTGGTGGTCCGCAAGCTATCTTTCTTTTATGACACTTGAAGATAGTGAAGTTCATGTGCTCTGGTCTGAAGAATCTCATGGATAAAGTGATTAAAGTTTGTACGATTGCTCCTAGTGATTACAACATCCTTGTGGAGACCTCCTAATCATGTTCCTACCTTTGCATTAGTTCGTGAGAAGTATTTTGGATCTAAATTGAATATTGTTCCCAAATAGCATAACGTGTAACCAGTCTTAGCTGACTTGGTTAATTCTAGTGATTGTGGAGATCTCTTAAAGATTGCAAAAGTGTGCTTTGACATGGAAGATCATGTTTGAGTCCATGCTAAGGTGTGATGTGATCGATAATTTTGTGTATTCTCCTTAGCATAATTTGTATTAGGTCTAGACCTATTTTGATGTAACATATGTTTGTTGAACTTAGAGCTTGCTCCAATGATTTATGATTGTAATGCTGACCTTGATGATTATTCTAAGGTTGATGTAGTGTATAAATATTTCTAATTGAGTCATGAAAATTAGTTCAAGTGCCAAAGATGTGAAGATAAGATGGAAGTAAAGTAAAGAGCAAAGCAGAGGTGTTTGTGCTTTAATGGAACTAAACCTTGGCATGGAGTAGATGTTGTTATCTCAGTTAAACCCTTTGGCACTGAGCCTTCTTATTGCAGTGAGCCCTGTAGAAAGCGAGCCTCCTTTTGTAGTGAGCAATTTGGGTAGTGAGCCCTGTAGGTAGTGAGCCTCTAATTTTTGGTATTGATATAACATATATATATTTCTGTGGGCTAACACCCACCATGGTTTTTCCTTATTAGGGTTTTCAACATAAAATCTAGTGTCTTATGTGTTGATTGTGCTTTTGTGTTATGCTTCTCATTCTATTCTTTCATGGTTATATCTGAATATAAGTGATTGATAAGTTACGGATTAAAATTGGTTAAAAGTTTTACTACAACTGATTCACCCCCATCTCAATTGTCCGGTATAGTTCAACAATTGGTATCAAAGCCACGTTCCTTAGGAGAAAGCCTAACAACTTGAGGAAGATCCAATATGTCTTATAAGAAGGAAGCTCTGCATTTTGATGGGACAAATTACACTCTTTGGAAGTGATGCAAAGGAAAATGAATAACATAACTCCTTACTGGCATATTCCATAACAATGGATTTCAATCCCACAACCTCATAAGTCTTCACAAGAAATATCCATAGAACAATGGCATAGATTAAGTTTTTCCACAACTCTGACCCAAACAAGGTTTACCTAAGACTTTCAACCTCCTTAGATACTTAAACCCATTTACCAAGTCTACCCATTCCATGAATCCAAATCTTTAAGTTACCAAAATGACTTTAACATACAAACTTCAATATAGCACAAGATTGGGGTTTCACCTTCTCTAACTTAATCAAGGCCACAAATATGTTTTTTTATCACTTAGGAACATTCAATTAACCAAAACAATCAACCATTGAGGTCTGCCCTTTCATCTTGTTACCAATCCTTCATTAACCCATTGCATGGCTAGTAGCCCTTCTTTAAAGAATTGTTAGACATAACTTTTCTACAGAATCCTTCTCAAGACTATAATGGGACTTTTGAGTACCCATTAAGGCACTTTAAAACATATCCAAAAATCACCATTGGTCATTTTGAAAAGAATGCCTCAAATCAAGACTGTCATCATGCTAACTAGGCCTAATAGGCTTGATCTCCACAAGGGCTTATTGGTTCTATAGGTTTCAGACCCTAGCTCTCATCACCAACCTTTGGAATATGTTATATTGTACCTTCCCAAGCTATTAATAACTCCAAAAGTCCATTCAAAGGGATATCTATACAAACGCTAAGGCTTACTTTCTTGACTGTCCTGTTTTCTGACTGTATACAGAAATGCAGTCATAAAACTTTTATTTTCCCCACATCAATCTTAGTTATTTGGTCAGAGACCTCAAGAATATGAAGTAAAATACTACCACAATCATTTTCCACCAAGGATTAATAACATGCAATAGATAAACTGGGAGAAACACAAGATTTACATGCCACTGTTTACCCTAATCAGGGTTTTTGACAGTTTCTTGAAAAATCACAACTAATTCAAAATACAATCAAAATGCATGAAACAAACTTCAAGTGGAAGGTGATTGAAAGAAATTTCATTTTAAATCAAAAATAAATGTCCTCCTACCTATACTGGGCCATACCATGCAAGAAAACAGTAAATTTCTGAAGAGGAATACAGAAAACAGTGTCTTTTAACATTCCATTCTCAATCTTCAATCACCTCTGAATTCTTTGAAGGTTACAATGCCTTTTAAAGACATTTCAAAACTGTCTAATCCTCTTCCAACTACTTTCCAATGAATTGGAACAAGGTGACCCTTCACCTTCCCTCATTTTACATCTTTAGGAATTTTACATTTTGTATGACAACTTGTCAAAAATGGACATAAGACTTAAACATTAAACCCCTCCTACAACCTTAACACATGAAAGATGACTCAATTAGCCTTATTACAATGTTGAACCATTAAAAGTTAATCAAACTCCAAAAATTAGTCTATGAAGCATCAGTTTATGAAGGTGCTCCTGCACCAAGAAGGCACAAATGAAGAGCCATCTTCTCTATCTTGGTTATAAATATGGCTAGCTACACTATCCAAATTTAACATGTTGGAAGGTGGATTGACAATTGAGGATGATATTAAAGAATGTGAGCTAGATGTCAAAGCTAAGGATGCTTTGTTAAGCTCCTTAAGCGACTCAGTGCTGACAAAAGTTGTGGATCTTAAAACTGTAAATGAGGTATGGGAGAAGCTAAAGAATTTGTATGAAGGAGATGATTATGTCAAAGAAGCCAAGCTATAGAGCCTTAAAGTGAGATATGAAAGTTTGAAGATGAATGAAGATGAAAACATAACAACCTTTATATAAAGAGTTGATGAACTTGTCGTGGGAATAAAAGCTATGGGAGGAACTCTCACTGATAAGGAAGTTGTGATGAAAATACTCAGATCACTACCAAAATCCTATAGTCACAAGGTGGATTCTATTGAAGAATTCATGAATGTGAAAACCATTAATAGAGATTAGTTACTTGGAATACTTACAGCCTTTGAGATGAGAGAATTTGGTGATGCCCTTCCAAAAGTTGAATCAACCTTCAAAGCCAGTACTTCTAAAAAGTGTTTCAGAGCTAAGAAATATAAAGTGGATGATGACTTTGATGAAATTGAAGCTAACTTGGTTGATAGGATGCAAAGAGGTTCTGGTAAGTTCAAAGGTAAATTACCCTTCAAATGTTTCTCCTATGGTAAAGTAGGTCATTATGCTTCTAGATGTCTTGAAAGAATTAAAAGAAATAGAAAGAAATATTAAAGCAAACCTAGAGTTCCAAATAAATGCTACTATGTCAAAGATTTTGATGATGAAGGGGTGACTGATGATGAATCTGATGATCCCAATACCAGTGCAAATGAATGGTTGTTTGTTGCTATCAAAGAAGATCCTGTGTGTACTAATTCTGCTAATTTTGTGAAGGATGAAAAACCAGTGGAAGAAAGTACTTTGGCTATTCAGGGTGTGAAAGATAAGGATGAACGGATTATTG
This sequence comes from Cunninghamia lanceolata, assembly GCA_027924645.1. Classification (NCBI taxonomy): domain Eukaryota; kingdom Viridiplantae; phylum Streptophyta; class Pinopsida; order Cupressales; family Cupressaceae; genus Cunninghamia; species Cunninghamia lanceolata. The sequence continues at coordinate 22,582,455 of BSBN01001281.1, forward strand.
ATAGTGGGTGCTCACATCACATGACCAGTGACAAAAGTAAGTTTGTAAATTTGGAAAAGTATGATGGAGGACTGGTTAGGTTTGGGGATAATGCAATTGATAAGATTTGTGGAAAAGGATCTATTTCATTTGATAGAAAGCATAATATTGACAATGTTCTGTATATGAAAGGGTTGAAGCATACTCTTTTAAGTGTTGGTCAAATGTGTGACAGAGGATATGATCTAAGATTCAAAGATAATGGGTGCAAGATCACGGAAAGCTTCAGAACTGTGATAGCTACCAGTAAGAAGACAAAAGGTAAGATCTATCAATTGAAAGGAACCAATGATTAATGTTTATTATCTCAGGAAGATGAAAGTTGGTTGTGGCATAGAATGATGTGTCATATGAACTTTGATAATCTAGTAAATATAAGTTCAAATCAGATTGTGAGAGATTTACCAAAACTTGTGAAACCCTCAAACACAATATGTAAGGAATGTCAGATGGGAAAGCAAAGAAGAACAAGTTTTAAAAGCAAAGAATAATTTTTCTGTCAGATTATTGGATCTTGTGCATACAGATCTCTATGGTCCTACAAGAGTGAGAAGTCTACAAGGTGATAGGTATTTCATGCTGCTTATTGATGATTATTCTAGAATGACTTGGGTTACTTTTCTAAGAGACAAATTAGAAGTCCTAGAGAAGTTCAAATCTTTCAAGGAAATGGTTGAAAATGAAATAGACTTGAAGATAAAATGCTTGAGGTCTGATAGAGGAGGTGAATTCACATCAAATGAATTCAACATGTTTTGTGATGAACATGGGATAAAGAGACAGTTGTCTGCACCTAGAACTCCTCAGCAAAATGGAGTTGTGGAAAAGAAAAATAGGATAGTTTAAGAGGTTTCTAGGACAATGATAAAGGAAATAGATCTGCTGGAAGTGTTTTGGGAAGAGGTCATTCATACTACTGTCTACATCCAAAATAGAGTTCAAGTGAAAGGTAATAGTACTCAAACTTCTTATGAATTATGGTATGGAAAAATTCCTATAGTAAAATACTTCAAAGTCTTTCGAAGCAAATGTATATTAGGAGAGATGAAGATCTAGGAAAGTTTGATGCAATATGTGATGAAGGAATCTTCCTTGGATACTCTACCAAGAGTAAGGCTTACTGGTGTTACAACAAAATACCCAAAAAGATTATTGAGAGTGCAAATGTGAAGGTGGATGAAGGCAAGGAAAGAATATCATACCCAAGTTGTTATGAACCAGATGAACCTTTGACTATAGAAAACCAAGAGAAAGACAAACAAGATGATAGTTAGGATGAAGACGAGGTTGCAGAAAGTATTGTCAAAATGCCAAGGTATGTAACGATCAACCATTCTGAAGATCAGATTATAGGTGACAAGGACAAAGGTGTACTAACAAGAAGAAGAGATGCAGAGGAACAAGTAAATTACTATTTGCTTTTAGAAATTGAACCAAAAATTGTGAATGAAGCTTGTAATGATGAAAATTGGGTGAAGGCAATAGAGGAAGAACTACTGTAGATGGAGAAAAATAAAACATGGGAACTAGTTCCTAGACCTACTGACAAAAATGTTATTGGAACTAAATGGGTCCTCAAAAACAAGCTAAATGAAAATGGATAAGTTATAAGGAACTAAGAAAGACTTGTATGCAAAGGATATTCTCAGATTGAAGGAATAGATTTTGAACAAACTTTTGCTCTTGTAGCCCAGATTGAAGCAATCAAAATGTTCTTGGCATTTGTAGACCACAAAGATTTCAAAGTGTATCAGATGGATGTAAAATTTGCAATCCTAAATGGTGAGTTGGAAGAGGAAGTCTACATTGAGCAACCAGAAGGATTCACGTTATCAGACCAAGGAGATGTTGTGTGTGGATTGAAGAAAGCCTTTTATGGACTCAAGCAAGCCACTAGAGCATGGTATGCAAGGTTGGATAAGTACTTATTGTAGTTAGGATTCAATAAGGGTACTATTGATAGTAATCTCTATTACAAGATTAATGAAGATCAAATATTGATTGTTGAAGTCTTTGTTGATAACATTATCTTTGGAGAAAATGAAGGTATGTGCATAAGCTTTGCTAGTGAAATGAAAAGTGAATTTGAAATTTCCATGTTTGGTGAAATGAATTTATTTTTGGGTTTGTAAATTAATCAATCAGATAAAGGAATCTTCATATCTTAGTCTAAGTATGTGAAAGAGTTGTTGAAGAAGTTTGGGATGGAGGACTCTAAATTAGTGTGTACTCCCATGGTGACTAGTTATAAGTTGAGCAAAATTGATGAATCACCTAAGGCTGATAAGAAGAAATATAGATTCATGATTGGAGGATTGCTTTATCTAACTCAAACCGAACTAGATATTATGCATGTAATCTGTCTTGTTACAAGATTTTAAGCTAATCCAAGAGAATCACATGTTATGGTAGTCAAGAGAATCTTGAGATATTTGAAAGGTACTTTGGATTATGGCTTATGGTATCCAAAGGACAATGATTTCACTCTTAGTGTTTATATAGATGCAGATTAGGCCAGAGATGTTGATGATAGAAAGAGTACAAGTGGAGGTGCCTTCTTCTTAGGTAGTAGACTAGTTTCATGGTTGAGCAAGAAACAAGACTCAATCTCTTTGTCAACTGTAGAAGCAGAATATATTACAGCAGCATGTTGTTGCACTCAAGTTCTATGGATGAAGTAGACATTGAAGGACATCAAAGTTGTGTATGAAGATCCAATTGCAATCTTTTGTGACTCTACAAGTGCTATAAACATTTCAAAAGATCCAGTGATGCATTCAAGAACAAATCACATATCAATAAGGTATCACTTTTTGAGAGAGGAGGTGACAAAGAATGAAGCAAAGTTGGAATATATGTCTATAAAGGATCATATTGCAAACATCTTCACCAAGCCTCTGCCTAAAGATACCCTTGAGTATCTCAGAGAAAAGTTAGGGGTCATTACCCCTCCTACTGTGAACTAAGATGCATAGGAATGCATCAATCCAATAGAGCTCAAAGTGTCATTCTTTGATCTGGATTGATGTTCTGAGAGCTACTTATCAGGGGCAGTACCTGAATGATGTCAAAAGAGTTGGTTGCAGAAGTTCAACTTGATCAGAGAAACATTGTGCAAGTATGTGCCCTTTTCCATTGATGTCAAAGGGGGAGAGAAATCATGTGAAAAACTTAGAGAGAAAGAGTATAGATGTGTAAAGAGATAGGGGGAGAATCTTGTCTTGATTGTTGTTGTATTTTTTCACATCATATGTTGCCATCAATGACAAAGGGGGAGATTTTTGCAAGTATGTGCCTAATCGGTGTTGTCATTGATGTCAACATATCCTTATTGTCATTGGTGTCAACTATATCCATATCTTGTTACTTGATTATGCTTTGGATACACTCATGTGATTGACTCTCATGTTGAGGATATTGAGAAAATTAGTCTTCCGGTAGAAATAGTGAGGTGCAGTGGAAACAGTGTACTGAATATAGAAGAATAGTCTAGAAGATTGCTCCACATTTCCTATAGGATGAATATGTTTACCTACAGATTGGAAGATATTTAGAAGCATGTTTGAAGATGCTATATTCCATGTTTGAGCCTCTGGTATGAAGATTTGAGGAAGTTGTGTTCACCAGAGAAAAACCTACTTTTTCTATTCATTCACTAGTGTCTAGGAGAAAGTATTTTTCTCCATATTCCTTTACATTGAAGTATTTTGCTCTGCAGTTTTAGAGGGAAGTCTGGGATGATGACAAGTGCCTACAAATCCAATGGTTTGTGATTTGGTGGTCTGAATGCTATCTTTCTTTTATGACAGTTGAAGACAATGAAGTTTGTATGCTCCAGTGTGAAGAATCTCATGGATAAAGTGGTTAGATTTTGTGTGGTTGCTCCTGGTGATTACAACATGCTTGTGGAGGCCTCTTGATCATGTTCCTACCTTTGCATTGGACCACAAGGAGTATTTTAGATCAAAATTGAAGATTATTCCCAGATAGCATAACATGTAACTAGTCTTAGCCAACTTGGTTAATTCTAGTGATTGTGGAGATCTCTTGAAGATTGTAGAAGCCTGTTGTGGCGTGAAAGATCATGTTTGAGTCCATGCTAAGGTGTGATGTGATCTTCTCATAATTTTGTGTATTCTCCTTAGCATAATTTGTATTAGGTCCAAACCTATTTTGATGTAACATATGTTTGCCGACCTTGGAGCTTGCTCCAATGATTGATGGTTGATGCCAACCTTGATGATTATTCCAAGGTTGATGTAGTATATAAATATTTATAATTGAGTCATGAAAATTAGTTCAAGTGCCAAAGATGTGAAGATAAGATGGAAGTAAAGTAAAGAGCAGAGCAGAGGTGTTTGTGCTTTAATGGAACTAAACCTTGGCATGGAGTAGATGTTGTTATCTCAGTTCAACCCTTTCACACTGAGCCTTCTTATTACAGTGAGCATTATGGGTAGTGAACCCTATAGAAAGTGAGCCTCCTTTTGTAGTGAGCAAGTTGGGTAGTGAGCCTTGTAGGCAGTAAGCCTCTAATTTTTGGTATTGATATAACATATATATATTTTTGTGGGCTAACACCCACCATGGTTTTTCCCTGTTAGGGTTTTCCACGTAAAATCTAGTATCTTATGTGTTAATTGTGCTTTTGTGTTATGCTTATCATTCTATGCTTTCATGGTTATATTTGAATATAAGTGATTGATAAGTTAAGGATTGAAATTAGTTAAAAGTTTTAGGACAACTGATTCACCCCCCCTCTCAGTTGTCCAGTGCAGTTCAACAATTTCTGAGACAAAAGGGAAGTGAAGAGTGTACTTAACTGATTGTTGGAGGCAATGAGCCAAAGGTAAAACTTATCGAAGGATAAAAATTAGTGAGCCAATAAGCTACAAAGAAGACATTTGAAGAAGTTGCAAATGTTGTCAAAGAAGAATTGCAATGAGCAAAAGGAGTGAGCTTCAATGTTAGTTTTAGATAGTAGAAGAACTATCATGTTGTAATATTTTTAGAGTTTGTTCTTAGTTCAGGAAGTAGTTGCTTCCTTGGGTTGAAGCACTAAAACAAAGTCTGCAGGGAGTTGAAGCTTCCTTGGGAGTGACCTTAAAACCTTTCTATAGGGAGTAGTAGCTTCCTTGGGTTGTAGGGACCTAAAATAAAGTTGTAGATATGATTCTTTTATGAGGCTAGATTAGGATAGTATCTCTGATGTAGGAGCATCTAATGGTGTAAGGGCAATATTGCATCACCCAAAAAAAGATGATGATTTATGGTTCCATAATCGCTTGAATAATGATGTAGAACTTTCTGTTTTTCCAAACTACTAAAAATAGCAAACTGCTATTTTTGGAAAGTTTGCATTTGGGCATGGATTGAAGTGAAAATTTACAGGAAGCTTCATAATTGAAAAATAAGACCTTTGGCAAAGGAATTATGCAAAGATCATTTGTGAGATGAAAGATATTAATGTTTCTGTTTCCCAAAAAATGCCTAAAAATTATTCAAATTTAGGTTTGAGGCACTAAACGGCCCCATATAGGGCCAAAAATGGTTAGAACTAGTAGAGTGGGTTCCTATCACATAGATCTCTCTACAAGATTTCTGGTACTTCAAACAGTTCATCAATCAGACAACTGGATCAAAAGTTATGGTTCCTGGAAGTTGACCTATTTTTGGAGGGAGATGCAAAATTTGAAATTTGGTTCGAGGCTGCCAAAAAGGCTATTAATAACCATTTTTTGGAACCTTTGATAGTAGTAGAGATAAGTGAAAAAGTTTAGAGTGAATAATAGGTGGGAAAATAGAAACCCTAATAGATTTGGGGTTATAGAAGGCAGAAGATTCTAGAGTCTTGAGATGGGAAGTTGTAATGTGTTGCAACTTGTGGAGGATTCATCCTCTGATTTTATTTGAGCTTTTGTAATGTAATGATTTGTCCAAATCAATAAAAGAACATTCTATTTTCTATGTAAAATTTTTGTTTTTTGAATTACCCCCTTCATCAAGTGGTATCAGAGCAAGGGCTCCTGAGTGTGTAGACAAATTGTCGACTGTGAGGTAGTTTGCACCAGGAGTTGAGGTTGTAGGTTTGCTGCAGAGATCAAGATGCCTCCACAAAGAAACCATGTTGAGAGAAATGGTTTGATGGAAGAGGGTTTTAGAGCCCTACAAAGGAAAATCAATGCATTGCAAGAGGAGCTATGAAGACGGTTTGAGTCATGAACAAGAGAAGAAAGTGGGGATGAAGTTGAAGAAGAGCTATCTGAGGAAGAACATGAAGTTGTAGGAGATCCTACATAAGTTAGGTTGTTGAGGGCCATTTCAAAGATCAAAAAGAGGCCCAGGATCGAAGTTTCTACCTATTCTAGAGATTTGAATCTAGAAAAGCTTATTGATTGGATCAATGACATGGAGCAATATTATGAGTATGAAGATGTGGAGGACCTAGATCAGGTCAAGTTTGCAAAAACAAAGTTGAAGGGCCATGCTAGTATTTAGTGGAAGGAGGTCTAGTTAAAGAGGAATAGAAGAGGAAAAGAAAACATTAGTAGATGGGATTGGATGGTGGAAAAACTAAAGAAGCAATTCATTCTTGTGGACTATGATATGGAGTTACTGAAGAAGCTGCAAGGATTGAAGCAGGGTAACAAGTCTATTAAGGAGTATACATAAGAGTTTTATAAGATTACTATTAGGACAAGACATATAGAGGCTAACAAGGAGAAGGTAGCCTATTACATTAATGAGTTGAGGCCAAGTATTCAAGAGGAGTTGATTCTAGTCAGAATGACCACCATAGAAGATGCATACCAGTTTTCCTTGAAGGTGGAAGAGAAGCTGAATAAAAGATTTGAAAGCAAGCAAAGGGGAAGATGTCAAGGTGGAGGGACTAGTGGAAGATCCTATGGATTTTGAAATGAAGATCCAAAGAAAAGTGAAGAAGCTAGCAACAGTCAAAATCAGAGAGGAGATAATACCTATCGCCCTCATGACCAAAACAATGGTGAGAAAAGAGGAAGAGGAAGAAGCCAACCTAGGCAAGGACATGGAAGAGGAGGTTTCAAAGGAACATGTTTCTAATGTGTAGAAGAAGGGAATCGAGCATATGAGTGTTCACAACATCATGGAAGGATGAATAGAAGACCTAAAGGCTCCACCTCTGCTCCTACCAAAGCCTTTGCTCATGTATCTCACTCATGCGGGCTTCCTATACTCCCACCCACATAACACTTTCTATCAATTCCCGCCTAGATTACCAGAGCTAAATTCCTGCTTCAGAGTCCATTGGGGTAATGCACAAGTTGCATTTGTAGATGAAGATGCATAGTTTGAACATTGTTAAGATGGTGAAAGGGGAGAAACCCTAGTTGTCAGAAGAACCTTGTTGAATGAGGAGAAAAAACTGAATCAAAAGAAGAGTTTATTCTACACAAGATCAAGTGTGAAGGTAAGTGTTGTGATAATATTATTGATAGTGGAAGCACTAACAACCTTGTTATAGAGGAGATGGTTAACAAGATAAAGTTTACAAGAAGGAAGAATCCACATCCATATTGAATCACATGGTTGTTGAAGGACATTATAGCTTTGGTCAATGAATAGTGTTTAGTCAACTTCAAGATTGGGGACTGCCATGATGAGGTGTTGTGTGACATCATATCAATGGATACATGTCATATGTTATTGGAAAGGTCATGGTAGTATGATAGGTTCAATTTCCATGATGGCCATGCAAACACATATCCCCTAACAAAGGATAGAGTTCATCATAAGTTGAAGCCCTTGAAGGAGGTGGAAGAAAAGGTATGTAGCACTACTAGAATTTGCTTGATAGATGGTAGAAAATTTTTGGAGGGTATGAAGCATGAGTGTCTTACTTTGCATTGATTCTTAAGATCAGTCAAGAGAAATGTGAAGATGTACTAACAAAAGTCTAAGATCTGTTGGAAGAGCTTTAAGACATTTTCTCTAATAATGTACAAGAACAATTACCACTAGTGAGGAAGATAAGTCATCAAATGGATTTGATACCATGAGCCAGTTTGCTAAATAAGGTAGCCCATAGAATGAATCCTGCAAAGAATGAAGAGATGAATAGACAAGTTCACGAGCTGTTAAGGAAGGGATTGATAAGGGAGAGCCTAAGTCCATGTGCAGTGCTTGCAGTACTAGCACTAAAGAAAGATGGAGAGTGGAGAATGTGTACAGATTCATGAGCCATCAATAAGATCACAATCAAGTACAAATTTTCATTACTTAGAATGGATGACATAACAGATTGTTAGAGTGGAGCCAAGTACTTTACAAAGATTGATTTGAAGAGTGGATATCACCAAATCTGAATCAGAGAAGGAGATGGATGGAAGATAGCCTTCAAGACAAAGGAAGGTTTGTATGAGTGGTTAGTCATGCCATTTGGGCTAACCAATGCATCGAGAACATTCATGTGGCTCATGAATGAGGTATTGAAAGTGTTTTTAGGAAGTTTTGCTATTTTTTATTTAGATGACATTTTGATTTTCAATATGACTTGGGATGAGCATCTGATGCATATTAGAAGATTTTTAGATAAGCTGAGGGAGGAGAAGTTGTTGATCAACCTGAAGAAATGTATTTTTTCATAGAAGGAGTTGGTATACCTGGGATTTGTTGTCTTAGAGGAAGGTCTAAAGATGGACCTAGAAAAAGTAACGGCTATCATTGAATGGTCAACACCAAGGAGTGCTATAGAGGTATGATCTTTTCATGGTTTGGCAAGTTTTTATAGAAAATTTATCAAAACTTTTAGTAGCATTTGTTCACCCCTAACTAAGACAATGAGAGGGGATAGAAAAGAGTTTAGATGGACTATAGGAGTAGTGAAGAGTTTTAATACATTGAAGCAAAAAGTCAAAGAGCAACTTGTTTTGGCACTTCCATATTTCAATAAGGTATTGCACGTAGATTGTGATGCTAGTGGCAGTGTTATAGGAGCTATTTTGAGTCAAGAAGGTAAGCCCATTGCCTATTTTAGTGAGAAGCTTAATGATGCCAAGAAAAAGTATTATGTTTATGATTAGAAGTTTTATGTAATAGTTTAGGCTTTGAAGAAATGGAGACATTATTTGTTGTCAAAAGAGTTTACTTTATATACTAATCATCAAGCTTTATAATATATTAATAGTCAAGGAAAGTTAAATCAAAGGCACTTCAAATGGGTTGAATTTTTCCAGAGTTATACTTTTTTTTTTAAGCACATGAGTGGGAAGTCCAACAGAGTTGCAGATGCCTTGAGCAAAAGGCAAAATTTTTTGACAGAAATGAAGATAGAGGTTGTTGGGTTCGATGAGCTCAAAAGTTTGTATCCTAAAGATCCAAATTTTGGAGAGGCTTGGAATTGTTTGGAACCTGTTACTTTGGACAAGACAAAATGGTTGGATTACATAATCCAAGATGGCATGTTGTTTAATGGAAGCCAGTTGTACATTCTAAGGAGTTCAATGAGAGAGAACCTAATTATGGAGAAGCATAGTGGGGGATTAGCTGGACACATTAGTCAAGATAAGACCATTGCTATTGTTGGTGAGCATTATTATTAGCCACAGTTATAGTAGGATTTGAGGAAATTTGTGTAGAGTTATAGATTATGTCATATGGCAAAAGGAGCAAGTCAGAATACAAGGCTATATCAGCCTTTACCAGTACCTGAGAATCCATCGGATGATATTAGTATGGATTTTATTCTTGGCTTACCAAGGACATAGAGAGGACATGATTCTATTTTTGTAGTGGTGGACAAATTCTCAAAGATGGTACATTTTATTCCTTGTAAGAAGACTAATGATGCTATTCATATTGTAGAGTTATTTTTCAAGGAGGCAGTGAGACTACATGGTCTGCTTAAGAGCATACTTTCGGATTGAGATACCAAGTTTGATGGGTATTTCTGGAGGACATTATGGAAGAAGTTGATGATGGATTTGAAGTTCAGTTCTACACACCATCCACATATTGATGGACAAACAGAAGTGGCAAATAGGAGTTTAGGTAACCTACTATGATGCTTAGTAGGAGATAAGCCCAAGGGATGGAATTTAATTTTACCATAGGCAAAATTTTCTTACAATAATTCTATCAATAGGAGTATAGGTAAATCACCATTTCAGATTGTATATGGAAGTAGTCCAAGAAATGATTTAGAGTTAAGGAAGCTAGACTAGGGAGAAAAGACAAGTGTTGAATTTGCATGAAGAGGTGAGAAAGCACATTAATAAGATGAATATTTATTACAAGGATAAGGTATATTAGAAGAGAGATATAAGGAATTTTAGGTAGGAGATGAAGTCATGGTTCACCTAAGAAATGAGAGGTTTCCATTTGGAACATATCATAAGTTGAAAATGAAGAAATTTGGACCATGCAAAACCTTGAAAAAGCATGACTCAGGAAATGCATATGAGGTAGAGCTGCCAAGTGGGATTAACATTTCCCTTGCATTCAACATTACTAATTAACAGAATATCATGAAGGTGGAACAGAGGATGGACCAATAGAAGAATAGTGGAGTATTTCGGCATCTACTTCAAAGGAGGAAATAGAAGAGATATTGGATAGCCCTATGGGAAGAAGTACTCAGAATAGGAAATATGAAGAATATCTAGTGAAGTGGAAAGGAAGGCCTATTCAAGGTTCTTCCTTGTTAACTAAGGAAGAAGTTGATCGTTTGGGGTTTTCCTCAAACACCTAAGATGTGACAAGGTCACTTCTCAAAATCACCCTGGGTGTCTGATACATGAGCATTCAGTGGTGTAAGGGCAATCTTGCATCAGCCAAAAAAGATGATGATTAAAAATTATTGATGTTGTTTTCATTTCTTTTCAAAATTAGTATTTCTGGTTCCATAATTTCTTGAATAATGATGTAGAACTTTTAGTTTTTCCAAACTACTAAAAATAGCAAACTACTATTTTTAGAAAGTTTGTATTTGGGCACAAATTGAAGCAAAAATTTACAGAAAGCTTCATAAATGAAAAATAAGACCTTTGGTGAAGAAATCACATAAAGATCATTTGTGAGAAGAAAGATATTAAAGTTTCTATTTCTCAAAAAATGCTTGAAAATTATTCAAATTTAGGTTTGAGGTACTAAACAACTATGTATGGACCTAAAAATGGGTAGAACTGACAAAGAAGGATCTTAACAGGTAGAGCACTCTATGAGCTTTCTAGCGTTTCAAATGGTTCATTAATCAGACACCTAGATCAAAAGTTATGGCTCCCAGAAGTTGACCTATTTTTGGAGGGAGATGCAAAATTCAAAATTTGGCTAGAGGCCACCAAAAAGGCTATTAATAACCACTTTTGAGAACTCTTGGTAGTAGTTGAGATAAGGGGGAAAGTGTAGAGTCAAGAGTAGGTAGGAAAATAGAAACCCTAGCAGATTTAGGATTACAGAAGGTAGAAGATTCCAAAGTCTTGAGATGGGAAGTTGTAATGTGTTACATCCTATGGAGGATTCATCCTCTGATTGTATTTGAGCTTCTATAATGTAATGAATTGTCCAAATCAATTAAATAACATTCCATTTTCTATGTGTAATTTTTGTTGTTGTTTGTTTGGTGAATTACCCCCTTTATCAAGCTCCTAGTAGCTTTTATCACTATGGTTTTTCCTATCTTGGGTTTTTCACATATATTTGGTGTTATCTTGTGCATGCTTGTTCATTTCTTTATCTTCCCTTATTGTTGATATGTTTAAGGATTATTGATATTGTTAGAAGGATGAATTTACATTATGCTTAAAGTTTAAGTTTGGAAGATACTCATTCACCCCCGCTCTCAATATCTGGGTGTGTTTAACAATTGGTATTAGAGCCAAGTTCCTCAGAAGGAGCTTGACCACTTGAGGAAGGTCTTGAATGGCTCATGATGGATCTTACAAGGCACCTATGTTTGATGAAACAAATTATACCTTTTGGAAGCTAAGGATGGAAGGCTATCTATCCTATTTAGGGTTTGGTGTTTGGAAATTTGTCAAGGATGGTTACACTACTCCTACTGATGATGCCACAAATCTAGCTAAGGTTAAGTTGTATGATAACAATGCCAAGGCAAAGAATGCTATCATGAGTGGGTTATCTGATTCAAAACTTTTGAAGGTAATGAATTGTAGTTCTGCTAAGGATGTTTAGGTAAAAGTTAGTAGCATTTATGAAGGAGATAATAGAGTAAAGAAATCCAAGATGCAAATCTTCAAGAACAAATTTGAGACCCTAAGGGTGAAAAAGGATGAAGACATTGCTAGTTATATGCTCTAGGTGGATGAAGTAGTTAATGGCATTAGAGATTATGGTGGAGAAGTGAAAGAAGATAAGATTGTGAAGAATATTCTAAGATCTCTCCCTAAATCTTATAGTCATAAGGTATCTAATATTGAGGAGTCTAAGGACTTGGATACCTATTCAGTAGATGAATTGTTTGGTGCTCTCACAGACTTTGAAATGAGAGAGTTTGACAAATATGCTCTAAAGAAGGAAGCAACATTCAAAGTCAATAAGAAGACTGAAGATGAAACACATGATCAAGGTAATGCCCTTGATGAGGTAGAGGCAAACTTTGTGAGAATATTGAAGAAGGGCACTAGAAAATATAGAGGTAAGCTACCTTTCAAGTGCTTCAATTGTGGGAGAGTTGGTCATTTTGCCTCTAAATGTCCTTTTAAAGAATCAGAGGGTAGCAATAAAAGAGAATATTCAAAATAAGTCTTTATTCCATGGAGAACAATTGTTCTTCAAAAGGTTAGGATCATGATGATTCAAATGATGAAACACTTTACATTGTCTTAAAAGTTGGTGACAAAAAGGGTGATATTGGAAAATGTAAGAAGTCTAGTACCTTGTAGGTTGACAAAAATAATGAAAAGTCTATGGTTGTGTGGACTGCTTTTCATGCAAGAGAAGAAGCAAATGCTTGGGTTATTGATAGTGGTTTCTCTAACCACGACTGTTGACAAAGGGAAGTTCATCAGCCTTAAGAAGTAGAATGGTAGAGCTGTCAAGTTTGGTGGTGATGAGTCAACATAAATTTGTGGAAAGGGTGGTATAACTATTGATGGAAAGAACAAGACTGATGATGTCCTCTATGTCAAAGGGCTAAGGAAAAATCTCATCAGTGTTAGTTGTATGTGCAGTAAAGGATACAATCTTACATTTCGTGCCAAGGGTTGTGAGATCGGGAAGGTAGTGTCCAGAAGATTAGTTACAGAAGGTACTAAGACATATGGAGATATCTATCATCTAAAGGAGGTAAATGGAAGAACCTATTATTGGCACAATCTAGTGAGTGTTAGTTGTGGTACAAACAGATTAGACACATCAACTTTGATAATATAGTGAAGATTAGCTTTACTCATGCGGTGAGAGAAATGCCTAAGATAACCAATCCTGCAAACACATTATGCAAGGAATGTCAAATGAGAAAGTAGAGAAAGACAAATTTCAAGAGCAAGGAGTGTTCTTCTACAATGCCACTAGAGCTTATTCACACTGACCTACATAGACCTAAAAGAAAAAAGAGTCACTAAGGTGAAAGGTACTTCATGTTTCTTATTGATGATTAATCTTGAATGACTTGGGTTACTTTTCTAAGAGAAAAATTTGAAGCCTTTGATAAGTTTAATATTTTAAAGAAATAGTTGAGAATGAAATGAATTCTACGATTAAATGCTTAAGATCTAATAGAGAAGGTGAGTTTACTTCAAATGAATTTGAAAAGTTTTGTGAAGATCATGGTATTAAGAGAAATTTGTCTGCTCCTAGGACCCCTCAACAGAATGGGATAGTGGAGAGGAAGAATAGGACTATGTAAGAGATGGCTAGGGCAATGTTGAAAGATGCAGATCTTCTTGATATGTATTGGAAGGAAGCAATTCACATTATTTTCTACCTGCTTAACAAAGTAAAATTGAGGGTCAATAGCACTAAGACCCCTTATGAGCTATGGTATGGAAGACCTCCCACTATTAGATACTTTAGGATCTTTGGCAACAAATATAACATTAGGAGAGATGAGGAAGACCCTGGAAAGTTTGATTCAAGGTGTGATGAAGGGATCTTTCTTGGTTACTCAACCAGAAGCAAGGCCTATAGATGTTACAACAAGAGATTGTGAAAAAATGATAGAAAGCACAAATGTTAAGGTAGATGAAGATTTGTGCCAAATCTTAAAGAACCAGAGATTTGAGGATCTTATATACCTCTTTGCATTGAAGAAGAAGAAGAAGAGAAGGAAGAGAAGGAACAAGAATCAGAAAAGACCCCTAAGACTCCAACAAAGCATGTTTAGAGGAACCATTCAATAGATCAGATCATTAGGGACAAGAATAAAGGTATGCAAACTAGGAGAAGGCTTGCAAAAGTAAGTGAGCAAGTGAAATTTGTACTTACTTTAAAAACTAGAGCCCAAAACCTTCACTAATGCTAGAAAAGATGATTGATTGTTGAAGGCAATGGAAGAAGAATTGAATTAGATAGAAAAGAATCAAACATGGGAGCTAGTTCCTAGACCATATCATAAGAATGTTATAGGAAGAAAGTGGGTATTCTAGAACAAGTTGAATGGAGATGGTGAAGTTGTAAGGAACAAAGCAAGATTGGTGTGTAAGGGTTATTCACAAGTTGAAGGCATTGATTTTGAGGAGACTTTTGCTCTGATAGCCAAGATGGAGGTAATTAGGATATTTCTTTCTTTTTCTACTCACAAGAACTTCAAGGTTTATCAGATAGATTTCAATTCAGTCATCTTGAGTAATGATTTAAAGGAAGAGGTCTACATTGAGAAACTAGATGGTTTCCATCTATCAAAATATCTAAACATGGCGTGTAGACTCAAAAAAACTTTGTATGGACTGAAGCAAGCCCCTAGATCTTGGTATGCTCAGTTGGATAAGTACTTACTTCAACAAGGTTTCATGATAGGTAATGTAGATAGTAATCATTGCATTAAGGTAGAGGAAGATAGGATTTTGATAGTTGTATATTTTGATGACTTCATTTTTCTGGAGATGATAATATGTGTAAGAGGTTTGTAGAAGAGATACAAAAAGAGTTTGAGATGTCTAGGATTGGTGATTTGTCTCGCTTCCTTGGGCTTCAGATTGTTCAACTAGATAATGGTATCTTTATTTCCCAAGCTAATTATGTTGGAGAGATGTTGAAGAAAATTGGCATGGAGGATTCAAAACTAGTAAGTACTCCTATGGTCACTGGTTGTCACTTGAGCAAGGCTGATGAGTCACTTGAGGGTGATCAGACTTTTATAGATCTATGATTAGAGGATAATTGTACTTGACTACTTCTAGACCTGATATTATGCATGTAGTATGTTTGGTTGCCATATATCAATCTAATCCTAAGAAAACTCATGAGACGATAGTAAAAAGAATATTAAAATATTTGAAGGGAACTCCAGATTATGGGTTATGGTATCCAAGAGGTAATGGCATTGATCTGAGTGCTTACAGTAATGCTGATTGGGCTGGTTGTGTTGATGATAGAAGAAGTACAAGTGGTGGTTCTTTTTTAGAAAGAAGATTGGTTTCATGGCATAGTAAGAAACAAGGATTCAATATCTTTATCAACTGTAGAGGCAGAGTATATTATTGCAGCATCTTGTTGTACACAAGTGTTGTAGATGAACCAAACATTGAAGGATATGAAGATACAATATCTTGAGTCTATTCCTATTTTGTGTGATAATACAAGTGTTATCAATATTTCCAAGAATCCAATGATGCAATCTAGAATGAAGCATATATCAATCAGGTATCACTTTTTGAGAGAGACGGTTTCAGATAAAGAAGTGAAGTTGGAAAATGTTTCAACAAAGGATCAAATTGCATATATTTTCACAAAGGTTCTTACAAAAGATACTTTTGAGTTCCTTCAGCAGAAGTTAGGTGTAATTGCCCTTCCTTCTTCCTAGATGCATAGTTGGTGCATTTATCTAGGGGGAGAAATTCTTCCTATATCTTTTTCATGGACTGATGGTGGCTACCTCTCATGGGGAGCAGGTAGTGGTTGCTACTAATAAGGGGAGCCTATTAATTGCTTCAAGGATTGTATGCACATCAAAGCGGAGGGTTTATGTCCTAAGGGGGAGAAGCAGTTACCCTTTGTACTTGATGTCAAAGGGGGAGAATAAGAAGGTGTGTGTTGCCATCAATGCCAAAGGGAGAGATTGTTACACATATGTTACCTAAGGTTGTCACTGATGTGGCTGTCATTGATGTCAACACTCAGTTTAGGTTGTCATTGATGCTCATGTTGATGGTATACTATGATGGTGTGCTAACAGTGATGTTGTTGATGCTCATGGTTGGATGTCATGCCTTGTTAAATGTCAATTAAAGTTGTATTGAGTATGTTGTCAATAGAGATGATATCATGACGATATATAAAGATGGGAATTAGAAGCATTAAGATGAGGACTTGAAGTAATTTTGATGTTGGGGAGATGTTGTTGATGGTCTGTAGCATGTTGTATGCTCTCTCTTGTTGTTTGTAAGGAAGTGTGTGTTTCTACAAGGAATCTCTAGTCTCATTTGTTGGTGAAGGTGTCTGTTGTAAGAATTTGCCTTGATGTGGTGCAGGAGCACCTACCTGACAGTTGGCCTTCATGAGGCAGTTAGTTAGTTTGAGTCTTGTTTATGTTTTCAAGAAGGTCTAATAAGACCAATGCATGTAATAAGGTCATGCTGACTGTACTAAGGTCATGCTGATCATGTTTTACTATTTTTAGTTAGTTTGTTAGACAGCTGTCATGCTGTAGGACCGGTTGGATCTCCCAGCCACCTGGAGAGATTTCCCAGCCGCTTGGAGTCGAGTGGTAGTACTCGTAGGAAAATCTATTTAAGCATGAGGATCAGTTGGTATTGCATATCATCGATCAGACTTTGCGAGAGAGAGACATAGTATTGTAATAGCATCTGTTGAACTCAATAAAGAGATCCTGTTATTGTTAATCCTCTGTTGAATTCCATTGCTTGATCGATTTGCTGGTTTGGTGGTTTCATGGATTTACTGATCCATTCCACCGGTTGATTCGTCGAATCGGTGGAATGGTTATGTACAGTAGGTTAGGATTTAGTTTGTTTGTTCACATGCAGGTGTGCAGGATCGCGGTTGAAAAGTGTTGAAGACCCTAGCATGGGCATGTGCTAGGTCGAGCTGATAGAGGTTGGAAGATCACCCTGGAAGTGAATCGGGTCATCCCAGGAGGTTCGGCGGATCAGAACAGTGAAAATCCGCTAAGGCTGGAAATTTGACAAAACAACATCATCAGGATAATTTGGTGAATATCCTGCAGTCGCTTCGGACATCGTCATCCGAGTAAAGGGAGGAGAGCATGATGCAGTCGAGTGCACGAAGTGAATGTGCGTCGGGGTGATCATCATCAGGAGGTGCCGAGGAGGAGCGTATCGGCATAAGGAAGAAGATCAGGTTGATCGCGGGCCGAAAAAGTTAAGTTTGGCCAACAGCAGGATATGACATCATCATCATCAGGATATACGTCATCAGGATATTTCGGAGCAGCAGGATATTGAGGAGCTGCAGGTGACGTCATCATCATCAAGATATCGGGGTGACGTAAGCATCGAAGGGACGGTGCGTGGAGTTAAGGTTTGTCATCATCAAGATAAATGGGAGGAACTGGATGTTCTTTATCCTGCTGATTAACATGATGTTGAACATCATGATGCTGAAGATAGTGAAGGACGAAGTTGTCGGTGAGATGAACAGTGGACGTCAGGAGGATGTTCGCGCTCGCCGAACATGATGATGTTGCTGATAGTCGAACGTGATGATGCTGTTGACAGGCGAAAGTGCGAAGGCTTGTCTACAGGAGGATATCAGTCGACGACAGTAAAGATGATGATGATGATGACGATGATGATGATGGGCTGCAGATATCCATGCTGTATGTTAAGGTTATAGTGTGGATACCTCTGCATCATAGTGGTATCAGAGCTCAGCAAAAGGTCTGGGCTGTTGTGTGTTGATTCTGTCACCGAAAGGGCAGAGGTAGAGTTGATTTTGTGTTGTGTGTTGATTGAAAGGTTGACAAAATGCCTCCTAAAGGTAGTAGTACTGCAAGGGAATTGCAGGAGATGAAGGAAAAACATGCCAGAGAAATGAGGAAGATGAAGGAGCTTGCTGAAGCACTTCAAGCCAGGCTTGTAGCCCTGGAAAAGAACAAAAAGAGGGAAGTGGCAGACAGTGAATCTGAAGAAGATGAAGATGCTGTTGAAGAGTATGAAGAGGTAGCTGAAGATCTGGATGCTGAAGACCAGAGACTAGCAAAATTGTTAAAGGCAGTGCAGAGTGATAAACCTAAGGTAAAGGTTGATGTTTCCAAGTATACTGGAAGTTTGAATGAAGATGAGTTGCTGGATTGGATTGCTGCACTTGATAATCACTTTGAATGTGAAGATGTTGCTGAGGATCAGAAGGTAAAGATTGCAAAGACCAAGTTAGGAGGTCATGCTTTGGTTTGGTGGGATTATGTACAAACTGAGAGAAGGAAACAAGGGAAGTCAAAGATCACTACATGGGATAAGATGGTAGCAAGGATAAAAGGTAAATTCTTGCCAAGGGATTATGAAATTCAGATGTTTAAGAAGCTGTAATTTTTAAGGCAGAAGGAAAGGGATGTGAAGGCATATACTGAGGAGTTTTATAAATTGAGTATGAGATCTGGCCATCATGAGAATGAGGTAGAAAAGGTGGCTAGATACTTGGCTGGTTTGAGATTTAACATACAGGATGAGTTAGTTTTAGCTAACCCTAAGAATGTGGAGGATTGTTATCAAATGGCAATCAGGATTGAAGAAAAGATGAATAGAGGACAAGATAAGTCCACGAGAGGAAGAGGAAACAATATGAGGGGAAGAGGAGGAGCCCCTACACAAAAGCAACCCAATGAGGGTCAAGAAGACACTGGTAAAGGACAGGGACAATCTGATTTCAGAGGTGGATGGAAAGGTAATAGAGGAAGATTTGGAGGTGGTAGAGGTTCTACTACATTTTCAGGAAAATGTTACACCTGTGGTGAGTTTGGGCATCCATCTTTCAAATGTCCAGAAAACAAAGGTTCATCATCCAGAAATGATAGAACTAGTGACAAGAGGGTACAACTTGTACAAGAAGAGAAAGTAGAGCAAAGTGTGCAGAGTTCAAACACTTATCAAAAGGATAAGGAGCCTGACTATTATGCATATCCTGAGGAGGGAGAATCATTGATGCTAAGGAGAATTAGTTTGCAGGCATCAAAGGATATGATGCAAAGGAGAGCTCTTTTCAAGACCATATGCAAGAGCAAGGGTAAAGTATGTAAAGTTGTCATTGATACTGGTTCAACAGACAACATGGTATCTCAGGAAATGGTGGATAAACTAAATTTGGAAAGGATTCCACATCAACACCCTTACAAGGCATCTTGGGTGAGTGATAGTCAATCACTTTTTGTCTCTGAACAGGCATATGTGGATTTTCAGATTGGAGCATATCATGATAGGGTTTTGTGTGATATTTTGCCTATGGAATGTTGTCACCTACTGTTGGGTAGACCATGGCAATTTGATAGAAGGGTACTATATGATGGGTATGCTAATACCTACACCATCAAGAAAGATGGGAAAACTATGAAGTTGATGCCATTGCAGGCAGATGCTGCAGTACAAGGGGCAGCTAAAATCATTTTAATGGGAATGAAGGAGTTTGTGCAGATGCCTAGAGGAACAGGCATAAAGGCAGTTGAGGACACTGTAGGACAAGGAGTTGTTAAGGACAACAGGTTGAAGAAAGTTTTAGTTTTGACTGACAGAGGTCAGCAGCAGGTGCAGAAACAGGTTTGCACACAGCAACCAGTTGAGAGGAATGACAAGGATGTTGTCATAGTTGGGACTATTGTTTGTCCTATAAGGATTGAAAGAAAGATAGAGTTGAATAGTACAGAAGTTCAAGAGGCAGTTCAGACAGAGGTTCTGGTCAGAAAAACTGGCAAACACAGGGTATGTGAGAAAAAGGCCTACATTGACAGGCATGAGCAGTTACTTGCCAGACCGCAAGTCACAGTTCAGAAGCCTTGGAGCAGCCAAGAGCCAGCAGAGGACAAAGCTGGAGCAGTTTAGAATATTGCAAAGGCAAAGTGTAAAGGTGGAGGACTTCCACAATCCAAACTCATGGGACATGAGTTCTTTTCTGTTGGGGAGTATGGTGCAGAAGCACCTACCTGACAGCTGGCCTTCATGAGGCAGTTAGTTAGTTTGAGTCTTGTTTATGTTTTCAAGAAGGTCTGATAAGACCAATGCATGTAATAAGGTCATGCTGACTGTACTAAGGTCATGCTGATCATGTTTTACTATTTTTAGTTAGTTTGTTAGACAGCTGTCATGCTGTAGGACCAGTTGGATCTCCCAGCCGCCTGGAGAGATTTCCCAGCCGCTTGGAGTCGAGTGGTAGTACTCGTAGGAAAATCTATTTAAGCATGAGGATCGGTTGGTATTGCATATCATCGATCAGACTTTGCGAGAGAGAGACAGAGTATTGTAATAGCATCTGTTGAACTCAATAAAGAGATCCTGTTATTGTTCATCCTCTGTTGAATTCCATTGCTTGATCGATTTGCTGGTTTGGTGGTTTCATGGATTTACTGATCCATTCCACCGGTTGATTCGTCGAATCGGTGGAATGGTTATGTACAGTAGGTTAGGATTTAGTTTGTTTGTTCGCATGCAGGTGTGCAGGATCGCGGTTGAAAAGTGTTGAAGACCCTAGCATGGGCATGTGCTAGGTCAAGCTGATAGAGGTTGGAAGATCACCCTGGAAGTGGATCAGGTCATCCCAGGAGGTTCGGCGGATCAGAACGGTGAAAATCCGCTAAGGCTCGAAATTTGACAAAACAGCATCATCAGGATAATTTGGTGAATATCCTGCAGTCGCTTCGGACATCGTCATCCGAGTAAAGGGAGGAGAGCATGATGCAGTCGAGTGCATGAAGTGAATGTGCGTCAGGGTGATCATCATCAGGAGGTGCCGAGGAGGAGCGTATCGGCATAAGGAAGAAGATCAGGTTGATCGCGGGCTGAAAAAGTTAAGTTTGGCCAACAGCAGGATATGACATCATCATCATCAGGATATACGTCATCAGGATATTTCGGAGCAGCAGGATATTGAGGAGCTGCAGGTGACGTCATCATCATCAGGATATACGTCATCAGGATATCAGGGTGACGTAAGCATCGAAGGGACGGTGCGTGGAGTTAAGGTTTGTCATCATCAGGATAAATGGGAGGAACCGGATGTTCTTTATCCTGCTGATTAACATGATGTTGAACATCATGATGCTGAAGATAGTGAAGGATGAAGTTGTCGGTGAGATGAACAGTGGACGTCAGGAGGATGTTCGCGCTCGCCGAACATGATGATGCTGCCGATAGTCGAACGTGATGATGCTGTTGACAGGTGAAAGTGCGAAGGCTTGTCTGCAGGAGGATATCGGTCGGCGACAGTAAAGATGATGATGACGATGATGATGATGATGATGGGCTGCAGATATCCATGCTGTATGTTAAGGTTATAGTGTGGATACCTCTGCATCATGATGACTATTTGGGAGAATGCTCCACATTCCTCTTCCTTTGAAGATATGGTCATGCAGTTCAGAAGTTAAGTTTAGTGGGTTGTGAAGGTGCTACATTAAAAGTTTCATATCATCTGTCTAGAAAGTTGTAAGTGACAGAGTGTAGGATTGTACTGTCCAGTGGCTAGTTTTAGTGTCTATTGGCTTGCACCAACTTGTTGCTATATGAAGTGGTGAGTTGGCTAGTGGAGAATGATCCTAAGGATCTTGTGTTTCTCTAGAATAGGCTATGATCCAAAATGAAGGTGTTGTTGGGTAATGCTCTTTTTTGGCCGACTGAGGTATGTTGGAGGTGTGCACCACAAAGTATTTGTTGTCAAGAGTTTAAGGAGTGTTTGGAGATGTTGTATGTGTCATGCCAACTCGTCTAGGAGAAGCACTAGTAATGTCTAAATATTTTGTTAGTACCACCAAGTTGTAATGGCCTACTTGCTACAAAATTCATATATTCTTGCATAAGGCTGACCTATTTCAATTGTGTGAAGCATGAAGATGCTATTCTTTGAAGGATAATGATGTGAAGGATGTTTATGACTAGGTTAAGTGTGTGATGGAATCCGCAAGGTGTGTTCCTCTTCCTAGTGTTGCATATTGTTCATTTTAGGGCTTTCCCTCTACACATTTCATGTTTGATCTTTGGTTGACTTGTAATTGTAGTATCCTTGTTGTCTTTGGTTGACATGTAATGTAATCAATGTAATATCATGTATACATTGTAAAAATAGTTGATCTAGGTGAGGTGTGATTGTGAGAGTGAATGTGAGAAGTAGAATGTGGATCTGTAATGCATATTAATGTTGTGCAACTAAAAGAGAAAGAGCAGAAGTGATAGATCTTGTCCAGTATCTTGAAGATATTTTTGACATAGAAGGGAAGTGAAGAGTCTGCCTAACTAATTGTTGGAGGTAGTAAGCCAAAGGTCAAACTTCTTGAAGGCTGAAAGCAATGAGTCAATAAGTTACAGAGAAGACATTTGAAGAAGTTGTACAAATTGTTAAAGAATAATTGCAATAATAAAATGAAGTGAGCTTCATTGTCAGTTTCAGATAGTAAGATTGTCTGTTAGACTTAGGGTACACAACTAAGAGGGGGGGTGAATCAGTTGTACAAAACTTTCTTCCAATTAACACTTAACTCCACTTTGCAATTTAGCAGTATAATAATAAATCAATCATGGAAACACAATGCAAGAAATTAAGAATAGAAACACATCAACACATGAGACACCAAGATTTTGACGTGGAAAACCTAGTTAAGGGAAAAACCACAGGGTGATTAACCTAACATTGTATTCTCTATCAGAAGAATAGAAAGAACAACATGGTACATGCCAATTAGGGCTCACTACCTGAGTACACTACTCACAAGAGGTTCACTGCCTACAAGAGACACACTATCTACAAAGATATAAGTATCACCTACTTGAACTAGAAAATAGCATCTTCACCTTGCTTGAATTAGTTCCATTTAAGCCCAATACTTCTGCTCTACCTTTCACTCTCCTCCTCATGACCACACTCTTATCTAATTAAGGACAACTTTGAAATGACTTCACAATCCCTTATTTATACAAGACATCAACTTAGGAATGATCATCTAAGTCGGCAAACATCAACAAGAACATCCGCAGGATGTGTAACTCATCCAGTCAGCCAGTCTCAGAAAGAACACCATCATCTAAAGGTTATTCTCCAGTGTGAGCTCCAACTTCAATGCGGACCACCAACACAAACTGGACATGATCCAAAGACCTCCACAAGCTTGCTTGAATCACCAAGAACATTAATACTTCATATGCTTACTAAAATCCATCTCCCCTTCATCTGGAACCTCAAGAACACAGTCTGTCACTACTGTCACAAAGGAATAGATGTTTGCGGACCTTCAAACCATGAACCAATCTGGTTGACACTCCACAAAGACTTCCTCAACACTCCCTCAAATCTGCAGAACATGATAATGCAATTCTGGATCTCACTGGACTTGTCTGTATCACTCTATCATCTCTGAACATCTATCAGAACCGGTTTTACTTTAACCACCACACCTTCTTTAGATATTCATGTGGACATCTAAAATCTCTACTAGACCACCTTAAGACACATATCTACAAACCCTTTAATCTATATCCTTTGATCCTCATCCTATCTTGGACTTTTGCCTTACTGTCATCACTGTTCTTCACTGTTCCTGATTGAGACTAATTTTCTCAATATCCTTAGTTCACAGCTCATCCAATCCTTATAATTAATGCAACAAGAGTATGTTGACATCAATGACAACACCAGCTAGGCCCATACTTGGAACAATCTCCCCCTTTGTCATTGATATCGACATATGATGTGAAAAACTATTTTAACCATCAAGACAAGAACTTCTTCTCACTGTCACAACTCCCCCTATTAGCAACAACCATTCACATGTATTCTCTCCATTTAGTACTCCCCCTTTGATCAAAAACCACTTGTTTTTCACATGTCTTCTCTCCCCCTTTGACATCAATGGAAAAGGGCACATACTTGTAATTCCAACACTTCAGAATCATACCTACTGTTCCCCCTAAGTAGTAGCTCCCCATCATCAATCCGGATCACAAGATATGATTGTGATATCCACCAGACTAATGCACCATAGTGCACCTTAGTTCATCACTGGAGGGGCAATAACCCCTAACTTCTCCCTAAGATAATCAAAAGAATCCTTAGGTAGAGGTTTAGTAAAGATGTCTATAATCTGATCCTTGGAGGGTACAAACTCCAATCTGACTTCATTCTTGTTCACTTGCTCTCTCAAAAAGTGAAACTTGATGGATATGTGTTTAGTCTTTGAATGCAACACTAGATTCTTAGATATATTTATTGCACTTGAGTTGTCATAGAAGATTGTGATAGGTTCCTCATACTCCACTTTGATATCTCTTAGCATCTGCTTCATCCACAAAACTTGAGTGCAACTACCTACTGCTGCAATATATTCTTTAGTTGTAGACAAAGATATTGCCTCTTATTTCTTGCTTAGCCAAGAAACTAATCTCTTCCCCAAAAATAATGCTCCACCACTGGTACTCTTTCGGTCATCCACATCTCCTACCCAATCCGCATCTATATATGCATGAAGAGAGAAATCATGACCTCTAGGATACCACAAACCATACTCAACTATCCCTTTTAGTTATCTAAAAGTCCTCTTGATTGCCATGACATGAGATTCTCTAGGATCAACCTGGAATCTAGCAACAAGACCAACAACCTGCATAATGTCTGGTCTAGTTTGAGTGAGATACAACAGTACTCCAATCATTGACCTATACTTTGTCTGATCAGCCTTGGGAGAATCATCATCTTTGTTCAAATTACATCCGATTGCCATGGGAGTATTCATTTGTTTTGAATCTTCCATCCCAAATTTCTTCAACAATTTTTTCACATATTTGGTCTAAGAAATGAAGTTTCCTTTTTTTGTTTGAGTGATTTGTAGACCCAATAAGAAATTTATTTCACCAAGCATGGACATCTCAAACTCATTTTTCATTTGATTTGCAAAAGTTTTACACATACTATCTCTTCCTCCAAAAATGATATCAACAAATACTTCAACAATCAAGATGTTTCCATGATCAATTTTGAAATACAAATTACTGTCAGCAGTACCTTTGTTGAAACCAATCTTCAAAAGATGTTTGTCTAATCTTTCATACTAGACTCTTGGGGCTTGCTTCAGTCCATACATTGCCTTCTTCAACTTGCAGACCATACCACCATGATCAGACAATTGAAATCCATTCAGTTGCTCAATATACACTTCTTCTTCCAAGTCACCATTCAAGAAGGCAGACTTGACATCCATCTGATACACCTTGAAATCCTTGAAGGCAACAAATACAAGAAATAATTTGACTGCTTCAGTTCTTGCCACCCGAGCAAAAGTTTCTTCAAATTCAACTCCTGCTATTTGAGAGTAACCCTTGCAGACCAATCTGGCTTTATTTCTAATTACTTCACCAACTTCATTCAGTTTGTTTTGGAAGACCCATCTAGTTCCAATCACATTCTTGTTTCGAGGACTAGGAAAAAGATCCCAAGTGTGATTTTTCTCAATTTGCATCAGCTCTTCCTCCATCGATTTAGTCCAGTTTTCATCATTGCAAGCTTCATTCACTATCTTAGGTTCAATCTTTGAAATCAGACAATACTCCTCTGAATCTTGAGCAATTCTCCTTCTTGTTTGTACTCCTTTGCTTTTATCACCTATGATTTGATCTTCAGAGTGGTTCAGTCTTACATACCTGGGAACTTTGGGAATTTCTTGCACTTCTGATTCTTGATCAGGTTCATTGAAACTCAACCCTTCTTCCTGATTTACCAGATTAGTTTGAATCTAACTTATAGAGGAGGCTTGGGCTCTTTGAATCAGAACATCATTCTGATCATCTTCATCATATTCAGAAAACCTTGAGTGTTTCTCAATTCTCTCATCAACCTTCACATTTGTACTTTCTATTATCTTTCTCTGTCTCTTGTTATAACACTGATATGCTTTGCTTTGAGTAGAGTAACCCAAGAATATTCCTTCATCACTTCTAGCATCAAACTTTCCTAGATCTTCATCTTTTTTAATGTAACATTTGCTACCAAAAACTCTAAAATACCTTACAGTAGGAGTGATACCAAACCAAAGTTCATAAGGAGTCTTACCAATATTTCTTCTGATTTGAACTCGATTGAGAGTATAGATTGTAGTGCTGACAGCTTCTCTCCAATAGGTCTGAGGAACATTTGCTTCCATCATCATGGTCCTAGATGCTTCCTGGATGGTCCGATTCTTTCTCTCCACTACTCCATTATGCTATGGAGTCCTAAGAGCAAACAACTCTCTTTATTCCATGTTTCTCACAGAACTCTATGAACTCACTGGATGTGAATTCTCCACCTCTATCAGACCTCAGACACTTCAATTTTAATCTGGTTTCACTCTCTACCATAGCCTTGAATATTTTGAATTTCTCAAGAGCTTCTAATTTCTCTTTTAGAAAGGTTACCCACATCATCCAGGAATAGTCATCAATTAGTAGCATGAAGTATCTATCACCTTGACTACTCCTGATTCTTGTCGGACCACAAAGATCAATATGAACTAAGTCCAATAATCTAGTAGAATACAATTCCTTACTTTTGAATGTGACTCTATTCAGCTTACCCAACTGACATTCTTTGCACAATTTGTTAGTAGGTTTCACCAATTTTGGAAGATCTCTTATAGCCTGAGTATTGCTAATCTTGATGATATTATCAAAATTCACATGACACATCCTCCCATGCCACAACCAACTCTGATCAACTTGAACAAATAAGCAACTTTTACCAATACCAACCAAGTGAAAGATATTACCTTTAGTTTGAGTATCGGATGTAATCTCTATTCTAGAACTTTCAAAGATCTTGCATTTTCCATTCTTGAACCGAAGATCATAGCCTTTGTCCACCAACTATCTAGCATTGAGAAGATTGTGCTTCAAACCTTCAACATATAGTACATTACCAGTTTTGTTCCTTCCACAAAGAGAAATACTTCCTCTACCTCTGATTCTACCAGCAAAATTATCACCAAACTTTACCACTCCTCCTTCATACCTTTCCAAATCTATGAACTTATTTTTGTCACCTGTCATATGGTTAGAGCAACCACTGTCAATGACCCAATCATCCTTCTCTTCAACTTGGGCAGCTAGAGCTCTTTCCATAGTCTTATGATTGACAGATACAGAGGACATTGGATCTTCTTCCTTGATGGCAATGAACACCCATTCATTTCTAGATTTGTTTCCTATCTCTGATTCATCATCTGTTACTCCTTCATTATCATCATCTTCATGTACATAGTAACAGTTCTTTTGGAACCTTGACTTGTTAGGATTTTTCCTTGAAAACCTTTCCAGACACCTTGAGGCAAAATGACCAATCTTATTGCAGTTAAAACACTTAAAAGGTAATTTTCCTTCATACTTACCATATCCCCTTGGTAGCCTCTTTGCAATAAGGGCTTCAAGTTGAGCAGTTTCTACTTCTTCTTCCAGATCTTTTCTTGCTTTTTCATACCATGACAGCTTCCTTGATGAATTCTCTCCCAGATCAAACCTTTGTTTACCTTTAACAGAGGCACTGGCTTTGAATGCAGATTCAGTCTTAGGGGGGTCATCTCCAAACTTTGTCATTTCAAATGCAGCCAATTTTCTATCCAATTGATCTCTTGTGACAGTTGTATGGGCTCTAAATTCTTCAATGGTAGTAACCTTGATTTTGTAAGAAGCAGGTAGAGATCTGAGAATTTTGCCAACAATCTCATTTTCATCCAAGACTCTACCAACATTTCTAATTCCACAAATAATCTCATTTACTCTTGGCATAAAAGTAGTAATATTTTCATCATCTCTCATCTTTAGATTTTCAAATTTCCCTTTCAGACTCTGTAACCTTGCACATTTAACATACTTGTCTCCTTCATGCAAAAGTTCCATTTTTTGCCAAATCTCAAAAGCAGTTGGTAGGTCAATAACATTTGAGAGCTCTGAATCAGATAATGTGCTTAGAAGAGCCTCTATAGTCCATAGATTATTTTCAGCATCTGTGATTTCATTTTGGGTTTTCAGACCACCTTGTGGAGGTATATACTGTGTTGTAGCCATGGTCCAGTACGCCATTCCCATACATTGTAAGTGACATGTCATGCGACCTTTCTAGAGATTAAAATTGGTTCCATCAAACTTCAGACTATCCTTCTTGTAAGATGACATCCTGGATCTCCTCAAGTGGTTAAGCTCCTTTAGAGGAACTTGGCTCTGATACTAATTGTTAGACTTAGGGCACACAACTGAGAGGGGGGGTGAATCAGTTGTACAAAACTTTCTTCTAACTAACACTTAACTCCACTTTGCAATTCAGTATTATAATAATAAATCAATCATGGAAATATAATGCAACAAATTAAGAGTAGAAACACATCAACACATGAGACACCAAGATTTTGACATGGAAAACTCAGTTAAGGGAAAAACCATGGGGTGATTAACCCAAGATTGTATTCTTTGTTAGAAGAATAGAAAGAACAACATGGAACATGCCAATTAGGGCTCACTGCCTGAGCACACTGCTCACAAGAGGCTCACTGCCTGCAAGAGACACACTATCTACAAAGAAATAAATATCACCTACTTGAACTAGAAAATAGCATCTTCACCATGCTTGAATTAGTTCTATTTAAGCCCAATACTTCTACTCTACCTTTCACTCTCCTCCTCACTACCACACTCTCATCTCAACAAGGACAACTTTGAAATGACTTCGCAATCCCTTATTTATACAAGACATCAACTTAGGAATGATCATATAAGTCGGCAAACATCAACAAGAACATTTGTAGGATATGTAACTCATCCGGTTAGCCAATCTCAGAAAGAACACCATCATCTAGAGGTTATTCTTTAATGCGAACTCCAACTTCAATGCGGACCACCAACATGAACTAGACATGATCCAAAGACCTCCACAAGCTTGCCTAAATCACCAAGCACATCCATACTTCATTTGCTTATTGAAATCCATCTCCCCTTCATCCAGAACCTCAAGAACACAGTCTATTATTACTGTCACAAAGGAATAGATGCTTGTGGACCTTCAAGCCATGAACCAATCTATTTGACACTCCACAAAGACTTCCTCAACACTCCCTCAAATCCGCAGAACAAGACAATGCAATTCTGGATCTCACTGGACCTGTCTGTATCACTCTGTCATCTCTGATCATCTACCAAAACTAATTTTACTTGAGCCACCACACCTTCTTCAGATCTTCATGCAGACCTCTGAAATCCCTATTGGACCACGTTAAGACACATATCTACAAACCCTTTAATCCGCATCCTTTGATCCTCATCCTATCTTGGACTTTTGTCTTACTATCATCACTGTTCTTCACTGTTCCTGATTGAGACTAATTTTCTCAATATCCTTACCTCATAGCTCATCCAATCCTTATCATTAATACAATAGGAGTATGTTGACATCAATGAATACACCAGTTAGGCCCATACTTGCAACACTGTCATGCTGTAATCTTTTCTAATTTTGTCGTTAGTTTGGGGAGTAGTTATTTCTTTGGTTGAAGACATAAAACAAAGTCTGTAGGGAGTTGTAGTTTCCTTAGGAGTGACCCTCAAAACTTTCTACATGGAGTAGTAGCTTCCTTAGGTAGTAGCCCTAAAACAAAGTTGTAATTGTGATTCTTTTGTGAGGCTGGATTAGGATAATACATCATAGCATATTTTCTCACCGTGGTTCTTTCCATCTTGGGTTTTTCACATATATTTGGTGTTATCTTGTACATGTGTGTTCATTTATTTATCTTCCATTATTGTTGATATATTTAAGGATTACTAATCTTGTTAGAAGATTTAATTTGGATTGTGCTAAAAGTTTAAGTTTTGAAGATATTGATTCACCTCCCTCTCAGTATCTGGGTGTGTTCAACACTGTAAGAACCAAAATCATGCACAACCTCCATGAGGACCCCGATGAGGACTCAATCCTTGTCATGTACATGTAAACATGAAATAATACCCTCTCAGCAGTGATTCTCTTGGTAGAATTTGGGATTTGCATCCTCTTGTTGTTTCCCCTTTGTCATGCTAACCTTCTCCCTACCATTGATGCTTTTTGAAACTTGTGAATTATCATTTCTTATGCTTGGGAATTTGTCCCTAAGCCTTGTATTCATCTTGTTGTTGTGATTGACCTTTCTGTAGTGTTTTCATCCATTCCCACCCCTAGGAACCCTTTAGAGGACCTCCCCATCCATCTCCAACTTTCAATGTTATGTATTCGTCAACTAATCCAAATCTTCATCTATGTTTTTAGGATCTCCCCTAGGAGATTTGACTTCTACAAGTGGATATTTGGATTTTAACCCCCTTTCAACTAGTTTCCAAAGGTAGTTCACCTCCTTTTCCCCTACCTAACAATCTCCAATGCCACCTTCCAACCTAGGACCTCCCCTCTGTGGGTCACCAATGGTTTGCTCTAGGATGATCTAGGGTCACCCCCAAGCAACCTAGATTGGTGAAAGGGGTGACCCATGGGTGACTCCAATGAATGGAATTAACTTTGTATCTTCTCCCAACATTCTTAGCCTATTTCAACCTATAAATACCCCCTCCCTCAAGTACAAAGGGAGGAAATTTTATTTGTGCATCCAACCTTTTCTGGTTTTTTCTCTCCAACTAGCATCCATACGCTAATACAAAATATTCAAGCCTTTTTATTTTATTTTTATTTCATCTAATCTTTGTTAAAAGCTTCATATTACGTTAATACGCTGCCCAAATCACAAGCCACAGTTCTAACAACCTCACATTGAGCTCATGTTCAAGATTTCAAAAGTTCTTTTGCATTCCCTTTCCTATTACTGCCAAGAGGATATCCCCGCTATTGCAAGAGGACAAAGAGGTTGTCAAAACAAGGATTTATGAGGGTAATGAAGGCTCACGCATCTCATATTATAGGTTCTTTAGTGTATTTTTACAATAATTAGAAAATGTAAATTTGCTCTTGGGAATAGTAATTTAATCTTACAATTTCCTTGATAGGCTAAATAGGATTTGCATTGTTAAATTAGTTTTCTTTCAAAGTTCTATAGATTAGATTTTTCTTTCATTTCCTAGAGTAATTGATCTAAAATCTAGAAAATCAAACAAAAAACATAGATTAGATTGCATTAGTTAACTACATTCTAGATTGCATGCATATTTCAATTCCTAGATTATAAAAAGCATATTATTTTCATAAAATGATCTTAAAAAGCACAAAAATGTTGTTTTGCATTCATATAGGCTTGCATGAAGTCAAAAACTAAAAAAAGACACAAAAACATTAGCATCATAGAAAGATCACAAACCCTTGATTCCAACACAAGGTCAACATAAGGTCAATACAAAATCAAACCTTATGTCAACAAACCCTAAGTCAAATTAAGGTTAAACTATAACCAACTCTCTCTCAGTTTGGGCTCATGAATGTGCCCTAGCCTTAGAGGTGAGTGGGTGAGGGAAATCCTCGAGGGGATTAAGGAAATTTACCCTAGACCACAACATGATCAACAAATAATTCAAGAATTACAACACAAGTTGAGGATACTCCAAACACAAGTCATCATCCAACAATTCAAAGAACAACTCCAACTCAACAGAAACATCAAAGAGAACAATCATCAACCTACACAATGTTGGAATCTTCAAAATCCAAACAGGAGAATAGTGA
This sequence comes from Cunninghamia lanceolata, assembly GCA_027924645.1. Lineage (NCBI taxonomy): Eukaryota > Viridiplantae > Streptophyta > Pinopsida > Cupressales > Cupressaceae > Cunninghamia > Cunninghamia lanceolata. The sequence continues at coordinate 22,614,477 of BSBN01001281.1, forward strand.
CTAGTGACCCTTTGGGTCATATAGTTATTTCAACCACAATAGTCACAAAACATCAAATCAGAATCAACACACAATAAAAGGCCCAAGGACCGACTGACCACGCTCCACAAATTCCAGCTCTCAAGTGAGCCAGACCACCCTCGTGTCTCACCTCCTCTCAACGGGGTAGTCCCATGAGAGAGAGAGAGTGACATAGAGGTTCACCTTGTGGAAAGGAGAGGGGTCCATGTGCATGCCAAAGTTGACTCAACTTCCCTAGGCTACTGAGTCATTTTCTGAGTGTACATATTTTGGTGAACCTAACGTGAAGGACAAAGCATCTTGGTTATTCTTTTTTCATTCCCATTGCTTGGATCCCATTTCCATTATCACTATCACTTGTGACATTAGATTCACCACATATTTTGGTGAAACCAATGTGAAATTGCAAATCCTTCTAGGACAAGTTGTTTTCATTTCAACTTCAAAGATTAAGTATCACTTTCACTTCCATGATCATCTTCGCCACTTCTGCTCTTTCCATCTTCACCTTCGCTCATTCCATTTATTCTATGATGTTTATGACACCCTCAAATATGATGGAACCAAACTTAAACTTATAGAGTATCCCCTCAAGTGAGCCAGAACTCTCTCTTTCGATAGGTATGCAACACCTGATCCAAATGCACCAGTCTCTAACTATTACAATTAAGAAGACTCAGATTATGAAGAAGATAGAAGAGAACCTAGATATTCTTTGTCATTCAACAATCGCACATGGGAATGTAATCCTATAATTCCAAACATGCCTCATAAAGCAAGAAGAATACAAATGAGGTCAGAAGTTCATCGCATGGAGCAACTTTCCACAAGTAATTCAAGTACTCATCTTGATGATGTATCAAAAAGACTTGAGATAAATTTACAAGAGTCCAAGGATGCTTAAGAGGCCCTTAATGTGGCTCTATGAGAAGAGAAATGTGAAAATGCTATGCGAGAAGAAGCACAAAATCATGAAAAACATTCAAAATGAGATCCCTAGAAGCAAGGAAGTGTTGAGAGGTCCTACACCGGCAAGTCTCATTTCAACACTAGTACAAAGAATTAGGACTTTGGAGGTAGAGAAACACTTCCCAAATAGAATATAGAAATCACATGAACACATTATAGTCGAGCAAGACCAAGGGGAATCTCAAAATCCCCCTTACCTCAACTACTACCCATGAAATGGGAGTAATGAAATGTTCCCAAATGGGAATCCTCCTATTCAAAACACCCAAACAATATAGGGAAATCAAGCAAATCAAGCAATGGTAGTGAATTATCAAAGCCCACCCATGGGGTTAATGTTCTCTAGTCCACAATCGTAAAGTGCCTTCTTGGGCACATTGTAAACACCCAAAATTGACCCTTCGTACCATTTATCAATTTTTTGCATTATTCACCACTGCATATGTCGATTTTGTCTAGCACACTTGTATCAATTATCTATTTTCCTCTAAATCATCCACTTCTATCATTAATTAAATAAATTATATTTATTTAATTAATTCCATCTATTTTCATTATCTTTATTCTTCTATTTTCTATCTATAATTAAATAATCTTTAATTATTTAATTTTCCCATTATCCTTCTAAATTTATTTAATTTGACTTTTTTAAATAAATAAAATTAATATTTTATTTATTTATATTCTCATCATACATATAAATTAAATAAATAAATTTATTTAATTTATATTTATTCTTCCAATTTTCTAAATTTAACTTTTTCCTCCATTTATCTTATTAGTTTCCTCTTTTATCACTTTCTTCTATGTTTACAAGTTGGCCTTGTCCATAGTTTGTCAAAAATTAAATACAAAAAATGATTTAATTGGTTTAAAAATTAATTATCCTTGTCATCCAACTCTTAAAATAGAAAAAGCATCCTATTTTAAGAAAATCAATCTTATTTCCACCAATAAAGCCAACTAAATCATTTAATAAAAGCCTTCTCTATGGAAACATGTCTTGTACACATTCATCCATGCTTCTTGAATTATCTAAACCATTCATTCCACCATTTTTTCTCCACCGTTGATCAATCTTAGTTGAGAGCTATATATACACCCTCTCATTTCATTCCAAAACACACACTCTCTTTAGCATCCATATTATCATCTTATGCATATCACATCCATTGATCCTCCATTAAGCACTTTGAGCATATCATCTATCATCATCGTAACTTTGGCAACTATGGTTGTTTACTTTTGAGAAGTAATCGACAATTCAACCAAGGAATCCATACAATCTAGGTGACATTATTCATTGATTTACTTTTATTTTGTGTCATTTAGATAGATTTCTTAAAGGTGATAGGATTGGGTTTTGATTGTAATGCTTGATCTTATTAACCTAATTTTTCTTGTTCCACACACACATACTTTGAGTATTTAAAAGAGATGCTTAACATGGCTATAAGAAGTGTTCCATTGCCACGACCATTACTAGATCTCTTGAAGTTCAAAGGAGAAGGAGAACTCACACATAAAGGCATGTTCAACTACTATAAGAGAACTCCTCCCTTGGGATGAGGTCATCACAAAAATCTTCCCAAAGACACTAGAAGGAATAGCCTTGGATTGGTATTATCACCTATGAGAGACCTTGATACACACCTTTAGATAGTTAATATGAGAGTTTGTCATGGCTTTTGATATGAACAAACTCATAAAGATAGGGATCCAAGAATTTTTTACCATGAAGCAAGAACCTAACACGTTGGTGACCTATTTTGTCACTCAGTGGAGACAATTTCTTTACTCTTCTACAAGTGCTCCAAATATGGATCATCACGAGTTATGCAATCTCTTCCTACATGCTTTGAACAGGGATACAAGGGAAGAAGTCCAAAAATTATCTTACAAGTCTTATGAAGAAGCTTTGGAAAGTGTCCTATGAATTAACCAAGCTACCATTGACAGTGGTCGAAGAACATATGACATGAATGGAAAACTCAAAGTCTCAAAAGGCATTGAGAAGAATGCCCTGAACATCTCAATAGATAAAGACATCAATGTCATAAGAAGTACGCCCAATAATGATAAATTGAAACAAAAATGAACTTTGGGGCTAAGTCATTTCTCCTATGATCCTAACACATATTGTTGGTTCCATGGAATAAAAGGTCATAACATAGATAACTATTATAGGTAAAACAAATCTATTTCAAAGCTTATCCCTGAGAAAAAGTTGACAAAATTTCCTCTTCTTACAATCCCAAAAAAAAGAGAAGGAGCCTCAAAACAAAAAAGGGAATACCAATCAAAGAAGTTTGAACCATGTGGAACTAAATTGAGAAGTATTTGTGATCCAAGAAATAGAACAAATAGATCAAACATCAAAAGGTTTTCTCGTAAGTAGTAAACTTGTTAAAAGTTTTCCCTTCGTAGCAAAAAACCTTCTTGGAAGTATTAGAAGTGGGATGTTCAACACAAGAAGAACCAACCCCCTTTACATTTGACATCACAAGACTTTTAAAAGATGAGGGAAATAAGAACAAAGATTCACTATTATACATACATGTTTAGGTTGAAGAGGTCATCATAAAGAGAGTAATAGTGGATGAAGGATTGGTGGTCAACCTCTTACCAATTTGGTTTCTATAAAGAATGGGATATAGTAAAACATGCATAAAACAACAAATTGCCATGATAGTCAAGACATCCAAAGAATTGTTAAAATTAGTTTACCACTTACTTTAGGCCCCAAGATAGTTCAAATAGACTTCTATGGCATTAACAAGGAAACAAATTACAAAATGATCCTTGGAAGACCCTGGGTTTGTGACATGAAATTTGTTGCCTCTACATTCTTTCAAGAAATCTACTTGCATCACTTGGGAAAAACTCATATCATAAAGGTGTATCCTAGTCCTTTTAGTGGCTATAGGAAGGATAAGGAAGAAAGGGATAAAAAGTCAAACATATAGGAGAAGACAATAGGAGAAACACATGAAATCACAAATATCCTTGATGTATCGTATCAAAACTTGGATCACTTTAGAGAGTTAACCTTTGATCTCCACACCACAAAGTCTAATGCCCCATTCGGCTTAGCAACCATTCTATGCATGAACGATTATGACATCAAAAATATTTCAATTGGAATAATAGAGATCATTGAAGAAGGGGAAGAGAAGGAAGAAAAGTGAAAATCAACTTATGAATTTGGGGAAACTTCAAAATCACAGGATATTCAAGATATATGGACCATCAACTTTGATGGAGCATATTGTAAAATAGGGATAGGGGCAGGAATAATTCTCACCTCACAATGATGAAAGGTCTCCCTTTTGCATTTAGACTCGACTTCTTCTACACAAACAATGTCATTGAGTATAAAGCTATATCCTCTAGAGTTGTACTAGCCATGAGAATGGGAATCATGAAGATCTCTACCTTTGGGGACTCCCAGCTTGTAATCAACCAAGTCGTAGAAAACTACGAAACAAAATCAAAATGATTATGGCTATATAAAGAAACCATTAGAATGTTGGTTCAATTATTTAACTTCTTTTCTATAAGATCCATACCTAGGGAAGAAAACCAAGTCACAGACTCAATGGCCACCTTAGTTTCCTTGATCTCACCCCATGTTCAACTCCATAATTTTAATTTCATTGTGTCAATCAAAGGAGAACCACTATTGGAAAGTGAAAAGCTACTAAACAATTTACATTACACCATAGATCAAATGGGAAAGCCAACCTGAGATTATGCTGAGAACAACAAAGTCATCCTAGAATATTTACACACTTATGATGGGCTCCCAAAAGTATAACGTGAGAAATGATACATGCTTCTTCCTCACTTGGATGATTATTTCAGAAACAAGAAAGAAATCCTCTAAGTTGGTAGAAATTCAAACTTACCACCTGTGCCTCAAAATTTCAAAGGACATCTATCACTAATAGGTGACACCATCGATTTCAACGTGGGAACCCCTAAGAAACCAAGAATGCTAAAACTAGGAGGATAGATAAATGATGAAGAGTTGGAAGAGTACACTGAGTTCCTTATAAAGAAAAAGTTGAGACCCATGAAACCTTAGGTAGCCAAAATGGTGAAAGAAGAATTGAAGAAATTGTTAAATGTAGGTTTTATCAAACTATTGGACTATTCAAATTGGGTGTCAAACATCATCCCGATCTTAAAGAATGGAAAAATTTAGATATGTCTCAGTTTTAGAGACATAAATCAAGCTTGTCCAAAAGATGAATTCCCATTGTTGTCCATCGATCAAATTGTTAATTCAAGCATGGGATACAAAGTACTTTCCCTCATGGATGGGTTCTAAGGATACAACCAAATCAAGATCTTAGAAGATGATCAAAACAAGACAACATTCACAACCCCTTGGGAAACCTTCTGCTATGTGGTTATATTGTTTGGTTTGAAAAATGCAGGGACTACCTATCAAAGAGAAATGACACACATCTTCCATGATTACATTCATAAAATAGTGGAAATATATGTTGACAATCTCCTAGCTAAATCTAGATAATGATCCACTCATGTAGAGGATCTTTGTAAAAATTTTACTAGACTACGAGAATACAAAGTAAGACTAAATCCTAAGAATTGTGTTTTGGGGTAACAAGCAAGTTGTTCGGTTTCATTGTTTTGATAAGAGGAATAGATGTTGACCCAACCAAAGTTAAAGTAGTTTTAAATGCAACTCTACCAACTAGCAAGATGGCAGTAAGGACTTTCTTTCGACAATTGGGTGCGATCAGGCATTTCATACCATATATGACTTTCAAAATTCACCCAATTAATTAGCTATTAAAGAAACAAGTTAGCATAACTTGGAATGTATATTGTCAAAACATGTTTGAGAAAGTAAAGAAACTCTTATTGACTCCACCTACACTAATGCCAGCAAGGCTTGATAAGCCTTTCACCTTATATTTTAGGGCCACCAACATTTTGATAGCCTATGTGTTGGCTCAAGAAGATGATGATGGAAGGGAAAGAGCGATACACTTCATAAGTCAAACCTTGTTGGAGTATGAGAAGAACTACACTCAAGCCAAAAAGGAGCATTTTTTCATAATTTTTACAACTCGTAGACTATGACATTACATGTTGAACCAAGAAACCAGAGTCACTATATGATCTAAATAGTTGAGAATGTTCCTAAACCAACCAATGTTGTCAAGAAGGGCAGGGTGATTTGTGACCTTATTAAGCGATTTTGAACTAACATACATTAATCAAAAATCAATCAAAGGACAAGTAATAGTAGATTGGCTGGCAGACAAACTAACTCCTCAAGAGGAGCCCATAAACAAAGACTTCACTGGTGAAGAGATTTATGCAATCAATCTTGAGAAATATGCTACTTCATATTGGTATAAAGATATTTTGAGCTATCTAGCAAACAAAACTTACCCAAAGAACATGACTCCATTGGGGAAAAGATGTTTACGTGTCCTCACCATAAGGTATGTATGATCAATGACATGTTATATTAAAGAGCATTGGATGACATGTTGCTTTTGCGCATTGATAAAAAAACACATAATATCTTAGAAGAATGCCATAGTGGAATTTGTGGTGATCACGCCACAGCAAGAAAGATACATTAGCTAGGATATTTTTGGCCATGTTTAGAGGGAGACACAATCAAATTCATAAAAAGATGCCTGAAATGTTAGGATTATGCACATGTTCATCACACACCAACAAGATATTTACAACCCATAAGTACCCCTTGGCCATTTTCTACTTGGGTTCTAGACTTGGTGGGAAAGATCTCCCCACCATCAACTGATGGACATCTATACATCATCACAACAATGGAATATTTCATTAAATGGGTGGAGGCTTCACTACAATTTCAAAGATAGTAATTGCAAAGTTTATATTGAACCAGATCATAGGCAGATTTGGGATTCCTCAAGTGATAGTGACAAGCAATGCATCATCATTCAAAAATCTGCAAGTATGAGAATTATACGAAAGATTTCATATTAATCATAAATTGGCATCAGTTTACTATCCTCAAGGGAATGGACAAGTAGAGGTGACAAAAAAAAAATTAAAATCGATACTGGTCAAGATTGTGAAAGACTCTAAAAGATACTAGCATTTGTAATTATATCCCACTCTTTGGGTTTTATAGAACAAGTGTGCGAACTCCAATTGGGACTACCCCTTACAATCTCACTTTTGGGTTAGAAGTGGTCTTATCTTTGGAGGTAGAATTACCTAGCCTAAGAGTGTCCATACAAGGATTATTGGAAAATGAAGAATACCGAGAAGTGAGATTGGCCAAATTAGAAATGATGGACAAGAGACGACTATGAGTTGTATAAAGACATGACACTCACCTTGCAAGGGTAAAAAAAGTAGTATAACAAGAAGGTTATCCCAAGACATTTCAAGTGGGAGACTTAGTACTCAGTATTGACAATCTAATCAATAAGAGAGCAGAAGAACAACACAAGTTTGGACCCAACTGGATAGGCCCCTACATGGTTAAAGAAGATGTCAATAACAATGCCTATCTCTTGTGTACAATGGAAGGTGAGAAATTTGGTGAAACACTCAATGACTTTCACCTTAAGAAGTATTATGTCTAAAAACATAAAAATCATAAAAAAAATCAAATAAAAAAATCAAACATTCCAAAAATACAAAAAATTGCAAATATCTTCAAAACTAAAAAAAAAAATGTTTATTGTATTTCAACTTCATTCTATCCATCTTGCATTTTAGTGAATGAATTGCACTTGTATTATTTTCATTTCATTAAGGAGTCCAAGGTTTCCTAGGTGTAGAGGATCCTTTTAGGTTTTGAGACCTATTTTCACAATCGTCATTCTCCTCCATCATTCCCAGTGATTCTAATCAATGCCTTGCTCTTAGCTTTACATTGATCCCAGTCTTAATGTTTCATGTTGTTGCTCATCTAAGAAAAATGAGTATTCAAACACATAGTGTTCAAAGGAAGCTTGCAAGTAGACCTTCCCAATTCTTCTCTTGTAAAAATGAAGTCTAAATAGATTATGAAAACTTTGGTGGTGCTCAGCCCCTTATCTTTCCTCACCAAAAATGTCTGGAGCATCAAAACTCTGAAGGAAGCAATCTAAAATATGAGTGAATAAAAAAATAGAGATAAAAAAATAAGAGATGATAAAAGTGAGAATAGAGAGATTAAATCATTGTATATCCAAAGCTCAAAATCATTCATTTTCATAAAAGTCAAAAATCCAAAAAATTGAGAAATCAAGTGACGTGTTGGTGTCTGCATGAATAGTGAGGTTTCAAGCATCTAAATTTGCAAGCAACCTCCCAAAAAATAAAAAAAATCTAAGTCTTTGGTCCCCCTCAGCATGTTTTAGCCTGACCTAATATTCTTGGGGGGGTCATCATATTTCCAAATTTTGGCCTGATATTTCCACGGGGTCATCATGTTTCTAACATCAATCATCTTAGTTACGATCACCCTGATGCTGCTGCAAAGTTTTGTTATGACCTGATATTCTGTGGGGGGATCATATTTCAAATATCAGGTGATCTTACAAATATCACCCCAATGTTGTGGACATCAATTTTATATAGGGGGTGATATCTACTTGTCCATCACCCTGATATTTTTGTGGGGGGGTGATATTTCAAATGTCAAGTGATCTTATGAATATCACCCTGATGTTGCAACATGATGATGACATCATCAGGATCGGTGGGGTGCATTATGAGGTCTTCGGCATGACAGTTACTATCGGTAGCTTTGCTGAGGATCCCCCCGATCACTGATGAGGATATGAAGATGATGAGGACATGAACAAGTACAGGATGTTCACCGATGAAGTATTTGGTAAACATATGAGTAGGAGGATCTTTCTCTGATGCATCAGGTTGTGCGATTGAGGGTGGTCGTCAGGATGATATTGAATATTAGGTGATGCAGTCTGGTGATATTTCTTATCGGAGTGATATTTCTAATAAGGGTGATATTTTGCATGTCGAGCAGGCGGGGGATTCACTGATATGAGGGGATCATCATGCATGAGGATCATCAGCAGGAGGTTCACCATTGGCACGGGTCATGATGATGAGGTCTAAGTTGGTGTCGTCAGGAGCAAAATCACCAACATCATATGTGCTCATGACCTTGTTTATAAAGTATTGAGGAGGTCGTTACAAGATGAATGTGAGATAATTAGTTCTCACATAATTTGAAAAGTTAGCGATAAGAGCGCATAGTGCCTACGTGGCATGTTCTAGTTGGTGGCTAACTTTTCAGCATGATTGTAGTTGTAAATCTCAGTGGGAAAGAGGGAGATCGACGGTCTTGATTTAAATTTTCAAAGGGAAGGATTTCTTCGTATCTGTGACTGCAATCTTGGTGGGAAGAAACATCAGGGGCATGTGAACTGCTATTACATCCCAAAGTAGGAAAGTAAGCATTAATGGCAAAGTTTACAGAGGTATGGGTTGAGAGGATAGGTCAATTTCCATTTTTCAAGATGAAAATCCTCAGTCAGTGGCTCTCCTCTTGAACCTGCCTATCCTTTCCCTTTTCTCTACGCGGCTGCATTAAATGTTTTCGGTGCCCTCCTAGCGATGCATGATATATGGTAAAATCTTGGTGAATGCCATGTAATTAATGCTAAGTACACCTTCCTTGTTGTATACAACAGGCTATGTGACTCATTTTTTAAGGTTGTTGAAGACTTGGGCATTTTTTGTTGGAATAGCAAAAAATAGGGCATTTCCTTGCTGTTTTATCTCATTTTTGGAGTTTATGAGTTGCATCATGAATGTATATTGTAGATGTTTTTAGTTTCATGTCATTTTATATGAAAAATGCTCTTATGCATGTGTTTAGCTGCTTGTCTCCATGTGTTGTATGCATTTCCTTCTTTTGAATCTGGTTACTAAGGGTTTCATAGATTCTAGGATATAGGTTTCTGTATTGCATGTTTAATCTATGACTTCCATTCAAGGAGTGGATTAAACTATTTTAAGTTAAGGATGGAGAAGGTTGTATGTCAACTAGGATATATGTAAGTAGAGGTAGCTAAAAACCCATCCCTGGGTGATGTTTGTAAGGCAAGCATCAATATAACCCCTTGAAACTTGAATGCTAGATGCAATGCATTCTTTTGTATACGTCTAGTTGACTCCTTGCCCTGAGATAGGCACTGGTCTACACCTGGGTTAGTAGTTATGATCTAAAACCCCTTGTCTTGCATCCAATATATAAAATCCATCTTTTCATAACCTCCATCCTGTTAATTTGTAGGAGTAGGATTAGGACCCCTGCATACTCTCATCCACAACCAGATAAATATGTCCAAGAATGTTACCAACCTTGTAACATATCATGCAACCTTGTGAGGTATCATGCACATCTTGGTCCACACATGAGAGTATTCTGCCTGTTGTTGTCAAGCTAAATCTTTCTGTCATTGGGCTAGTCAATGTTACATCTTTAGCTATAGGGATAACCCCCTTGGTGTAGCAGAACCAGAAGTGAAGGGGAGGCAGCTCACGCAACCTCCTGTATCTGTTGGCTGAATCTTCCTATGCATTGGAGCTGGCAAACCCTCTACTAATTTGGAAACCAATAGATTTGGTGACTCCGCTGGGGAGAAGAGTCAAATAGTGTGAAATCATTGCTATGTATCTGGTTCTTTCATGTGAATGATGGTGCTCTACTGGTGGAATGAACTCAAAAAAATATTTGATGAGCTTTTAGCTGTTTGAAAATTTTATCCTCTTTGGAGAGGTGGCAACTCTACAAATAAGATTTAAGTGCACATGAAAGGTTGATGTATGTTGTTGTGATAAGAGAATGTTTTGTTCATGGTTTCAGCATCTGGATGAGAAAAGGTACCTAGCTTCTTCCCACTTGTATTTGTTGTTTTATTGCATAAGTTAGATGCCAGGGGGAAGCCTTCAGTCTTAGAAAGACATAGGATGACTAAGAGTAGAACTTATGTGAATCCAAATATGTATTCACCCATACTCAGTCAAGAGGGGGATGAAATGTTGTGTAAAAGAATGGAAGAGATAAAAAATAGGTTGATATTCTTAGAGGCTCGGCAAGCTCAGTTAAATAGTAATAAACCTATTGTGTCTGCCAGTCAGAAGGCTAAACCTCTTCTCAGCCGTTTTGATCCTTTGTATGACCAATTAGATTTGTCCTGGGTTGACTATAAAGTTGAAAGTATGCCTACTCAAGTGTATAATCAGATGCCTAGATTTAGTGGACACAGTGTATGTGATAGGGGTGCACATATCCAAAATTTTCACAGCTTTATGGAGAATCACTCATTTAGAGATGAGGATATGTGGATGAGGTTTTTTGTTAGATCCTTTGATGCAAAAGATAGAGATTGGTATTTGAGCTTTCCAAAGAGATACTTTGCATGTTGGGATGATCTTGTTGACTATTTTAGAGAAGAATTTGTAAGAGAACCTATTGATCTTGTTGCAAGATTAATGGAAATCAGAAAACAAGATGAAGAGCCTAGTATTGATTTCAGTCATAGATTTGTAGTAGCCCTTTCACAAATCCCTAAAGCCTTCAGATCTGATATTTCATCCTGTGTTGGCATATATTTTGAAGCTTTCAAGGAGGGCTCAAGTGCAATGTTGGGGGAATTCAATATAACAAGTATGCAGATGGCATACAAGTTTTTAGAAAGTATAGAAAAAATGAAAAATGAGCATATGCAGAATTCCCTGTCCACAAGCTTTGGTGTGAATAACAGTTGTATGGCTGCAAATGACCAAGTGATCATGGTATCATGTGAAGACAGAGATGAAAGTGAAAAGATAGATGTTGAGGATGCCAATGAAAGGATCAATGATGACTCCTATTTCAGGGCTGAGGCATCTAGTTCTGAAAACAAAGATGTGGTTATGGATAGCAATGAATACTTAGTTGAATGGGTTTGTGGAGATGATGGTGAGTATTATGCTCAGGATAGAGAAGAGATAAGAAAATAGAGGAATAATCCCATGTTTGAATCATTGCCTTTTTTTCAGACACATGGAGATGATGAAGAGCGATTAGAGATTGAAACAAGTGCTAGTGCTGAGCATGATTGTTCTTTATTTGATTATTGTTTTTCTTATGACACACAGGCTGATACACCTCCACAAAGAGAATTAATTAGTAATGAAAATGCATGTTATGCTGCCCATGAACCAGTGGCATACCAAAGAGAAGTTGAAACACCTGGATCAACCCTTTTTGACACATAATGATGAGGATCCGTTTGAGTATGGTGAGAATCTAAGTACTGTTGTTGATATGGATTCTAATTTTTATCCTGATGAGGAGGAACCAACATACATCATGAAGGTTATTATAGAGAGGTGCTTGAGTATGATCCTTTCTAGCTTGGTGTAGTTGATGATTGTGTGCATGATGTGCACAAGTGTGAATTTGAAAGCTTCTTCCTTGATATGCCATCTTATGATACAATGAGGCCTGATGCTCCTAGCTACATGGTGGACTTTGAGTGCTTTCAGTTTTTAGTCTAGCTGGGAGAGCATTTTACAATGCATGTTGTTGATATAGATGATGATAAGTGCTATATGCCATATGAATATGCATTGCTTGATAAATGTGACATTCACATGTTGCTTGATGCTGAAGGTTGTTTGCATAAGGATGATAGTGACAAGCTAAATAAGAGGCTTGAATATGCAAATGACAAGGGTTGTTTGTGGATAAATCATGGCAGCATCTTCAGGCTTGATCTAGTGATATCAGATGAAAACAAGGTATTTGACAAGGGGAGATATATCTTTTTCCTTTCTTGGTGGCCTTGGGCCACCAAGTGTGATTGGTGATGCAGATAAGTATTTGACTCTATGCCCAATGGATAAGGGACTAGTCTACATTCCAGAGATCTATGATTCTCGCCATGCCTGCAAGAGGCATGTGTCCCCAGACAAAGCCACTATTGGTGCCTACATGAACAGTTAGGTTTCAAGAATCTAAATCTGCAGGCACCCTCCCAAAAAATCCAAAAAATTTTAAGTCTTTGGGCCCCCTCAGCATGTTTCAGCCTAACCTGATATTCTTGGGGGGTCATCATATTTCTAGATTTTGGTTTGATATTTCCAAGGGGTCATCATGTTTCTAACATCAGTCATCTTAGTTACGATCACCCCGATGCTGCTGCAAAGTTTCATTATGACATGATATTCCGCAGGGGGGTTCATATTTCAAATATCAGGTGATCTTACGAATATCACCCCGATGTTGCGGATGTTAGTTTTATATGGGGGGTGATATCTACTTGTCCATCACCCTAATATTTTTGTGGGGGGTTGATATTTCAAATGTTGGGTGATCTTACGAATATCACCCCGATGTTGCAACATGATGGTGACATCATCAGGATCGGTGGGGTGCATTATGAGGTCTTTGGCATGACAGTTACTATCGGTAGCTTTGCTAAGGATCCCTCGATTGCTGATGAGGATATGAAGATGATGAGGACATGAACAAGTACATGATGTTCATCGGTGAAGTATTTGGTATACATATGAGTAGGAGGATCTTTCTTTGATACATCAAGTGGGGATATTTCTGATAAGGGTGATATTTTGCATGTTGAGCAGGCGGGAAATTCACCAATATGAGAGGATCATCATGCATGAGGATCATTAGCAGGAGGTTTGCCATTGGTGCGGGTCATGATGATGAGGTCCAAGCTGGTGTAATCGGGAGAAAAATCACCGACATCATATGTACTCATGACCTTGCTTATAAAGTATTAAGGAGGTCACTGTGGGATAAATGTGCGATAATTAGTTCTCACATAATTTGAAAAGTCAATGATGGGAGTGCATAGTGCCTACGTGGCATGTTCTGGTTGGTGGCCAACTTTTCAACATGACTGTAGGCGCAAATCTCAGTGGGAAAGAGGGAGATCAATGGTCCTGATTTAAATTTTCAAAGGGAAGGATTTCTTCATATCTGTGACTGCGATCTTGGCGGGAAGAAACTTTAGGGGCACACGAATTGTTGTTGCATCCCAAAGCAGGAAAGTAAGCATTAATGGCAAAGTTTACAAAGACATGGGTCGAGAGGATAGGTCAATTGCCATTTTTCAAGATGAAGATCCTCATTCAGTGGCTCTCCTCTCGAACCTACCTATCCTTTCCCTTTTCTCTACGTAGCTACATTCAAGGTTTTCGGCACCCTCCTAGTGATGCATGATATCTGGTAAAATCTTGGTAAATGCCATGTAATTAATGCTGAGTACACCTTCCTTTCTATATAGAGTAGGCTGTGTGACTCATTTTTGAAAGTTGTTGAAGACCTGGGCATTTTTATGTGAATAGCAAAAAATAGGGCATTTCCTTGCTGTTTTATCTCATTTTTGGAGTTTATGAGTTGTATCATGAATGTATATTGCAGATATTTTCAGTTTCATGTCATTTTATATGAAAAATGCTCTTATGCATGTGTTTAGCTGCTTGTCTCCATGTGTTGTATGCATTTCCTTCTTTTGAATCTGGTTACTAAGGGTTTCATAGATTCTAGGATACAGGTTTCTGTATTGCATGTTTAATCTATGACGTCCATTCAAGGAGTGGATTAAACTATTAGGTTAAGCATGGAGAAGGTTGTATGTCAACTGGGATATTTGTAGGTAGAGGCAGCTAAATACCCATCCCTGGGTGATGTTTGTAAGGCAAGCATCAATATAACCCCTTGAAACTTGAAATCTAGATGTAATCCATTCTTTTGTATACGTCTAGTTGACTCCTTACCTTGAGATAGGCACTAGTCTACACCTGGGTTAGTAGTTATGATCCAAAACCCCTTGTCTGGCATCTAATATATAAAATCCATCTTTTCATAACCTCCATCCTATTAGTTTATAGGAGTAGGATTAGGACCCCTGCATACTCTCATCCATAACAAGATAAATATGTCCAAGAATATTGCCAACCTTGTGACATATCATGCACATCTTGGTCCACACATGAGAGTATTCTACCTATTGTTGTCAAGCTAAATCTTTCTATCATTGGGCTAGTCAATGTTACATCTTTAGCTATAGGGATACACCCCTTGGTGTGGTAGAACCAGAAGTGAAGGGGAGGCAGCTCATGCAACCTCCTGTATCTGTTGGCTGAATCTGCCTATGCATTGGAGCTGGCAAACCCTTTGCTGATTTAGAAACCAACATGAGGCATTCCAAAAACTATAAAAAAAGAGAGAAAAGTTTTTTTAAAAAAGAGAGTTACAAAAAAGAGTGATAGTGAGAAGATTTGATGAGTGTCTGTACCCTTAGGTGGAGATAAATCTAAGCTCTAAGCTTCAAAGGTGACATGCTACTAGAGGAAATAAAAGAGAGAGGTACAAAGCACACACACAGACTAGCTAAGGAAATCCAACAATCTAGTAGCATTTAGGACCATTTTCTACTGAGGGACCCTTGTTCTTCACCAGTTTCCCTTTATCCCAAGTCTATCTTTCTTTCCATCTATGATGTAAGTCCAACAAACACCATTAAAATTTGTTTCTTGTTTAAGTTGAAAGCTTGTCAAAATGTCTCATCTAGATAAGAATTAGTGTTTAGCCTTTAGCAAAGCCCAAGTTTAGAAGCATTCCATCTCCTCCCTATTTCCTACTTGAGTTTCAAATCCTATTATCACAAACTTGAATAGGTCTCCAGCATCGGGATAACCCGCGATCCCCTAGATTGAAAATCATATTAAGGAGAAATTATAATGTTTGTTATAAAATGCATTCATACCAAAATTAGTAAAAGGGATCCAAAGAAATAAAATTTAGTGTCATAACTCATGGCATTCCATAGAAGTAGAAGTTTTATTCTGACATCACTTTCATTCATGCATTTGCATATCATCCCATGCATTCATATATATATATATATATATATATATATATATATATATATATATATATATATATATATATATATATATATATATATATAACTCAAACAAATCATTGTCATCATGCTTTCATTCTTAGAGCTAAGGGTCTACACAATCAAAAACTTCTAGAAACTTCTAAAGTACATAAGAGATAAGCATTCATATGATAGTAGAGATCATGAAGAGACAAGTTTTTCATAGACATATCAAAGGTTCAAAATTTTACAAGAGTACAAGAACTCAGACAAAATGCTCTCAAGAGAAGTAAGGCTCCCCATGCAAGGGGGTATGATGATGAAACAACTAGGCAAAAGCCTTAGGGATGGCTCTCTCCAACTAAACCATCAGGGCTCCTACTCCTCTATCTCTGAATGACACTAAAGTCTCCATGAGATCTATGGGGACAAGGAGCCTTGCTCTGAGCTCAAGAATGAGGACCTATTGTGCTCTAGTTAGGATTATGAATCCCAAGATGAGCCATCTCTCAAAGAATGGAATTCTCACCCCTAAGGATGTGATTCTCTGATCTAAAATAAGCATTCTTCTTACACCTATGGTAGACAAAAGAAAAGATGTCAGTGTGTCGACCAACTCTAGTAGGCACTCTATGATAAACAAGAAGTCACTCTCATGGTAGACTAGCAAAAGGACCAATGAAATCAACAGAAGTATCATAAAAGAAGGTCATCCATTCCTTAGCACTATCTAAAAGACAAGGATAAAAGGAATGGAGATTCATGATTTTAAGGAAAGAGGGACAATGTAAAATACGAAAACAAAAGTAAACCTTACAAGGATCACCAAACTACTAGGAGGGATCAAAACACTTATCTCATCATCAGAAGGAGGTCTAGGACCTGAAGATGTAGTCCCTTGTATCTCCCCCTCATTAGAGTCAACCTCTTGGTCATCTCCAACTAAGCCATCATCTAACTAATCATTTCCCTTAGGAACATAGTCCTCGTTAGTAGAATTAGAGTCCTCTACAAGAAAAAGTCCTTGGGAAGGAGTTCCTCTTCCTCCCCTCTATCCACCTCTCAGAATCCTATAAATTTTCCTAATCAAAACCCCATGAGTCAAAGAAAACAATAGGTCTTTGGCCAACCTCACCCATCTCCTGGACACATCAGTAGCAAGTAGGAATTGGGGGCAAGTCATCTAGAAAGTAATCTCCTAGTTGTTGAAGGACTCACTCAACATGGTGAGCCTTGATAAAACCATTATGGTTAGAAATCTTGGAAATGTTGTGATAGTAGTCTCAAATCTGTATATCATGAGACCAAGCTCCCTCCATATCTAGATAAGGGTCAAAAATCATGTCTGCATCAGTGAGAGTAACCACAATGCATAACGAAGTATCAAAGTGGCCCACACAAGCCCATCTAGTGGCCCTCGAAAGTCTATGATCAAGAAGTGGAACCTCCTTCTAATATGGCCACATGTGCTCATAAATCCAAGTAATGATCAGAGTGGAATGGCTAAATTCAAGAGCCCTACGATGTGCAATACAATAGAAATCTCAAGGAAGCCATAGTGAGAATGTCAGCACCCCATGTAAAAACTATACCCTACTCAATACACTAAATTATAGATGCCCAACACCATCTAAGATGAGCTAAGGCCTTGTCTCTAGATAGCCTTGATGTAATCAACACAATAAGAAACTTACTCAAGAGAGGAATGTGAAGCTACAATACTGTAGTGAGCTGAAATCCTATCTGCTCCTCGGGATGACTCACACCAAGATCAAAGCCTAGCATGCCTTGTCCTTAGGGTACTTGCTAGTAGGCAGAACAACTGGATGTCCTCTCACAAGGACCCCAAGGATGTGGTAAACATCATACAATGTAATAGTTCATTCCCCTAAAACCTGGGGTAACCTGAAGGTGTTCCTATTGGCATCCCAATAGGTCATAATGTCACAACAGATGCAAGAGATAGGATGAACAACTTGGACCTATTAGATCCTCCTCAAACCTACCCTTATCAGGATAGCAATATCATTAGGAGATAAGGAGTCATACATCTTAAATAGACATAACTATTCATGATTAGCATTGCAATGAATGCACATATCCTGTCTATTGTGATGTTCACAACATGCCCCATTTTACCTTTTAGCAAAATGAGGTCCCCTACTATGGCTTTTTCTTTTGTATTGGTTTGGTTTTCCTTGCTTGGTGGTATGGTTAAAATGTCTCTAATGCTTGAAATTCGAAGTTCATAATGCTTGGTGAAAAATAGTTGTTATCAATGAGATTTGCATTAAAATCATGTAGGGTTGCTTTTTGAAGGATTTGAAAATTTTGCGTATTTTAAGAGTTATGCCAATTCTTGTGAAAAGTCAATGTTGGGCTGTTGTGGTCATGTATCTCATATACATTGTCATTTGCATGTATCTTTTATGTTTCTGGTCTGTCAGGTTATCACATACATTATGTTTGTGTATCTTGTTTTTGTATCTTTAACGATCCAAAAACATACTTATGCTAGCTTGGACCTGATAGTGTTTTATGGTATATTTTATAAATTTTAGAGTCCGCTATTGTATTTGTATGTTACAATGCATGTAACTTTTATGCAAATCCAAAATATGCATGAGTGAACCCAAAAGGAAAATTTAATTGAGTTTAGAGAATGAAAAGTTAATGGTCATATTTGTATGTATTGTTGTATCTACAATAGTTTGTATCTAATATACAAATACAAACCCAAACATGAGTAAAAAAGTTAAACTTTGTGAACTTTAGATAAGGTCTGTGCTTGTATGTTTAAATGCATGTATTACATATACAAAAAGGAAATATGCATTTACAGACTTAAATTCAAGATTAAATTACACATAAAGTGCATTTGTACATAAAGAGGAGTGGAAAAGTTAAACATCACGTATGCATGTATAATTGTATGCATGTGATATACAAAAGGTGATACAAATGAATTATATGCAAAGATGGACCTGAAGGTGATTTCAAGTCATTTCATAAACATGATGGAGTCCGTGTTTGTATGTTTGCCAGTTGTATAAGATATACATGAACATGTACAAACAAATATACAAAACAAATGAGAGGCAAAATTGTACATGCACAAGGTAATGTGTGCATGGTTTTTAGATACAAAAGGCAAACTTAACATAAAAGGGGGGTCATTAAGTCAAAATGTTTATAATGACATCACCATTCTTCCTTGCATATTAGTGAAAAGTGCATGTATAAGATATACAAAAATGAAAGGTATAGAAAGGCCAACGTATACAAAATTCAAAATATGCATTGAATGGTAAAAGTAAACCACAAACCAAATTGCATATATTAATTGTAGCAATTAATGCACATCTACCACAAAAAAATCTAAATTCAAAGAAGTAAAAAAGAAATCCAATTACAATTAATTTCACAATTGCATTTAGAGTTAAGTGCAATAGGAAATTCCACATAGCTAAAATCAAACAAAGGTGAACTGTGATTTGGTAATGGTTACAGTGAGCTGGAAAGGTAAATGGATCTTGTCAATGGTATAAGGTCAATATTTGCAATTTAGGTATGTACCTAAAAACTCCTACTTGTAATTAACGCAATATGATTATGTTAATTTTGTAGTGGTTACAGTAAGGTAACAGAATGGTTTAAAATTAGATAATTACTATAATACACTGTGATAATTTGTAAACTTAAACCCAGTAAGGTATCCATATAGATTTTGAAAAGTAAAAAGAAGAAACCTAGGGTAAAATGGTAATAGTAAAAATGTGTGGTTAAAAACCCTAGAAAATGTAAACATGGTTGTTAAAGGATAATGTATCTAACAAGATGTTGCCCAAACGAAAGACAACAATGAAGGTAGCTAGAAAAGAAAAAAAACATATGCCTAGAAGAAAGAGGTGGTTAAAGAGGAATTTCCATGCAAAGAATACAATTCATTGATATATCCTACTGATGGAATGGTGATTCACACCAAAATTAGTGATTTTGATTTGGCTACACTTTTGCAAAAGCTCAGAGCACCTGGAGCAATTCTGGCAATGAAGAACATATTGGATGTGGGATTGTATAATGCTGTGGGATTCCCATTAGAAATGGAAGCTAGAGCTCTAGTTATTGAATGCATCCAAAGATATGGCATGAATTCTAGGAAGGTGGTATGTAATGGTGTGGTTTATGTAGATTTATCAGTTGAAGGCATAGAAAAGACTTTTGGCTTAAAGATTACCAGTGAAATGATGGAAATAAATGAGGAAGAATATGCAGTTGACTTCAAAGATAACAAATGATTGGGAAAAAGTATGATATTTTATTGGTGGTACCTTCTAGCTAAGAAGCCAAAGGCATTAGTCTGAATACCAAAACATTATACAAAATCAATTTTAAGGAAGAGATTCACATAATGATCACTTTATTGAGTAGGGTAATGGGACTAGTAGATGCCAGTAAGTTTGGGCCATGGATGTTTTTAGTAATCTAGTTTATTATAGAGGAGATAGGGGCAATTCATTGGGCTTAGGCCATTAGCAATACTATCTTTAAATAGATCATGAGATGGAATGAACAAAAAATGTTTTTTATCTCATCCAGTTAAGAGGAATACCAAGAATTGGCACATTAGGAAATGGTCAAGGACAAGTGCTAGTGTACGATCATTACCCAAATCTATAGGAGAAGAATGTAATGCAAAATTATGTTAGGGTAAACGATGTGTTTTACATGTATTTGGTAAGAATACTAACAGGAGATAAGGATCTTTGATATACGTATTTTGGTACACATGGATGACATAGAAAAGATACCAGAGCATTTGCAAGAGAAGTGATTGAAAAAAATACTTTGAGAATATTTAGTTGAACAATAATTTGTCTATGTCTATACGAACGACAATGTGGAACATCATGTTTCCTTTCTATATCTGTAAAAAAGTCTGTAATTTTTTATGATTTTGTTGATACATTTAGAAGACTTAAAGTCATGAAACATTGTAAATTTGAAATGGCTAGAATATACTAGTAAATGCAAATATCAAAATTCTGCGTCTATTCCAGAGTACTATTTGATAAATGTGTTTTTGATATATTTCCTTTAAAGATTACAATTCTATATGTGGATTTGTGAAATGATCTGGATTAACATATGTAAATTTATTTGCTTTTGAATTGTCTAGGAAAGTTAAAGTTTGTACACGTGAGTAATAGAGCATTTTATTTCATTTGAATCGTGTCTCTAACCTTAACCTTTTGTCTTTTTTTACTAGTAGTTTAAATAATTAGCCAAAACTCAGTTATCTAAAGAAAATTATTAAAGATCATGGTAAATATAGGCAAATGAGAAAGATCTTTAGTAGTTTTCATATCTTTGAGATACATAGCATGTTTTTGTAGAATTTATGCAAATATTGACAGAGAAGTTACAAATATTTGTAAAGGTCAACACTTTGAGGATAATTTGGAAATATTTGTAAAGATAGAGTGATAATAGCTAGTAATAAACACTTAAATCATATAAGGATGCTTGTTAAATAGCTTCACATTAAACCTTTAGTAAATCTGACATAGTCATGACCTGACTACCGAAGCCTTGAGATTGTGAATTATCATTTGATAATTCTCCATATCTTTCAAGATGGATTAATTTCATTGTGAATTTATCTCATGTTGTGCATGTATAACACCTATATAAAGAGCTTTTCATACTAGAAGGGTCTGATAAGATTTAAAGCAAACTTTTGTAAACTGGCTAACAGGACTAGTAGAATGACTAGATCCAAATCAAATCTAGGGGATATTTTCATGCAATTACCTAAAAGATGAGGTAAAGGTATAAATAATCCCTTAATTTTAAGTCCTAGGAATTTTCATCTAGGGAGTTAATCTCATACTCCTCTTAGTCTAGGTTCACCTTTAATACAGCCTAACCTGATAAATCTGAACATTTCTACGTTTAGACCACTAAATTTTTGTTTAAATCCTCAAAATCAACCAAACTTTCTTCAGGGAATGGATAGGACATGAAGATGTGGTATGTAGGTTGTTTCCTTTTACCTTAACTGAACAAGATTATAGTTGGTATATCAATTTGCCTAATAAACACATCACAAGTTGGGCAATTATGGAGGAAACATTCTATTGTGTGGTTACACAACACGCCCCATTTTGCATTATCAAAACAGGGACCCAACTTTGCTGGCTTGTTCCCTTGCTTTTGTGCTCTGGGCGGTAATGGTAAAACAGTGTCAGTTAGTATGCATATGCCTAATCTCAAGCATATTTGTGATCTTGAAGTCTGAGCTCAAATTTGAAAGTCTGAATCTATCCTCAGAAAGCTTACCATGTGAAAGAGCTTGAAATTCTAGGCAGGTTTGCCTTTTACATCACCCTAAAATTCGTCCATATGAGAAAGTTATGACAAGTCAAAGGTCTGGTCAAACATGATTTTAGGAGGGTCATATTTCATAACAACGAGCATCATGATATTATAACATCACCTGATATTATAATATCATGCTAATATTATAATATCACTCTACTTAGAAAATCCACCATCTGCATATTTGCATGCGCATGTCAAAGTCCTATCGGAGGGTCATCATCCTGATCTTTCAAGGGAGGGTCATATTTGCTGATATTCGCTAATATGATGATGACGTCATCATATCCTCTTGATCTCCTTTTGCATGATCATGATGATCACCCTATCTTTTAAGGGGGGTGATACTCTTAGCAGTAGGATCATATTTCAAATCCTCCTATTTTCCTTCAACATGATGATGATGATGATGTCATTTTTTCCCCAATATACAGAAACGAAATATGACGGTGATGTCATATATAATATGGAGGATGATCGGCCTAAGGTATGTCATCGGTGGAGCTTGTTATTGTCTACCCGATCTTATATCTCTCCCCGATGGAAGTTGATCATCGACCTAACTTTTGATATCAGCCACACTTTGTATTGTCTCCTCGATGGGAGTAGTCTCGCCGATATGGCAGTTCTTCGGCATAGTTTCCAACATCAGTCGAGTCTTGAATTTTCATTCTGATATTGGTTGTCTCCCCGATGGGTGGGCATCGGTGTATGTTTTACCATCGGCCAAGTCTAATTTTGTCACCCCGATCATATGTGGTCACACCGATGCAAATATGATGTTGACCCGAGATGCATAATATACAAAGCCAGATTTGAAATAAATTGAAAAGTAGTTATTTCCTTGTATATTTTGAGATACACGATCATATTTGAAGCCCGATATACAAGGAAATGGGTGGGAAAACTGAGTGATAGAAATTTAGATCACCAGAATGCATTTTTCTAGTCGACGATGGTTGACCCGAGTGTTTTTGACGCTGTTTATGCATTTAGTGCATAATTTCCACTGATTTGGGGCCTGATTGCCTGTAGCTGCACATTTTGAGGCCTATTTAATAAAATGTTTAAATTCCTGTTGTTTATCAAATGATGCTGGACTTAATGCTTGTCTGTTTATTGCAAGGAGCCTCAGAGCTGTTTGAAGCTGAACATTGCAAAGTTGCACATGGAGGCAACATGAACCAGAAGTGAGGAGGATATTGTCAAATATGCTGTTTGCCAGCTGGAGACCGAATCAAATCAAAGATGCTGGAATATTCTATGCCAGCTATACATTTGCCAACTGGCAAAGCACGTGCTATTCATCTGGACCATTGATTGTTCTGGGAGGATCCTGATCCTTGGATCATTGTAATTGTTTTCTGGCATTTGTTCTATATAAGAGCCAGAGCTTGTCGAAAAGAAATATAGATAAAAAAAGAGATACATTGGAACATCTGGCACATTAAGGCCAATTACTGTAGAATCAAATACGAGATCGGATTACTGAGACTAATGAGGATAGAATTGTTGAAATGTCAAGGTTCTTTCTTCAGATCACTGTAAATGTACCTGTTCTTGAGCATACTGAATGGATATGAAGTTTCAGATTACATCCTGATGGTAAATTTTACGTAATCTTTGTGTTGATTTCTGGATATGTACTGGTGAATGCTGTGTTCAACTGGAAGCGCTTTCATTTCATTACATGTTGTTATCAACTTTTCCTTTGAAGATTTGCACTGGATCATGCAGATTTGTGGAATGTCCTGGTGAAGTATGATTCTAGTTTCCTTCTTTTCATTGCATGTATGGGAGCTTGTATGTGGATCAGTGATCTCAGTCAAGTAGTTTTGGGAATCTCATTCTTTAACCCTTTTCTTTATTTTAATTTCATAAATTCATCACCATAACTGCAAATCATGATAAATAACAAGCAGAATAGAGAAATATGCTGACATCTCGTAGATAATAGAAAATCCTTAGCATATTTGAGTTAAATGCATGTAGTATTGAAAATATCATGCAAAGAATTACAAATAATGGTAGAAATCATGCAAATATTAGCCTGTAAGCACATTATTTGACTAAATTCACAGTGCAGAGGTAGAATTATTGGAGATTTATGCAGGGCAGGCATAAAGAATAGGATATTTGGAGAAATAATGATGAACTTTGCAGAAATTACTGAAGAACGTAAGGCCCCTGAATGGAAAACAGCAACACACATCAACCACTGAGTAACGTTAGTAGATTAAGACCTAATCAACGGAGACTTGGGATCATGAATTCTCTGAATTCATCGTATCTTTCAAGATGAGTAAAGGTTGTTGTGTAACTTTTATATTATGTTTGTATATGACTAACATCATGATCAACACATTCCTATCTAGGTTTAGAGTTCCAATAGAGCCAGCATCACTATATCATAGGTTAGCATAGATTAGAAGAGGTGAAGGGGAATTCATAATTGCATTTAATGATTATTTTCAAAAAGCTTATTCAATATTAGTAGCTCCTTATATAGTAACTGATGATGCAGTATTACAAACTTATTATGCTACTTTGGATCCTTTAACTACAATGTTTGTTAAGAGACAGGTACCTATAGTGACAAATTTGTTTGAAGCATATAGGGAAGCTATGAAGATAAATCAAGAGATGTGGCAAATAGGCCATGGACCTTTAGTAAGCCTTGGAGGTACTATATTTCCTAATCAAATGAAGCGATTGAATGGTGCACTAATGAATCATACTCATGTGTATAATCTAGTTCCTACTCATGCTCCAGTGTATAATCCTATTCCTACATGTGCTATGGTTCCATACATAGGCAATATTGCTAATGATGACAATTTCAATGGACATTCAGTCTTCCAAGATCCCTAGGATACATATGTAGCCAAGGCACAAGAGGATAGAGATGAATTAAAGGAAATCACTGCTCATTTGAGAAGGTTGACTACAGAGGTCACTTAGATGAGAAATTATATTTTTTACGGTCAAAATTATCAAAACAGTAGTCATCAGAATAATCAAGGTGGCAATCATCATAGTTACGGACAAGGAATACAGAATAGAAGTCACAATGGAGATAACAAAGCTCATGGAAATGATAATAGAAATTCTAATCAACCTAATCCTCCTAGAATCTAGAATACAAGACCAAACAATGGCACCTTAGCTGCTCCTTTTGAGAATCCAAACAATCAAGAATCTAAACAACTTGCTAGGATACAAGTACTAGATGTAGTTCTTAAGAATTGGTATAAAATTCATAACACGTGTGCTAATGCCGAGCTTGATTTCCCATAGTTCCACTTGGCAGTGAGCATTTTCAAAGTAGAAGTGTAGAGCCCTACATCTAAATTCTTTATTCCTAAAGGAAATGAGATAGTACCTTCAGGGTACGAGTCAGCCATGGTTCTAGAAAGTTTCACCTTCTCATCAAAATAAGAAGAGGATCAAATAGAGGAGGATGAATCATACTATCAAGAAAGTCTATATCCTGAATCAGCTTTAGTGTTCAAGACTTTTCAATTTCCCTTTCAAACTAAGAATGAAGTGCTAGTTGAGGCAGATGAAGTCCAAGCATTTCAGCAGTCTCAAAAGAATCACATGTACAACATGAGGAGTAATAACAAATCTGGAGGTCCCTTCACTACTTCCACATCTCCAAACAACCTCAATACACTGCTAGATATACATTCAAGTAACAATCCTCTACCTCCTAAGGAAAATTATCAGGACATTGGTACTTCAGCATCACCAAATGTTGAGGTAAGTAAAGCAGAACCTAATGATGCTTTAAAATTGATGAGTTATTTATCTAAAGAAATTAGGAAAATAAAAGTGAATGTGCCTTTGTATGAATTGTTGAGAAGTCCAGGACTTAGAACTGCTTTTATGAAGTTTTTAGATGAATCAAGTCCCAGGGAAAATTTAATAGGTCCAGAGGTTCGTAATAAAGAATTGCATATTAAGGACAAGAGTCAAAGTCTTGAGCAACCTGCAAACACTAATGTAGTGTTGTATATAGAAAAGTAGGAGTCTCCTCCTTTCTTGTTGACCTTAAGAATTTTTGGAACAAACCTGTACAATTGCATTGTAGACTCTGGAGCCTCTACCAATGTCATGCCATTAGGGATATGTAAAACTTTAGGACTCACCCCTACAAAGTCAGCCAAGGTTGTAACTCAAATGAACAAATCTAAAGTAAATGTTATAGGAGAGTTGATGCATATTCAAATGTAATTAGCTGGTGATCCCAAGGTACAACAATATATTGACATTCAGGTAGTTGATATTCCTATGAATTATGGGATGTTGTTGAGTCGAGATTGGTCTAAAAATCTAAATAGATATATGGCAAAAGACTTTTCACACATGTGGTTACCCTAGAGAGGTATTTCTAACTAGATTAGGATTAAGGTAGAACTAAAAATGAAAGACATGATAACAGAGTACAACAAGACAAATGACGTATTATATGCTTTAGTAGAACCTGGTGTGTATCTAACAAGGGAGTCCAAATAGAAGAAATCCTAGCCTTTGATTTTGAAAGGAGACCTACTAATAAGGGAACTAGTTTGTTCATTGAATCTAATCATGGTTCTTCTCATGAAGAAGAAAATACTATGAGTAGTTTTAGCCAAATCATGAGACAAGAAATTTGGAAATGTATCTAATAGGAAACTCCTATTTAGGATGTTCTATGTAGAGAATAGTGTAGAGTTCATAAGACTACTCATTCTGAGGAGGACTGTGGAATGTGTATAGAAATAATTGAATATTAACATAGAAAATGTATGGTAGAAATTGGAAGTCAGGAAGGAAAACATACTATTAATAAACTTGATTTGGTTTTACATGAGAATGCTAAAGTTATTGTAAAGGGTAAAATTTTGGATTATTTAGTTTAGGTTTGAATCCTCCTTTTACCAATTACATTCAAGGACCTTCAAATCAAGTGGCAGAGCACTATTAGGTCCTTGGTCACTTACAAATGTAGGGAAACTTGGATTAGGGTGTTTGATTAATATTTTTCCTTCTCTTATGCTCAATTATCCATCAAAACCCTAATTATGCAAATACGATAGTAAATAGATGAATTGCGGAAAAAGCTTCTGTAGAAAGATGTAAAATATCAAATAATTGTGCACCTATTTTTGAGGTTCTGAGGTGGAAAAGTTGGGGACAAAAGAGTGGGCATTCAAGTCTAAGACCCTACTTTTTGTCGAGATCTGGAAACTTAGCCTGCAACTTGTTTTTGCTATATCAAAGATTTTCTCATTGTGAAAATTTGAGGACTAATGAGCGGGTACCCTTGTCCAGGTAGCTATTTCTTTCACTAATCTACAATTCTGACACTCTGTTGTACCCTCCTACAACTTCACTTTGTCTGCAACTCCAACCTGTAACCTATAATCATGAAAACTTTGGGAGGGGGTTGTGGTGTTTAGAGACTTACCTCAGTCAAGCCCCAGAGAGACATTCAAGCCTTCTAAACATTGTTGTTAGATAAAGAGTGTGTGCCCTTGTGAGGTAGAGGCAAAATCTAAATGAATAAATGATCACAAACACAATAAATGCCACCTTGTAGTAAAGATCTCATGAGAGGAAGAAGCTCTTCATTCCATGAGGAAATGGACGCTCAAATCTGTAAACACAAACACATAGATAACACAAATCTACTCTTGCAACACAATGAAAGCCTTGAATCATCTTAAGAATGCATGAACATCACAATTGCCATCTTGTTTCTAAATGAATGCCTAAACGTACTTTTATATGCAACTACAAACACTCCTGCCAAGAATTTCATAATTCAAACTTACTGTGTTAGCATAGGACCCAAATAACAGTCACAAGCCAACACCCAAAAATTGGAACTGCCCCAAAATAGGGCAGGACTAGAGTGCGGGTGCCCAAGTCCTCCCCCCTATTTTGGGTAGGGGTTATTTCAAGTAGTCCCCCTAGGTCCTATTTGTCAAGACACTTAGGGGTTTTCTCATTGAGATGTTGAAATATGATGTAAAATGTTTTAAATACACACTAAAGATCCAGGAGCTAACCCTTTTGAGGGAAAAACCCCCAATGGGGCATGTTCTGACATTACATTTAGCCCCCACTTTAATGTATGTATGAACATGAGGCCAATACATGCATTAAAGTACTGTCAACAAGCACAGTAAACACTCCAAGCATGGGGAAAACACGCCAGACACATTGAAGACAATGATAGGCATGCAAAACACAGAGAAGATAGTTACAGTCACGCAAAACATAAAGAATATAGTAAATGCATAGAAGACATATTAATGCATGGAAGACGGAGATGATTTATTTTCTTTTCTTTTTCTCATATATATGAAATGTAGATGCAAGTATAGGAAATTAAACAAACCTCCCATAATGCAGGATGTACTCATTGCACAAGTTTTTAAATTGTATATATGGGGCAACACATATGCAAGACATGCAAAACCTCCCAAAATACAGGATGCACTCATTGCACAAGTCTTTAAACTATATATGGGCCAACAAACATGCCAAACAAAACAAGCACACTAAAAACACACACTTTGAAGACATGGAGAAAACATGGCAGACAGGTGATGGAGTGTCCCTATTTCTAGGTTTAGCACCATCTCATGCACATTACAGGCACACACTGATGATTGTACTTCACCACAACAATTGTTGAAGACATGCTTAAGGGTTGAGTTAGTCACATAACCGCTCCCTGCCTCTGCATAGGACTTTTGAAAATGATAGGATGATACAATCTTCTCTGAAAAATACACCATCCCCACCTCTATAGAGGGCTTAAGAAAAAGGGAATGCTTGATATCCCACCTCCATAGAGGGCTTAATGATTGATTGATTGATTGTAAACAAACTTAGAGTGTAGGATGTACTCATTATACAAGTCTTTAAACTGCACCTAAGGACAAGCACATTGCTAACATCTACAACAAATAGCTTACCTTATATGCCCCCACCTTAAGGTGGTTGATATCATGCATCAATATCAAACACATTAAGGTAGGAAGAAAGCACACAAGGGAATAGAAACTTTCTCAAATCCAATGCCCCCTAAAGGTGACATGTACTTTACGATTACCAAATGTTCCCACAAACACATCCCTGCAAGAAACACGTTAGTGTCTAAATAAAAACAACAACATCAATGCATATGAAATCTGAGGTATGCAAGATTCTAGATAGACAAAGTGCATGGAGTAGCAGTATTGTTATGATTTGTAAATGAGATAGAACACTATCAAAATCACTACGTGGAAAGCATGAATGGTTCCACTAGCCAAGCATCATATAAGATACATAACTCCATCATCATATTAGGAACTAAGTCCAAATTTTGATTTCTTGCGAAAGGGATGCTAGGTCTGCATCAGTATAAATGTTTTTCATCATCTGTTCACTAGGTGGAAACACTAGAGGAATGGAAACAATAAATAAGAGAGGACAAACAAGTGTCTTAGGGATAGTCACATAGGAGAGTGACCACAGGTCACCA
This sequence comes from Cunninghamia lanceolata, assembly GCA_027924645.1. Classification (NCBI taxonomy): domain Eukaryota; kingdom Viridiplantae; phylum Streptophyta; class Pinopsida; order Cupressales; family Cupressaceae; genus Cunninghamia; species Cunninghamia lanceolata. The sequence goes on from BSBN01001281.1 coordinate 22,644,273, forward strand.
ATCGTAACACTATGCTCGCAAGACACAACACACAACAATGAAATCAGGGAGAGGCAATATAGAAGAATGATGATACAAATAGAAGAAGGTCACAACAGAGGTGGTCTCCTAGTATCCTGGACCTTACAAGAGAATTAGGGGTCATCCCAAGATGGCTAAACAACACATAACACATCACGGGGGAAGCACATCACAAGAGAGATAAAGGGTTAGAGATACTTACCTATTTCATCCTAATGTTAAGAGTATACATAACTAGGATATATGTCATGTTGTTTTGGTCTTGTTGAATTAACACTAAGTGTAGGATGACAACTGGCTTTCTTTTATTTAAAAGGATTATATCCAATACCACTTGAGTAATGTGTTGAAGCGGATTCTATAGGTACTCGAATCCCTTGTTGATTTACACCACATCCCTAACCTACATATTCACAATTGTTATAAAGGATTTTAAATCCTTGACCATAAAGGGATGTTATTTCCTTAGAAGATGGTGAAGCCTCATAGGTCTCATAATTTGTGGTATAGGTGAGATAATTGTTTTTATTTTCTACCAAGGGGACTTTTTGTTTTTTAGGTGCTTGAAAAGATTGCTTAGGTGAGATTGATGCTACTTTTGGTGTGTCCAGGTTGTTAATTTTATATTCCCCTATACTACAAGGATTAAAATCTAATGGGCCCCAATCATCACCAAAGAGTGCATTGGATTTTCTAGAGTCTTGCATAACATTACCTGTGGTTGGAGGCATTGATGAATTAGTTCGTAAACTATTTAAGCTCATATAATTGGAAACTAGTTTTTGCATTTAAATATGTAAATAATTATCTAGTTCAGGATCGGCATGAATAGTATGAAGTTTACCTTTGAATATAAATTTGATTAAATGATGCAAGGTGGAAGGGACTGCCCCCAATACATGAATCCAAGGTCTACCAAGAATCATATTGTAAGATAAAGAACAAGGCATGACATGAATCAAGGTAGGCACAATCATAGGTCCTACATGTATAGGTAAAGTTATAGTGCCCATGAATTGTCATCCAACATTATCAAAGCCATGAATACTAATTCTACTTGGTTTGATTTGTGGTGTGTTAGCCTTGATTTTGTGTAGTGGGTCAATGCTACAGACATTAAGAGCCAATCCATTGTCAATCATAACTCATTTTAGTAATGTTTTATTTATTGTGATAAAGATTATAAGAGGATCATATTGGTTTTGAGCTTTAGTTGACGGTAATTCCTGTGGTTAAAAGAGAATATTTTTTTTGTCACATGCATACTATCCAATAAAAGTCCTACATCATTAGGCTTAGCAGTAGGTGGTACAATCATCTTTTGTAAAGATTCTTGGAGCATTCCTTGGTATGTAGGTGATGTTTGTATTAAATCCTAAAAAGAGATCTTAGCTGGAGTAGTACGAAGCCATTTGACAAGATCACACTCTTGACCACTTTTATGGGTAAGACGAGGTGGTGGAGGGAGCATAGGTTGAGAACATGGAAGAGAGATAGGCCCATGAAGTGCTTGCTTACTTTACTTGTTATTATGGGTGTTGTATGTGTGAGCAATCACATTGTGGTGTGGTTGTAACACATTTTGAACACCTTGAACCGTAATCACCAACTTTAAGCAAGAAGGTGCACTAGGTGCCCCCCACACAACCATCTTAGGAACATTGCTACAAAACCTATTTATGAATATTGAATTCACACTATTTCCCTCTTGATTGCACCCAACATCCATCCCTAAAGGATATAATGTGAGAGACCTTTTCTCATCCACTAATACTACATCTTGGCTAGGGAGAGCATTGGGATGAGAGGAAGGTACATCATCATCTTCATACTCTATGGTGGAAAAAGGCTTTTTACTCTCATCTTTCTCATGAGTGTTCCTAGAGATGAATTTGGTTAAATCTTCTAATATCAAAGGATGTTCACTCATGAGGATTAGGAATTTGTCAAAATCAAGATATTTGATAAATGCATGCAGAGATACCTTAGAAAAATGACATGAAGGTTCCATTGCATTGTTTTCAATGTAAAATCATATTTTAAAATCTTTTCAAATTTTATGCAAAAGACAAGTGCAAACTATATGAAAAAATGACCTACAATGCTTGATTTTTTTTGTACTTTTTTAATGCAAATATATAAAGGAAAAGGTGTTTTAAGGAAACTAATTAGGGGAAACAAATTATATGTCTGATATCAATCTAATACAGCAATAAGATCCTTCACAACATACTCTTAATGAAAATCTAAGATGATGACAAGTCAAAATATAGTGAAAATGCACTAAAATCTGTGATTTTTTCACCAAATCTCAATGCCAAAGAGCATGACAAAGGGTATTGTGAGGAAAATGATGATGGAAAACAAATTATATCAGTAATAATAGCCACCTAATTCCAAAATATCTATCACAACATTCTTATAGTGCCACTCAAGGTCAAACCCTAGTGAAAATATAGAAAAAATAGGTAATTTTTCACGATTTTTCAATTCGAAGACCTAGAAAAAGAAGTGCTATAAAGAATTTTAGGAGGTGTAGCAAATAATAGAAATTATATCAGTCACCTCATTCAATAAAATTTGTCACAACACACTTGGAGTGCAAACTAGGCCAAACCCTAGGGCAAAAATAGCAAAAATGTGCAATTTTTCACTAAAATTTCAATACAAGAGGCCAATAACAAGATGTTATAAAGAATTTTAGGAGGGGAAAAAAGTAATACCCATGATATCAGCCAATTAGTGCAAAAATATTCTTTACAACATGCCTAGAGTGTAAATTTAGAGAGTCGATAAGGCGAAATCTAGTGAAAATCAATGAAAATGCTAGTTTTTGTTGAATTTTTCTATGCAAAAATGCAAATTTGTTCTAAAATACAAGACTATAGCCAAATGTAAATTTGAGTGAGCCTCTAAAATCAATAGAAAATTTTGAAACAAGATTCTACCTACAAAACCTAGATTTTGGAATTACTAGGTTATATGCAAAATTCACAATTTTCAACAAAACCCTAGCAATTTTATGATGAAAATGCAATGCAAGTGTAGACAACTAAAAATGTCTCGACCACCAAACTGAATCCTGACATCCCTAAACATATCAATGTCCCTTCTATTCAATTAATTAAATTTTTATTTAATTAATTATCCATTCATCATCTAATTTTCCATCATTTTATCCCCAAAATTGAATTAATTTCATTAATTCAATAGTCTAAACATTAGCCAATTGATTTAATAAATATGTAATATTTATTTAATCAATTTCTCTTTCCTCACTAAATCCAATTAATTAGCTAAACCATGCTTAACTAATTAATTCGGCCTATTAATTGACCTATCCGTACCCTAGACAATTAAATAACTATTATTTAATTGCCTACCCTAGCCTACCTCATCCTAGCCCTAGGATTAATTAAATAAAACCTATGTTTAATTAATCCTAACCTCTCATTTGGGTGGTCAAACCTAGTTTAACACCCTTCCCCACATCCTCTAAATAGAAAATTGAAATAAATCCACCTAAGTCAATTTTTTATTTAAATACATCCCACATCACAATTAATTCCTCTTACACCCCCATACCTCATTTATTTCCACTTATCCCCAAATAAAATTTTAACTCGTTTTACATTCCCCATATGAATCTTTAATTCAAAAATAATCCCTCACACCCATACTCATTTAATAACCCCTTTTCTAGGCCCTCCACTACTCCAAGATCAAATCTAGGCCCTCCACATCACTTTTATCCTCCACCATTAATCTTCCAAATCAATCTCCACCCTTGGATCAAAATGCCTTCCAAAAATCTATAAATACAACATCTCTCAACCCATTTGAGAATCCAAGTTTTATGCAAAGTTACCATGCCCAAATATCCATTGAGCTAATTAGTGAGTTGCAATTAGAGTAATAACATTTCACATTGAATCACTCATCTAGGGATTATCATGTCTTAGGAGCTCTTGGGTGCAAGCTCTCCTCTCCCTTAATGAGATTAGGTTTTCATGTTTGAGGTATAACTATTTGTTTTCTTTGCATTTAGTTTGTGTTTTGACTTTAATTTGACTTCCTAATCTACATTGGTATGTCTGGTGGGACCCACAAGGTCTGAGTCTAATCAGTTTTTGTGTGTTTTTGTGCTCTAGACATGTTTTTGCAGGTGCAGTGCCATTTACCTTATGCAGTGGCGCTATCTTTGGCGTGTTTTAGTGCTATCTACTATTTTAGCGCCATCTCTATGGAGCATTTTCTATTCTAACTTCCACTCACATGTCTCTTTTTAATGATCTTCTTGTTGTTTTTGGTGTCTAGTTGCGCTCTGTTTCTGTAGAAATCTTCAAAAAAGGAGGAGGAGGTTATGCCAAAATTTTCATAAAATATAAGCATGCATTTTGGCTTCTATTTTGTCCTATTTTTCACTTGTCAAGACTAACAATGCTAACAAGACCTCTTCTATGTGTAGCGTAACCTCCTTTTTCCACTTGGAAGACCTCCTTTTGTAGGACGGACACACTCAGACTTGTATCAATGCTATCAGTGCCCAAATTGGTGTTATCTGCAACTAAGACCAGACCACTTGACAGCGCGCATAGTGGTACCTTATTACACAGATATTAGCGCTATTTAATGCTCTGACACCTTCTATATATCATTGTAGTGCTATCTTATTGTTTAGCGCCTTATATAAAGCATTGTGGTGCAAACTTGTATTCTAGCGCCTTCTGAGTCTGATATTAGCGCTATCTGATAAATTGGTGCTATATGTATAGGGTGTCAAGTTTCTAGATTGTTTTCTGTCAGTATCACCATTTGTTGTCCGCAGTGGCACCATTGGGTCTCTATATTAGCACTATTTTCTGAGACTAACTTTGTTCTCTGTGCAGGGACTGACAGCTTGTGTGCAAGTCATCACTATCATTTTGCGGACACAAACAAGTTTTTGCAGGGTTCTTTCATCTTTTGTTTAAAACACTTCAATTGGAAATTTAAAACGAACCCTTGCATGCTAGTTTACACAACATTTCGATTTGGTGTTATAAAAATTGATCAACAAAACAAACAAATCTTTGCGTATGTGTGTGTGTGTCAAACATTTGAATTTGGTGTTCTAAAATTCACAAATTGTGTGCCAACTATCAAAACATTTTGACTTTGGGCTTTAAAAAGAACCATGAATTGCATCAATCAAATCATTGCATTAAAAAGAATAACAATTTGCATTCTTCGCTCATGTAATCAAGAAAATCAATCTAAATTGTGTGAAGTGCTTTTGTGGTTTATGTTTATAGTGTGAGAGGTGTATGCTCTTCCCTTGTACCATTTGGTGACCTTGGGAATCAAAAGCTTCTCACAACACTTGCATTAATCACCCCCAACTTAATCCAAAGAACTAAAATGAACCATGTTTAGTGTGATTCAAGCACAAGGAATACCTATACTCTCCCCTCATATCTTTGTATGAACTTGGGGATCAAAAGTATTTTTATGGTTGTATTACTTTTGTTAATCCTTAGAGGGCCTACCACCCTACTCTGGAAGGTGGGAATGACCCAAGCTGAAACAAGCTAAAGCCAAGCTCTTTCAAGCCACTATATAAAATAAGGTGTTTGGGATGAAAGTCACAAGCAACAGGTGTTGTTGTTTTATACCGACAGCCTACCTCCCCCAAAACCCTCCAAGGCATAACCCTTGGAGGCTGGGAGACTCCATAATGGAGAGTAGCGCTACCGTATGTATAACCACCTGAATGAAAGCACTTACTAAGAACCATTGTTTAGCAAGCCAAAATTCTTCTATTTGTTGATGTAGAAGGGAAACCTTTGAAGCGGTCCTGATTCATGCGGTTCTTAGCCAAGGTAGCAGGGATATTCTAAAGGTTTAGTGAGGGACAAGCCTTATAAGAACCTAGATCTTGGTATGTGTGAGAAGTGTGTGCAATTGTAAGGAGGAGCCGGTGTTACCAAGATCCTAGAGCTACCCACTTTGAATAAGCGCAGCTAGGGGATTCAACAAATACTATCATATCTTCACCTTAGGTTGTGCAAAGTGCTTGTTGAATAAAATCACATGCCTTTTTCACAAAAACAAAACAAAATCTTGATTATTGAGTGATTATTGTGCTTGAATTGTTTGCAACAAACTTGCCAAGAGACAAACCAAATCATTTTCTCAAATGTCAAACCAAAGCAAAATCAAATTTGTCACCCAAATTAGTCTTTTTCAGGACCTCGACCAACACTGCCCTGTATCAGTGCCATCTCTGTTTGATTTTAGCGCCATTTCACCTATGGATTGGCACTATTTTCAGATTGACTTGCCTGAGACTAAGACCCATTCAGTTGTGATCTTCACCATCTGCTCTACCATAATCCATATTTACATTCCAAAAAACTGTCTATACCCCATCCATTTTCTCCTCAAAATTTTCTAACACATACCATCATTTGGGCCTTAGAGAATCCACCAGCATCATTATTGGACCCTTTGCTATATCATAATCCATTCACATCCATATCTATCCATCCCCCTTAATCTTTTTGTATATCTCCTTGGACCAAAACAAATCATTTCAAAAATCCAAATCCAAATCAAAACACCCATCAACAAATCATCAACCAAAACTCGTCATCCTTTTGAGCCAAAGATAGATCTAGATCTCATCATTCACATCATATCTTGCTTGGAGAGTCAATAGTCTACCTTCCAAGTGAAATAGTCATCCTTCTTTGCGTAAGGTCATTAGTCTACCCCAAACAAAGAAAAAACATCCATTTGTGCGACACAAATCTAGATCTTACCTAAGCTCAATTTTGTAAGGAAAGCACAGGTGTGGAATACAACTTCCCTAATGTTAATTCAGAGAGGATAATGTAGACAAGTAGCTTTCAATCAAAATACCATAGATGAATACAATAGAAAAACAAAATAAACAAATTAAACAACACAGAATGACATCAGATTTACGTGGGAAAACCCTTTCAGGTAAAAAACCCACCACCACAATAGAAGCTATCTTTATTATAATAAACTGAAAGATTACAATAATGATTCCCAGCTCTAAAGTTTAGGTATCGATCCTTATTACAATTTGTACAAAAGTTGTTTTTATTATCTACACATTCTACAGAAAATAACCAGTACAAATTGAATTGTTTCTCATCCTAACGACAATGCCAGTAGATCAGTTTTATATCTCCAGTCTGCAAGACCAAAGACCGTTACTTGTCTGTTGCCCTAACTGATTGATCTAACTTTCCAATTGCTGCTACTTTTCAACAGTCATAACTATTCACATTCCCATGAGATATATAATCCCACATGCACCAGGTCGCTATCGATGTTCCGGTTTATATGGCCAAACACACAGTAATACCAACATTGGCAATTTTGTTGCCGACGATGCCAAGCTATAGCCTTATCAGACTAACCCACTCCATCAGTGAGAACTTCACTTCTTGCACAAATAGTCAAATGTCTCTATAATGCCCAAGTCCTCCATCCTTCATTGGTCAGACCTTCGCCATCGGTCTAAAAAGTTTACATTGTCCCAATGAACAATCTCTCACCGATGCCAACTTTGCATATTGTTGAACCTGTTGAACCATTGAACCTCGACGTGAGGTTCAATAGTTCAATAGAGTGATATCTTCAGCTAAGACGATGGACCATTGAACCACTAAACTGATGAACCTATCTCGTTGAACTGAGGAACCATTGAACACAATGAACTGATGCTACCAAACCATTGAACCAATGCCGAACCATTGAACTAATGTCATCGAACCATTGAACTGTTTAACCAATGAACAGTTCAATGACCCATTCAACCCAATGAACTCTCAAATGGTTCAATGAAGAACTATGAAACATAAGATTCAAGCAGTAAAATTGAGACACAAGTTCTCTTCAATCTCCCACTTGTCAAAGAGATTACTGCTACCTCTTAGTCCTCTTTTGATTATTGATAACTATGAGCCCGTAGACCCATTTCACCTGAACACCATTTGAACTTGGCCGTGCTCACTGGTTTAGTTAAGGCATCAACAACATTTTCCAAAGTGTCAACCTTTTCTAGCTTCACCTTCTTGTCTTCCACCATATCATGAACAAAGTGATATTGGACATCAATATGTTTTGTCCTAGCATAGAAAGTAGGGTTCTTTGCCAAACATATAACACTTTGACTGTCACAATGAATTTGTATATGCCCTGCATTAAAACCAACATCAGAACATAACCTCTTCAACCAAACAGCTTCTTGGCATGCATGAGTAGCTGCCATGTACTCTACCTCTGTTATGGATAAAGTGACTACAGCCTGTCGCCGCTTGCTCATCCAACTAATAGCACCACCATTTAACGTGAATATGTATCCACTGGTGGATCTTCTACTGTCAATCTCCCATGCCTAGTCTAAATCAACATAACCCTGAATGCTTATAGACCTCTGAGATCCAACTGAGTTTCCATGATAGCAAATAGTATAATTAGAAGTTCCCTTCAAATACCTCATAACTCTTTTCATAGCATCCCAATGTGATCTACCTGGATTCGCCATAAACTAGCTCAAAATTCCCACTGCTTGGGCAATGTCTGGTCTGGTACAGACCATTGCATACATCAAACTGCCAACAACACTTACATAAGGCACTTTTTTCACGTCGTCAATTTCATTCGAAGATTCTGGACAATCTTCAACAGATAGTTTCATTCCCTGCAAACTGGAACAACTAACTATTTGGAATAAGACATTAAATTTCTCAAGAACATTGGTAATATACTTTCTCTGGCTAAGCCAAAGCTTTCTCTTAGACCTATCTCTTTTGATTTCCATTCCCAGAATGTACTTAGCTGCCCCTAGATTCTTCATTTCAAATTTCAAGGACAACTGAGATTTTAATTCTGAGATCATTCCCTTACCATTGCCAATGAACAACATGTCATCCACATACAGTGCAATTATAAGAATCTGATCACCATTAGTTTTATAATAGACACAGTGATCAGATTTAGATCTCACATACCCTAAAGATAAAACATATGTATCGAATTTCTGATACCACATTCTAGGAGATTGTTTCAAACCATAAAGATACTTATTAAGTTTACATACCAAATGTTCTTTACCTTTTTCCACAAAATGCTCTACTCAATTTCAAAGTCATACGCTGCTGCAAGTGACAAAAGAAATCTAATGCATGTTAGCTTAGCTACAGGAGAAAAGATTTCTCCATAATCAATACCTTCCTTTTGGGAATACCCCTTAGCAACCAGTCTTGCCTTGTACTTATCAACTATACCATCTAGACCATATTTCTTTTTAAATACCCACTTATAGCCCACAGGTTTTCTACCTTCAGGCAAGGGCACTAGATCCTAGGTTCTATTTTTTTCCAACGCTGACATTTTACTATCCATGGCTTCTAACCAAGAATTTGAATCAGGTAACTCAATAGGTTCTTTCATAGTCCTAGGTTCATCAGTATCAGTAAGCAAAGCATAGGCACAACTTGAATCAAGTACTGAAAATCCATACCTATCTGGTTGTCTTCTTTCACGTGTAGATCTCCTCAATGGCTGAGGTGTAGGTTTAGGTTTTTGCTCTGGATCTGAATCTTCAGAGCTACTTGAACTCTCATCTGAACCATCTACACTTGGTGCTTGTTGTTCCTCTTTTATAGGGGTCAGAGGAATATTCACAACACTCTTTTCTTTATTCTCTTCTGTCTTCTCTGGCTGAGGGTTAATAACCAAAGGTTTCAGCTCTCTAAAAATTACATTCCTACTGTAAATTACCTTTTCAATTTCAGGATTCCAAAGCTTGTACCATTTAACACTGACTCCATAGCCAATAAAGATACATTTGACTGCCCTGTTATCCAACTTAGATCTTTTTAGCTCAAGAATATGAGCATATGCCTCACAACCAAAGACACGAATATGTCTTAGAGAGGGCTTCTTACTAGACCATGCTTCCATAGACATCTGATAAACCAATGCTGAAGTAGGAGAACGATTTAGCAGGTAACAGGATGTAGCAACTACCTCAGCCTAGAACATTTGTTCAAGACACACATAACTCAACATACTTCTTGCTTTCTCCATCAACAATCGATTCAACCTTTTAGCAACTCCATTTTGCTATGGAGTATAAGGTGTAGTCTTATGCCTTTTTATTCCATGATCAAGACAAAATTTTTCAAAATCTACATTGCAATATTCACCACCGTTATCTATTCTCAAACATTTTATTTTTCTACCAGTCTGATTTTCCACAAGATTTTTAAATTCTTTAAATCAACTGAACACTTCAGATTTATTTTTCAAAAAATATACAAATGCCCTCCTCGAATAATCATCAATAAACGACACATAGTATCTTGATTTAGATAGAGAAGGAACATCAACTGGACCAAAAATGTTAGAATGTACATAGTCCAGAACTCCAGAAGATTTATGAGAACTAGAGTAAAATAAAAGACAATTCTATTTTCCATATATGCAATGTTCACAGAAATCAAATTCTAGATTACAATCAATCAGCCCATCTACCAGGTTTTTGTTCTTCAAGGTTTTTAAACCTTTTTCACCTATGTGACCAAGTCTATGATGCTAGAGCATTGTTTTCTCTGCAGGAAGTTTAACTTCCATAGAGTTTGCATCATGTGTTACAATAGTAGCTTTTTTAGATTTTACAGAGACATTATTACAACACACTGGTCTGGCATCTAATCTATACAAAGTTCCAATGCATTCACCCTTAGCCAGAACAATAGAACCTCTAGGCATCTTACAACCACCATTCACAAAAGTAACTTGCACTCTAACATCATTAAGCTTACTAACAAAAAGTAAATTTTGAGCCAGACCTGGTATGTGAATAACTCCATTCATTCCCTTTATCCTTCCATCTGGGAATTGTATTCTGACTCTTCCTCGGCCAACAATTTATAGTGTTGAATCACTTGCCAGGAACACCTTCCCACCAACATATGGTTCATACTTTGTGAACCACTCTCTATGAGATGTCATATGAAAAGACGCTCCTAAATCCACCAGCCAAACATCTTCAGATGCAGGCATTGCCAAAGCAACAATGAAGGCATCAACATCACTCTGTGAAGACTCAGAGTCAAAGAAGTTCTTTTTCTCCTTTATAGTCTTTCTTGATGTGACCTTTCTGCCCACAATTCTAGCACTTCACCTTGGACTTCTTACCAGGGGATTTTGATTTCCCCGCTGATTTGGACTTAGACTTCTTGTCCTTCTTCTTGCCTCTTTCCTTGGATCTACCTCGAACAGATAGAGCCTCTTTGGCCATACCAGAAGACTTCCTCTACATCTCTTCAGACAACAGCAAGGCAACAACAGTTTCTATTTTAAACGTGGTTGTTGTACTTCTAATAGCCATCACAAGATGATCCCATGAGTCAGGTAAAGAACACAACAGAAGCATACGTGGGTCCTCCTCTTCTATTTTTAAACCTACAGATGTCAACTGTGCAACAATCAAATTAAATGAGTTTAGATGGTCTACTACAGATGCTCCTTCATCCATCTTCAGAGAGTACAACTTCTTTTTGAGGAAAAGCTTATTTACCAAGGATTGGCCCTAATAAATATCTCCTAACTTTTTCCACAAAAGGTTTGCAGTTGTCTCTTCATGAACATTCAATAGAACAGAATCTGCTAAACTTAATCTTATCAGTCCTCTGGCTTTCTTATCTGCTAGGTCCCAATCTTCTTGCTTCATGGCTACAAGTTTAGTTGCAGACACAGCAACATAAAGATCTCTGTCAACCAACATATCTTCAACTTTAAGTTTCCACAACTCAAAGTTTGTGCCATCAAATTTTTCAATATCTATATTTCCTGATGTACTTACCATCTTATTTAACAAAAAGATCTCTACAGAACTCCCACTCACTGAACTAACACAAAAAACCCAACCTACCAACAAGGATAACACAACTGGCCAGGATTTGATACCACTTGTAAGGAAAGCACATGTGTGGAATACAGCTTTGCTAATGTTAATTCAGAGAGAATAATGCAGACAAGTAGCTTTCAATCAAAATACCACAGATGAATATAGTAGAAAAACAAATTAAATAAATTAAACAACACAGAATGACACCAGATTTACATGGGAAAACCCTTTCGGGTAAAAAACCCACCACCACAATAGAAGCTATCTTTATTATAGTAAATTGAAAGATTACAATAAAGATTCCTAGCTCTAATGTTTAGGTATCAATCCTTATTACAATTTGTACAAAGCCATTTTTATCATCTGCACATTCTATAGAAAATAACCAGTACAAATTGAATTATTTCTCATCCTAATGACGATGCCAGTAGATTAGTTTTATATCTCCAGTCTACAAGAACAAAGACCGTTACTTGTCTATTGCCCTAACTGATTGATCTAACTTCCCAATTGTTGCTGCTTTTCAACAGTCATAACTATTCACATTCCCGTGAGATATATAATCCCACATGCACCAGGTCACTGTCGATGTTCTAGTATATATGGCCAAACACACTGTAATACCAACATCAGCAATTTTGTTGCCGACGATGCCAAGCTATAGCCTTATCAGACTAACCTGCTCCATTGGTGAGAACTTCACTTCTTGCACCTATAGTCCAATGTCTCCACGATTCTCAAGTCCTCCATCCTTCATTAGTCAGACCTTTGCCATCGGTCCAAAAAGTTTACATTGTCCTAATGAACAATCTCTCGTCAATGTGAACTTCGCATATTGTTGAACTTGTTGAACCATTGAACCTCGACGGGAGGTTCAATGGTTCAACAGAGTGATATCTTCAGCCAAGACGATGGACCATTGAACCAATGAACTGATGCTACCAAACCATTGAACCAATGTTGTTGAACCATCGAACCATTTAACTGATGAACATTTCAATGACCCATTGAACCCAATGAACTCTCAAATGGTTCAACGAAGAACAACTATGAAACATGAGATTCAAGCAGTAAAATTGAGAACACTTTGAATGATGGCATCACAAATCTAAAAGCTATCCAACATCTACAAAACCAAACACCAGTACATACATATGCAACCAATGTAAATAACCAAAGGGGGCAAACTAAACCACGCAAACCTTGAAGGCAATTTACACCCTTAGGGTAACCCTTCGAGGACATCCTCGATAGATGTCTCAAGAAAAGATTGATCACAATTCCACCTGTTAGACCTCATCAAGAGAATGAGCTCAAAGTAGCATGGTACAATGAAAATGATTACTATGAATACTACTACATTGTGGGTCATAAGACGGTAGGCTGCATGTAACTCAAGCATTGCATCCAAGACCTTATAGATCAAAATCTAGTCAACCTTGATCAAACTACCCAACCATCGCCAAATGCCAATCTTGGAGCTTACAAGGATCCACTTCCTAACCATAATAAAGCATCCTCATCCAATCAAGCATACAATGTCACCCCACCTCCCGCAACCTACGACTGTATTGTAGGGTAGATTGAGCCGTCATCTCACCATGTTAACATAGTCACCATTCAGACACAAACACCCGATTGCGCTGTTGCAACCCATCATGGCCATGTATCTATCCATACAACCCCTACCATGGAACAAACACCTGCATCCACATCAGACACCCTCCCCCCTCGCCCAAACAAATGTCCATCACCTACCAATTAGTATAACCTCCTAGAACATCTAGGAAAGACCCCTACACAAATATCCATACTTGAGCTACTCCGCACATCCCCCCTTCACAAAGACATCCTTGATAAAGCCCTCTCGAAAACTCAAGTTCCTGCCAACTTGAATGTGATTCAATTCCAAGCCATGGTAGGACATATTGCCGCACCTCACCATCTCACATTTTCAAAAAAAGATCTTCCCGCTTCTAAGCACTGACATAACGATGCCCTACACATCGAAGTCCGTATCCACAAACACACCATTAAAAGAGTCTTAATAGATGGTGGCTCTAGCCTAAACATATGCACTATTAAACTATTAAAACACTTGGGATACGCTGATGTGGTTGTAGACACTAGCGAGTGCATCACAATCAAAGGCTATGATGACACCGAATGACTATCTGAAGGCACCATCAAGGTCCCTATTGAAGTGGGACAGAAAATACTGGAAACAAAATGTCAGGTCCTTGATCTTGACCTCCCCTATAACATTCTTCTTAGCCGACCATGGATCCATGCCATGCAAGCCATCCACGTTCCATCAATGCCTCAAATTCCCTCACAATGGCACAGAAGTCACTGCCTATGCCGACCCCCGCCCCTTCCAATACTATAGTTTCTTGGAAGACCATAACCATACTTTTTGCCCATACAACAAAGCTACCACTAAAGCCAATCCCACATCATCCACCTCATATATCGATCCCGCAAATATTACCACCACTTCATCCCAAGCACCGCCACCACCCGAGGTCAAGATCAAGCTCAGCAACATGGGATGTGGGGAATATGACCTACATGGTACATTTTGTGTGGGCACATTACCCAATCCTAAAACCTTTGGCATCCCAAAGACAGAAGCAGCCAACACAGTCATCATCAAGTGCAAACCATCACCCATCTTTGAAAAGGAACATCTCCTTAATCAGGATGTCCTTGAAGATATCTCATCATGGCTATATAAGGACAAAGAACCTAAGCAAGAAGCCCCCACCATCCCAACAGAAATCTATGGTAAAGGGTCTAAAATTGTCAAAAGCATCGGTTATAAAGGATAAGGTGGTATCAGCCTTCATGAACAGGGAATCGTGGTACCACTGCAAGCAACAAGAAATCCCTATACTCAAGGGTTAGGATACAGTCAACCCCAATGTATCCTCACTACCGGCAAATGTATCTTGGCCAAGGTCACTACGGTCTCCTTGGAAGTCAACAACATCAATGAAATGGGCCTTCAAGACTCCTTTAGTGACTTTTCCAATTTCTTTGACTCATCCATTTGCACCATCTACTCAGTCACCACTCTCACCTCATCATCCAATGACTTACCACTGGTATACCCTAACGTCATTGACTGGGACCAATGGGGACCTCCTGTATTTGACATAGCACCAAACGATGAAGCCATTGCTGAAATGATGGGAGTTAGAGATCACTTCCCCCTGGGAGATCACAGAGCAAGATACATCATGGAAATTGATACACGTGCCTATTTTGGGGAGACAACCCCTACTTCTAGTCATAAAAATACAAAAAGCAAACAAGGATCTAATGGTGAAAACTGTTCCACGGCCATGTCCAATCCTAAAAAAGTAAAAAACAAAAGACGTATCTCCTAGTGAAAACTTCCATGAGGCACTAGGAGATGGAAGCATGGGCCTTCCTAAGATAGACAAGGTTTATCCAGATAGGTCACCCATCCTAGTAGAGCCAGCCCAAGAGATGAATCTTGGGATGGAAGAAGAGCCGAAAATCACTTTCAGGGCAGAATCTCTCAAAATAGTCGAGCAAGAAAACTTTTTAACATTCTTCAAACATAGAAATCATAATTTCATGTGGACCTATGCAGACATGCGAGGGCATGATCCTGCCTTGGTCATTCATCACCTTGTAGTATGGCCTGATGCGAAACCAGTAAAGTAGAAACTCAAAAAAATGAATCCTCAGGTGGCCCTCCTAGTCAAGGCAGAGCTAAAGAAACTACTGGATGTTGGGTTCATTCACCCAATTGATTATCCTAAATGGGTTTCTAACTTAGTACCAATAGCCAAACCTAATGGCTAAATCTGCTGCTGCACTGACTTCAGAGATCTTAACAAGGCCTGCACAAAGGATGACTTCCCATTGCCTAACATTGATATGATAGTTGACCTCACGGCAGGACATGAGATGTTATCCCTCATGGATGGCTTTTTAGGGTACAACCAAATCCGAATCATAGAAGAGGACCAACATAAGACCTCCTTTATATGTCCATGGGGGACATACTGTTGGGTGGTAATGCCATTCAATCTAAAGAACATTAGAGCCACGTATCAAAGAGCCATGACTGTCATCTTCCATGACCTTTTTCACCACATCATGGAAGACTATGTGGATGACTTTTGGGAAAATTAAAGACAAGAGAGGAACATCTGAATGTATTGGCAATGATCTTCGACCGTTTGGAGCAATACAACATCTGCCTCAATCCAAAAAAGTGTGTCTTCAAGGTCACCTCTAGAAAACGTTTGGGATACATAGTCTCCAGAAGAGGAATCGAGGTAGATCCTGCAAAAGTCAAGGCCATTATTGAAATGCCTCCTCGAACAACACTGAAATAGTTGAGAAGTCTGCAAGGAAAAATCTAGTCCATTCATCGGTTCATTGCTCAACTTGCCGATAAATGCCAACCAATCCAGCATCTACTCTGAAAAAATATAACTTTCATCTAGAACACCTAGTGTCAAGCTGCCTTTGATCAGTTGAAGGAATACCTAGCTAATCCCCTAGTTCTAAATCCACCAAGGCAAGGTGAACCTCTCCTATTGTACATCTTAGCAACAGAGATAGCTTTCAGAGCCTTGTTAGCACAACACGATGAGCAAGGAAAAGAAAGAGCCATCTATTACATCAGTCGCACTCTCATATCTTATGAGCTCAAATAGACACAGATTGAATGAGCATGTCTAGCCTTGGTCTTCACTTCACAAAAACTAAGACACTACATGCTCAATCATAAAACCAAGCTCATCACCAAGATTGATCCATTGAAATATCTGCTAAACAGAGCTGCTCTTACAAGGAGAATGGTGAAATGGGTCATGATTCTAATTGAATTTGATATTGAATACATTGAGAGAAAACCCATCAAACAATAGGTTATAGATGATTAGCTGGCCGAAGCACCCATTCCTACATAACATCCTACACTGGCCAAGTTTCCTGACGAAGCTATCTTGACAATCACACCAACTACAGAAACATGGAAAATGTACTTTGATGGATCATACACGCATAGAAGCTCGAGGGTATGCATCCTATTTGTTACCCCTCAAGGTGACACAATCCTCAAGTCATTCAAAATCACATTCCCATGTACCAACAATGTGGCAGAGTACAAGGCTCTTATCACAGGCCTCCTAATGGCAATCAAATGGAAAATTGAGAAACTGATAGTGTATGGAGACTCTCAACTAGTCATCTGGCAGGTAAATAATGAGTATAAGACCAAAGATGATAAACTCCTACCTTACAAGAAGATGGTTGATGACTTCAAAGATTATTTTGATGTCATCCACTTTGAGTAGATCTCAAGGTTAAACAACAAAGCTGCAGATACCATGGCTACCATCGGATCCCTGGTTGACATGAAGAAAGATAGCAAGAGGTGTGAATTCTTGATCGAAGAGCTCCCTATCCCTGCATATGATGTGCCTCAATCTGAGCTCATGTGCAAAGTCATTGGTCCCCTATCCCCATGGTACCAAGAAACCTACCTATACCTCCATGATAACATTATCCCCCCAATCTATGCATCTCACAATAAAAATCTTTTATCTGTCGAGCTTCCCACTTCATCCTTGTAGGAGATACCCTGTACAATAGGAGTCTTGAGGGCACACTTTTACGATGTTTAGAGTCTACGGAAGCTGAAGTGGCCTTGCAAGAGGTACACAGAGGTATCTGTGGGGCACATTCAAGTGGACCCACTCTTGTTAAAAAGATCCTGAGGACCGGATACTACTGGCCAACCATGGAAAGAGATGCCTACTATTTTATCAAAAAATGTCTACCATGTCAACAACATGGTGATCTCATCCACGCACCAGCACAAGAACTGAAACCAATCACGATGCCATGGCCTTTCTCATAGTGGGGACTCAACCTCGTAGGGGAAATCCATCCACCATCATCCAATGGCCATAAGTTCATAATCACTACTACCGGATACTTCACCAAGTGGGTGGAAGCAATACCAATCACCTTCACCACTAGCACCAAAATCTCCAAGTTTATCCTCCATTACATCATCTGTCGCTATGGTATCCCTCATTCCATCATCACTAACAATGGAAAGCCATTCAAGAACCAAGAAGTTCATACCTTGTGTGAAAAATTTGACATCAAACACCACTTCTCCACCCCATATTACCCACAAGGAAATGGTCAAGCAAAGGCTTCAAATAAAACCATCTTCTGCATTCTAAAGAAGATAGTCAATGAAGCTAGTTGTGACTGGCACGTCCAACTCAACCCTGCCTTATGGGCATATCGTACAAGCATCCGCATCCCCACAAGAGCCACTCCATTTTCACTAGTCTTTGGATCTGAAGCCATTTTACCTATCGAGGTCGAGCACCCGTCCTTAAGAGAATCATTGCAAAACATAATCACTGATGAGGAATACTAAGTTGCAAGGCTGCATCAGCTAGAACTATTGGATGAGAAATGCCTGAATGCATTTAACCACATATAGGCCTATCAAAATCGCCTCAGGAGAAGCTATAACAAAGGAATCAAAACCCAAAAATTTGAAGTAGGTGATCTTGTCCTTATGGAGAATCAGAAAAACTTGCAAGAGCACACTAAGAAAGGCAAGTTTGAACCCAATTGGCTAGGACCGTATGTCATCACAGCTAGCTATGGATCAGGAGTATACCAGCTTGCAACACCTGAGGGGTAACCTCTAGATGAGCCGATGAATATTCTGCATCTAAAGAAATTCTATGCATAACCCATTGGGTATCCCAATCAAAAAATCAAAAAATTTGAAAAATAAAAAGTCCAAAAACATCACAAAATAAAAAATCCAAAAACATCACAAAAATAAAAAATCCAAAAACATCCCAAAATAAAAAATCCAAAAACATTGCAAAATCAAAAAACCAAAAAATAATACAAAATCATTTGCAACATCACCCTCACACATCGATCGCTCCAATCCATCAATCCTCATCGCATCACACCCATCCTAAACCCATCCCAAACCATTCCCACATCATCAAGTCATACCAGAACTACATATTCATTTTGCCTGCATCTTGAAAATACCTTGATCCCATGGACACAGAATATGTAGGCAGTCTAGAATATGAAGGATGTTTCTAGTACTCAGGTATGTAAGATGCACCCATCCAACCCGTTTGGATGGTCCCCACTCACTGAGCTTACTAGACCCATTATATGATACACACGCTAAGTATACATTTGAACCATCATCCCTAATGCAAAAATCATCAATCAGCATACCAATTACAATCATACACCTGGTCAAACTATTCTTTTTCCCATCTTCCAAAAATTTTCTAATCAAATTCAATTGATCTACGTCCTAGGATATATCTTTCCCACAATGGACAAAAATCTGTCATTCTATCATCATGTCTCTTGGCAAGAGCACACAAAGGCTATTTGTATCTTTTTGGTTGGTCTTTTTGATTATTGATTTTTATCTTTTTTGTCTCACTCTCAGTCATCTCCAAAGCTACCTTGATCTCATTATATCATGGTAAGTAGAGGACAACACCTAGAGTAGACAAGGTCATTGTTTTTGTATACTATGCTTGTGGGTTTGTTTCATTACTCCAAGAATAGTATTCATATCTTGAAGCCCAGGTCAGTTCTAGTATGACGTGCCTCAGTATCAAATGCCTTATATGCACTATGGACACTCGTCACTATGAGTCCCCTTCCTAGGGAAGACAAGATTATACTACCTTAGGCATGCATGAAATCAACTTATTGTTTGCGGGTCTAGTCCATGCAATCATGGGATATATATCATCACCTAGGTCATTTTATACCTTTGTGAACTATATCCTAAATTGCTATAGTAAACTAAGAAATGCTCTCAATTAATCTTATGCAACTACTGTTACTAGCTCAAAATCATCATCTTAATCACTCATTCAACTATACCATCTAGGCCTAGATTTTGTAATTAACTACCTTATCCCCCACCCATCTAAAATCACCTCACTAATCCAACTTCCCCATTTTACTCCCACTTAACACATCTGGAACCAAAATACATCTCCCCTCAATGACGTGGTGTCATATGACCTAACAATTCTCTCATATACCCACCCCATCCTCTAGACACTCCCAATCCTATCCATACCCCCATCCATACACCCATATCCTCTCCCCACCTAGTCCCCTTTCACATAGCCCCACCACTTAGGGTCAAACAAAGAACATCATGTGTATCAGGACTTAACCATATCACCTATCACCTAGTCTACATATCACCTATCACCTAGTCATCATTTCACCTACCACCTATGCTGCATCTCACTTATCATTTAGTAATTTTTATTTCATATCATTTAGGTTCATTTTAGAATGTTTTAATTTGCATATCATTTCATTAGGTCCATTTTAGAATCTTTTAAGTTGCATTTGATATCATTTAGGCTCATTTTAGAATCTTTTAATTTGCATATCATTTCATTAGGTTCATTTTAGAATCTTTTAAGTTGCATTTCATATCGTTTAGGTTCATTTTAGAATCTAGTAATTTGCATATCATTTCATTAGGTTCATTTTAGAATCTTTTAAGTTGCATTTCATATCATTTAGGCTCATTTTAGAATCTTTTAATTTGCATATCATTTCATTCGGTTCATTTTAGAATCTTTTAAGTTGCATTTCATATCATTTAGGTTCATTTTAGAATCTGGTAATTTGCATATCATTTCATTAGGTTCATTTTAGAATCTTTTAAGTTGCATTTCATATCATTTACGTTCATTTTAGAATCTAGTAATTTGTATATCATTTCATTAGGTTCATTTTAGAATCATTTAGTTGCACATTATACATCATTTAACATTGCAAATCATATCATACTCATTCAAGTTTGCCATCACAATAGGTGCATTTTATATTAATATCATCACATTGCATTGCATATATCATCTCATAAACAGTTAGTTACCATACTTCATCACAAGCATAATCATTTAACTGCATTTGATAATCATCTAGCTGCATATCCATATTCCCATACATAAACATGTGTTTATTAACATAAACATACATTTCCATCACATTGAGCAGCCATAATAAATGTTTATTAATATGAACATTTATTTACATTATACATCATATAGTCCATAGATCACAACCCATGCATATATCAACATAAGTAAACTATCATTACATCCATCATAGGTGCATCCATTGCATCAAAAACATAAATGCATAAACACAACACATTCATAGCACATAAATTTATAAAGCACATTGCATCCATTAACATAGGCATCATCATAATCATAATAGAGCTTCATAAACAAACACATAGACCATCAAAAAGCATCATATCATATATCATCAACCGCAAAAAATGTACATCACTCATATATACACATAAAAAAATATAATGTCTTGATACAACGCCTCTGAGGGCTAACATGATATGAATGTCACATAGAGGATCCTCTATCTGATCGGGTGGGGGATCCTGACCCTGGTAGTGGTTGTGGTCCTGCCTATGACTGTGGCTGTCCCTGTGGTCCTACTAGTGGCAGCGGTTGTGGCTATGACTATACCTATACCTGTGGGACCTGCTTGGGCACATATGATGGGGGACCCATCACCTGCTGAATGCTCTGAACAGATCTAGACCTATGAGACCTGGAGGTCCCCGATCTACTAACCTGACTGTAGCTTGGGGCATGCTACACCGCTGGCACTACCGCATAATAAAGGCCGCGATAATACTCCACCCGTGCTCTAGCCTCTATCAACTCCCCCATACCTAAGTCAGCTGCCCCTATACCTGACTCAACTGTCCCTGTAGCTGATATGACTGTGTCTGTGCCTGAGACAATGAAGTCTGCATCACTGTCAACACAGGGGCCAGTCCACCACCTGAGGCCTATAGGCTATCCACTATAGTCTCTTCCTACTATACCATGGCAAGCACCACATCTCACTCTCTAATCAAAGCCGTTGTGTCACCTTGAGCCTCTGCCTGCTAGGCTCTAGTGAGCACCACATCTCGCTCCCATGTCAAAGTCACTATCTCACCCTGAGCCTAGGCTAGCTGTGCCCACAATGTAGCCACCTATCCATCTGCCCCATCCAACAATGGTAATGCCCCCCGTAACTGAACCAACTCTGCATCACAGCTCTCTAATGCCTCTTGTAGTCTAGCCACCTATGCTCGTAGGGTCTCCATCTCCTCCTCCTCACCTCGAGGCTGTTAACGAGGTGTCAACCTCTCAACCTCTGCCTCTCCAACTGCCCCTAAGGGGCCTGCCTCCCCCTACTGTTGCTGCACTACCTGTGGTGGGAGTAGATCACCCCTATCCACCCTCGATTGTCCCCCATGCCACCAAGGTCCTCTATGCTATTGCCCCACTCTCATTTGCACCTACTCAATAGGTACCTGCTGCCCCACCTACCCCTGTCCTACTACCACTACCGCCAATACATCTATTGGCTGACCATCCCTACCAACCACCCTCTCCTCTCCATCCCCTCTAGCCTCCATGAGGTCATCTCCAATGATCTCCTCCCCCTCCTCTAGGAAGTCATTCCCATCCGAGTCATCTCCATCATCATTTGAGTCATCATCCCCTAAGCCTGCTACCTCCTCTGCAGGTACTACCTCAGCCGGATCCGTAAACTGGGTCAGCTGCCGCATCTGGTACCATATATTGTATGCAGGGGCAATGCCTACATCCCTGACAGTGCTCCTCCAATCCCACTATACTGACCATAAAGCTGTAAAGTCCTCCAGAGCAACCTATGGCTATATGGTTGTAGGCCAAAAGCATGCATCACGGGGGGTCCGCACAAAGATGGCCATCTGTTATGGAGTATCCTGCCGTAGCCCAAACTGCTGCATCACCCGTGACGACAAGTACATGTCTATGGTGTGGTCTCCTCGACCCATCAGGTATCGCTGCTGAAATGTAAACGGCATGTGGATATCATCATCAGGCCATGGCTCCACTCTGATGTAGGGTCACAGGTCACCCTAATAACATCATCCAGCATTCGCCTCCGATACTGCACCTGTCTAGTATAGGTGTACTTGGCATCCTAGTATAAAAATGTGAACACCTCAAAAGGATGGTGATAATACCCGCACGTCGGTCGTGTAACTGTGATGTGCTCCCAAATCCACACATGCAACAGAGTCATCCCAGTTGACAATGCTAAATCATGGAGATAAACAACTCTATGCATCTCATGATACAACTGCCTCAACATCACTGGTCCCCAGGTGTAGATGATCTCATCCTTGACCATACCCTCGATCATCTCTCCCCAGCCAACTGGGAAACCCCTGCCTCTCCTATCAGGCATCACCACACCACCAATCAAAGCACACAAGAATAAGGCAAAGGGATCTGCACCCACAGCCAAGGTCCCCTCATAGCTCATCTCCTAACCATCTACTAATAACACAATGTGGTCCTCACCAAACACTCTAATCAGAGCCCTCCATCCCCTCCTCATGTCATACCTCACTCACCAGCTGCAAATAGGTAACTTGAGGATGCGATGAACATCCTCAAGTGTGATGGTGATCTCTCTGGTCGGCAACAAAATGGTACATGTCTTTGAATGGTACCACTCCACAACCGCCGTCATCAGAGCTCTATGAGCTCATAAAACTGGCATCGACGCCACTGTTAGAAGACCCAACCTAGCTAGTCAGGCATGTGTGGTATCATAAAAATGATCAAATAGGGTCATCACATATGGAATGTGTCACTCCCATGAATACACTATAAATGACATCGTATCCTGCATCCACAACTTTCTGGTTAGATATCAACCTATCTTTTAGTAAATCAATCCCTTTCTTCTAATGTCTAAAATCTAGAATCATTTGGCACCAAAACAGACAATGCTTTGCGCCATTTCAAAAATGGCTCTACTACTTCTAAATAGTGCTATTACAGGAAATAGCACCACTGTGCAATACACTTTGCGCTAATCCAAAACATGGTGCTATTGTGCAGCATACTTGGCATCATTTTACAAAATGGCGTCACTTTGTCACTTGGCACTAATCTAGTAAATAGTGCCAATCCTAGCAAAAGCGTATATATCATATATTGTGCTAACTCCGTATATAGCGCTAAAATGAAAAATAGCACTACTACCCTAAATGGCACTATTTCACAATATAGCACTACCATAACACCTATTTGGTGCTAAAATGCCAAAACTCTATTCTTCTAAAAAATTGTGCTACTTCAGAGGATAGCACTAGAATACCAAGTAAATGGTGACAAACCACCCTAATCCTACCCTGGCGGATAGAGCCAATCCTGAGGATTGCGCTAATCCGTCCTATCCTTCATGCTAAGCGATCTAACCCTAGTTCTCAGACCCCAAAAAGTGAAAAAAATGAAAAAATGGAAAAGTCTGGGTTAGACCCTACCTGGGGTCTAGCCTCCGATGCCTGGCCAAATGATCAAAATGACTCTGAGATGTGTCAAAGTAGAGAGAACTAGGGGTTATGCTCTGCCATCTCTCCTTCTTCTCCAAAGTCAAAGTGTGCAAATGTGGCACTCTAAGGGCCCACTTTTCCTAGTATAGTGGGCCATGTCATCCTTCCACCCCCTCTTTTTCCCTCTAGGGTGTAGATCTCAGTCTTTTTCCTCTGTTTTTCTTCCTGTCATCTTCTTTTTTCATCCCCTATCCAACTTTCACTCCCGTCGCGTCCTTTCGAGAACTCGACAGGAAATTTTTATTTTTTCCTGCCGACCTCTCGAGGGGGCATCCAATACCCATCTCATTCCTTCCCAACAGCTGGGGCATATTTTTCTTTGACTTAATGCCACTTCCCTCCTAGGTCCTGACGCCACATCAAAGAGGAGCAAATGTAGACACCTAAAAATGTCTCGACCACCAAACCAACTCCTAACATCCCTAAACATATCAATGTCCCTTCTATTCAATTAATTAAATTTTATTTAATTAATTACCCATTCATCATCCAATTTTCCATCGTCTTATCTGCAAAATTGAATTAATTTCATTAATTCAATAGTACAAACCTTAGCCAATTGATTTAATAAATATGCAATATTTATTTAATCAATTTCCTCCTTTTTTCACTAAATCCAATTAATTAGTTAAAACCATGGTAACTAATTAATTCAGCCTATTAATTAACCTATCCCTACCCTAGACAATTAAATAACTATTACTTAATTACCTACCCTAGCCTACCTCATCCTAGCCCTAGGATTAATTAAATAAAACCTATGTTTAATTAATCCTAATGTCTCATTTGGGTGGTCAAACCTAGTTTAACACCATTCCCCACATCCTCCAAATAAAAAATTGAAATAAATCCACCTAAGCAATTTTTTATTTAAATACATCCCACATCACAATTAATTCCTCTTACACCCCCATACCTCATTTATCTCCACTTATCCCCAAATAAAATTTTAATTCATTTTACATTCCCCATATGAATCTTTAATTCAAAAATAATCCCTCACACCCATACTTGTTTAATAACCCCTTTTCCCAAAATGAATAAAAGATTTACTTTGATTCCTAGCCCTCCATTACTCCAAGATCAAATCTAGGCCCTCCACATCACTTTTATCCTCCACCATTAATCTTCCAAATCAATCTCCACCCTTGGATCAAAATCCCTTCCAAAAATCTATAAATACAACATCTTTCAACCCATTTGAGAATCCAAGTTTTATGCAAAGTTGCTATGCCCAAATATCCATTGAGCTAATTAGTGAGTTGCAGTTAGAGTAATAGAATATCACATTGAATCACTTATCTAGGGATTCTCATGTCTTAGGAGCTCTTGGGTGCAAGCTCTCCTCTCCCTTGATGAGATTAGGTTTTCATGTTTGAGGTATAACTATTTGTTTTCTTTGCATTTAGTTTGTGTTTTGACTTCAATTTGACTTCCTAATCTATAGAAAGATATTGAAATTTTTGTAATTTTCTATAATTTAAAATAGATCTAATTCAAAAATCATAAATTTGATGAAATTCAAATTAATTGATGCAGCATGCAAAACCCTAACAAGCAATTTTTCCTATTTTTTCCAAATTTTCAATTTTTTTTGTAAGTTTTCCAATGAAATAAGATGAATGATTGTATGAATGAATAAAATTACTATAAATCTAAAGAAAAACACTCAAAAAGGTGCAAACAAGTCCAATAACATGAGTTCACCAAAATGTAAAGGGTAAAATTTTAGATTGTTTAGTTTAGGTTTGAATCCTCCTTTCACCAATTACATTCAAGGACCTTAGGACCAGGACGCAAAGCACTATCAGGTCCTTGGTCACTTACAAATATAGGGAAACTTGGATTAGGGTGTTTGATTATTAATTTTCCTTCTCTTATGCTTAATTATCCATCAAAACCCTAATTATGCCAATATGATAGTAAATAGATGAATTAAAAAAAATGCTTCTGCAGAAAGATGTAAATTATCAAATAACTATGCACCTATTTTTAGGGTTCTAAGGTAGAAAAGTTAGGGACAAAAGAGTGGGTGCCCTAGTCCAAGGCCCTGCTATTTATCAGAATTTGGAAACTCAATCTATAACTTATTTCTGTTGTATCAGAGATTTTCCAGTTGTGGAACTTTAAGGACTAATAAGCGGGTGCCCTAGTCCAAGTAGTTGTTTCTTTCATTGATCTGCAATTCTGACACTCTGTTGTACCCTCCTACAACTTCACTTTTTTTGCAACTCCAACCTGTAACCTACAATCATGAAAACTTTGGGAGGGTGTTGTGGTGTTTAGAGGCTTGCCTTAGTCAAGCCCCAGAGAGACATTCAAGCCTTTCGAACACCGTTGTCAGCTAGAGAGTGCATGCCCTTGTGAGGCTGATGCAAAATCTAAACAAATAAATGATCACAAACACAATAAATGTCATCTTGTAGTGAAGATCTCATGAGAGGAAGAAGCTCTTCATTCCATGAGGAAATGGATGCTCAAATCTGCAAACATAAACACATAGACAACACAAATATGCTCTTACAACACAATGAAAGCCTTGAATCACCTTGAGAATGCATGAACATCACAATTTCCATCTAGTTTCTAAATGAATGCCTAAACATGATTTTTATATGTAACTACAAACACTCTCGCCAAGAATTTCATAACTCAAACTTACCGTGTCGACATAAGACCCAAATAACGGTCACAAGCCGACACCCAAAAATCGGGACTACCCCAAAATAGGACAAGACTAGGGTGTAGGTGCCCAAGTCCTCCCCCCTAATTTTGGGCAAGGGTTATTTCAAGTAGTCCCCCTAGGTCCTATTTGTCAAGACACTTAGGGGTTTGCTAATCGAGATGTTGAAATATGATGTAAAATGTCCTAAATGCACAGTAAAGACTCAGGAGCTAAACCTTTTGAGGGAAAAGCCCCCAAGGGGACATTTTTTGATGTTACATTTATACTAAAGGATCCAAGTGATTCTATGGAAGCAAAAGGTAGTAATCATTCTAACCCTCACAAGCTTGTAGAAAATACAACAGTACCTATAGGTTTGACAAAAATGCATAAGGATAAATGTGACCCTACAAAACCTAAACTGAATAAAATGTTTCTTATAAAGGTGATGGATCCGGTTTGATAAAGAAATAATATGTGGATTTTAAAATGTGATGGATCAAAATCTAAATAGACAGTAGGGGTAGGAATAGAACTTATTGATCCTGATGGAAAGTCATTTTTGGCAGCCTATAGGCTACAATTTCCATGTACTAACAATATAGCGGAGTACGAGGCACTAGTACATGGGTTAGTAATGGCTATTAAGAAGACAGTGAAAATCCTTCAAGTTTTTATCTAATTGTGAACTAGTAGTCAGACAAGTTAGGAAATTGTATGCCTGTAATTTTTGGAAAATGGTAAGTTGTAGGCATAGGGTTTGGGATTTGATTGAACACTTCGATGCTTTTAATATTGTACACATTCCTAGAGAATTGAATCAATGTCCAGATGCTTTAGTAGTAGCAGCCAGTGCACTTGAACCATTAAACTTGTCAGGACTAAAGAAATTTTCTATAGAACTAGTGTATGTTCCTAGTGTACCTAACAATGTAACAAATTTTCAAGTACTTGAGGGTGATAAACAGATCCTTGATTTTATAACAAGTCATAATGTATTTGAAGCCTAGATAATAGATCAACATGATAGACTAGAAGTATCATGGGATGAAGAAGATATTATTGACCTGAGAAGCAACTCCTTACCAAAAGGAGTCATTGAATTAGAAAAGATCTTTGATTTTGATCGAGTTGTTAGACAAAGAGATCTACCTAAATTAGAGGGAGGTAAATGTGAGCCTTTCAACCTAGGCACTAATAAGGATCCTCAAAATGTGTTAATTAGAAAGAATTGTTTCGATGAGTTGAGAGATGATATAATTGCTATGTTAAAATCTTATAAACATGTGATTGCATGGACATATAAAGATCTCAAAACGTATGATATATCTATCACAACCCATGTGATTCCCTTGAGACCTAGAGTAAAGTCATTTAAATAGAAACAAAGACCAGTGAATGTCATTTTAGAACACTTGATATTTGAAGAGCTCAAGAATTAGTTATCTGCAAGGATAATTTTTCCTGTCATGCATTCCACTTGGGTAGCTAACCTAGTAGCTGTAAGAAAAAAGAATAGAGATATTAGACTTTCGTTAGACTTCAAAAACCTTAATAAGGTGTTAGAAAAAGATAATTATCCTTTACTACCTTTGGATGAGGTTTTGCAAGTAGTTAATGGTGCTAAAATGATGTCCTTCCTAGATGGATTTTCTGGCTATAATCAGGTCTTGGTAGATAAAGAAGATAGGTTGAGAACCACTTTTACTTGTAAGTGAGGTAATTATGCATATAGAAGAATGCCTTTTGGTTTAATCAATGTAGGAGCTACATTCCAAAGAGCCATGGATATTGTTTTTCATGGACTCATAGGAAAATACATAGTGATTTATATGGATGATCTAGTAGTTTTTCTAAAGATAGGTCTAACCATGCAGATGATTTGAGAAAATTATTATAGAGATGTGAAAAGTATGGTATATCCCTGAACCCAAAGAAATGTGTCTTTGGGGTGATACAGGGTAAACTACTAGGACATATTATTTCTGAGAATGGGATTTCCATTAACCTAGACAGAGTGGAAAGAATTAATAAGTTGCAATTGCCTGCTAGTAAGAAGGAACTAAAGTCATTTTTTGGTAAGATAAACTTTATGAGGAAATTTATCACTGGCTTTGCTGAAATAGTGCAACCTCTGAATGCTATGTTGAAGAAAGATGCTAACATAGAGTGGACACTAGTGGCCAGAGCAACTTTTAAAGACATAAAGGAAGCTATCACCAATGCTCTAGTGTTGACTAGTCTGGATTATACTAAACCATTATTTACATATTCTTTTGCATCTGAACACTCCTGTGTGGTAGCCTTGACACAAAAAGGAGAGGAAAATGAAGAAAAGCCAATAGCATTTATGAGTGCTCCCCTTAAAGGTGCATAATTAAAGTACTTGGATATTGAAAGGCAATCTTTTGCCTTAGTAAATGAAGTTAAAAAGTTTAGGCATTACATTTTAAGAAGTCAAGTCAAAACTATTGTACCTGATGCTGTAGTAAGATGTTGATGATGTAAAATGAGCCAGGAGACAAAAGACCAAAATGGATAATAGTGTTACAAGAATTTGGTATGGAAATCATTCCCACGAAATTGCTTAGGGGTCAAGCTTTAGTGCAGACTATAGCTAACACAGATCCCAACATCGTTAGCTAACAATATGTCATGAATACTAGTACTACAAGAAGATGGTATGATGATCTTAATTCATTTTTTATATCAGGAAAATATCCTAGTCACATGAAATCTTCCCAGAGAAGGGCATTAAGGTTGAAATCCCAAAGGTATATGATCAAGGGAGGCATACTATTAAAAAAAAATCATGAAGGGATATATTTGAGATGTTTGAATAGGGAGCAAGCTAATAAAGTGATGTTAGAATTACATGATAAATATGGGATAGCTCATGGGTCTCATTTGGCCACCACACATATGATCTTAAGGGAGGGGTACTACTAGCCTACCATGTTTAAAGACACTGAAGAACATATCAGATGTTACCGTATATGTCAAGCCACTGATGATAGGGGAAGAAATATGACTCACCCTTTGCAACCTGTGATAGAAACTAGACCATTTACATAATGGGGGATAAATTTTGTTGGAGTCATTAATCCTCCATCTTCTGCTGGACACAAATTCATCCTTATAGTAACTGATTACTAAACCAGACGGATAGAGGCTACTTGCTATAAGTTATCTACCACTGAGGTTATCAAATTTTTAGAGGAAAATATCTGATGTAGGAGCATTCCTAGTTCAAGAGTAATCTTGCATCAACCAAAAACATTTGCATTCTAGTTTGTTTGTAGTTCACTTTGGTTCTTTTCATTTCCTAGTTTAATTTAGGCAGTTTAGTCAGAAGCAGTTTCAGCTTGTGGTCCAGTTTTGGCATTTCACACCTTATAGATCTAGACATAGCACCTACTTTCATTCATCTACATAATATCAAGAATTCAAAGCATTTGGTTTAGTTATCATAAAGATATTGCCATTAGCAGATCAACTATTTTCTTAGAGCAGAGCATCCTAATAGTCTCAGACAATTAGCTAAAGGAGAAGGCTTGCGGATCATTCCTTGACTTGTAGATCTCAATGACACATCATTCAATGTCCTTTGGTTCATGGCCAACCTTCCCCAAGGGTCTGCACATTGTTCCATTCATTTGAGGAAGGGTTCTATGCATTTAGGTCTAACCTATATGTGAACATGTTACAACTCTTCATTAGAGTTTGTGACCTTCCTTGGCTAATGCGAAGGAATCTATTGGTCTGAGCATGATATATAAAGATGTAGTAGATCCTTAGGAATGTAGTTAAGCATAGTTCATGATATAGTGATAAGTTGAGAGTTTAGATTTTGTGTTAAGGAGCCTCAAAGCTTTATTTTGCGCATGTATGTAATCAGACCTTTGAGCCCTAGTTGTAAGCCCCCATGTTGCCATCCAAATTGTATTTGAATTCTATGATATACTGAATGACTAAATCTATAATTTTCCTTGTATCTTTGAGTCATTTCCATTGTGTTTACTCTTGTTGCACAGTTTGGACAGTTCATTCTGTGAACCCTCCTACCATGATTGCACCAAGTGGTATTAGAGTGAAAGTTTGAATCTTTGGGAGCAAATTGAGTGAAGTTGGCGAGGGAATTCCATAAGATGTTGTTGTGGACAGATCACCGAATTGAGGTAGGCTATTTGTGTTGTAACTAATCGCTGATTGTGAGGTAGGTGTTGCCTTGTAGCCCGATCACTGAACCTGAGGTAGTTTACACTTGATCCTAGGAAGAATGCTACCAAAGAGAGTTGCTGCTATTGGAACAATGGCTAGTAGAATAGATGAGATGATGGAGATAATGAAAATAATGCAAATTCATTTGGATGCTATTGAAGAAGATAGGTGAAGAGGATTGACACCAAGACCTAATGTTGAAAGTGATGAGGAAGAAGAATTTCAATCTGTTGAACACACTAGTGAAACCCTAGGAGGTGATGAAGAAGAAGAATCAGATCAGATAAAGATGTTATGAGCTATTTCAAAGATTGGAAAGAGACCTAGAGTTGATGTGCCAAATTATACTGGTAATTTGAATCCTAAAGAATTGATTGACTCGATAAATGATATGGAAGAATACTTTGAATATGAGGAAATTGAAGATCCAGAGAAGGTGAAATTTGCAAAGACAAAACTAAAAGGACATGCTGCTATATGGTGGAAAGAAGTTTAGTTGGAAAGAAATAGAAGAGGGAAAGAAAAGATTACAAAGTTGGACTAGATGATGACAAAGTTGAAGAATCAGTTTCTACCTGCTAACTATGAGTTGGAGCTATTGAAAAGACCGTGAAACCTAAGACAAAAGAAGAAATCTATAAAGGAGTATACTGAAGAATTTCATAAACTGATCATAAGAAGAGGACATAGTGAAGAAAGCGAGAAGAAAGTGGCTAGATGCATCAATGGATTGAGATTGAACATTCAAGAAGAACTAAGCTTGGTAAAGATGACATCTTTGGAGGAAGCATATCAGTTTTCCTTGAAGGTTGAAGAGAAGCTAAATAAGAGGCATGATTAGAGACAGAGAGGAAGAGGAGGTAAATTTTACAAAGGTAGAACTTATTTCAAAGGAGACAAATCATATCTAGAGTAGAACAAGTTTGACAACCCACTTAGGAAGGACGACAGAGATAACAATGCTTACCAGAGAGGTAACTATAATGCATACCAGAATGAAGGATACAGAAGGAAGGAAGAGGATTTGACAAGAAGACATTCAAAGGTACTTGTTTTTGGTGTGGAGAGGAAGGACATAGAGCATTTGAATGTAATCAAGGTAGTACAAGTAAGAGGAGAGAAAATAGTTGAAGAGCAGTCTATGTTGAAGAAGAACCTATTAAAATGAATGACCCCTGTACTATTGGTAAACTGGAGAAAGAAGGATCATTGGTAATGAGGAGAGCACTATTTCAAACAAAAATAAATGAGGAACCATTATAGATGAAGAGTTTGTTTAGAACTAGATGCAAATTAGGAGGTAAGTGTTGTAAAGTTGTAATTTATAGTGGTAGTTCAGATAACCTAGTTTCAAAGGAGATGGTGACTAAGCTAAAGTTGGAAAGATTGAAACACCCTAATCCATATCAGATAGCATGGATTTAGGATGATTATAAGGTATTGGTGAGTGAATAATGTTTGGTGAAATTTCATATTGGATCTTATCATGATGAAGTCTTGTGTGATATTATGCCTATGGATGTTTGTCTTATCTTGTTGGGTAGACCTTGGTAGTATGATAGAGAACCTATACATGATGGGAGAAAGAAAACATATAATATAACAACAAATGGAAATAGAATTACCTTGATTCCTTTGGAAGGTGATCCTAAAGATGTAGTATGTGGGAATGCTAGAATCCATTTGGTAGATGGAAGAAAATTTTTGGATAGTTTGAGACATGAGAATATGTGTTATGCCTTGATTTCTAAGAAGCCTAAAGTATTGAAGAAAGAAGAATCACAACCAAAGGAGATAAAAGAGTTGCTAATAGAGTATGAAGATCTCATATCAGATAATGTGCCTGATCGATTGCCACCTATAAGGAGTATTAGTCATCACATGGATCTCATATTAGGAACAAGTTTGCCTAACAAAGTAGCACACCGGATGACACCAGAAGAGAATGAAGAATTGAATAGAAAGATACAAGAATTGTTGAGGAAAGGTTTGACCAGAGAAAGCTTGAGTCCTTGTATAGTACCCGCAGTGTTTGTTGCAAGTATGAGGTGAACCAATGTTGTCATTGATGTCAACTTACTCATATTGCATTAGTAAGAAGGTTTGGATGAGTTGTGTGCTGTTGTTATTGAGGAAATCAGTCTCCATCCAGAACAGTGAAGAACAGTGATGAGAAGAAGGCAAATGTACTGTATAGGTTAAGAACCAGAGGATACAGATTAAAGGGTTTGTAGATATGAGTCTTGAGATGCTTCAGCTAAGATTTCAGAGGTCCGCATGAAGATCTAAAGAAGCTATGGTTGTCTGTGTGGAACTGGTTCCGGCAAGTGTTCAGAGGTGACAGAGGATCACAGAAAGGTCCGGTGAGGTCCGAAATTGTATTATCCTAATCTGCGGATTGGAAGGAGTGTTTGGGATGTCCTTGTGATGTGTCATCTTGAGTTATGTATGATTTTGAGGTTCGAAAGTACCTTTTGCATTGTGACAGTGGCGACAGACTATGTTCTTGAAGTATCGGATGATGAAGAGAAGAATTCTGGTAAGCTGATGAAGTGCGGATGTTTTTGATGATTCAGGGAAGGTTATGATGATCATTGGATCATATCTAGTTTGTGTTGGCAGTCTGCATTGAAGTTAGAGTTGGATTTGATGTTATGGCTACCAGTTGTTGGTGTTCTTCCTGTAACAGGCCAACCAGATGTTCTACACGCCTTGCGAATGTTATTGTGATGTTTGCCGACTTAGATGATTGTTCCTAAGTTGATGTCTTGTATAAATAATTGTTTGAGAATTCATTTTGAGGTGTGGATTGTGTGGATGAGTGTGGCATAGCGAAGAGAAGTGCGAAAGGCAGAGCAAGGATTTTTGGGCTTAAATGGAACTGATCCAGACATGGTAGAGATGTCATTCTCCAGTTCAAGATTGTGATTCTTATCACTTTGTAGATAGTGTGTCTCCTTATAGGCAGTGTGCCTCTTTGTGAGAAGTGTGCTTGGGCAGTGAGCCCTAATTGGCATGTGCCATTCATTTTTCTTATTCTTCTAACAGAGAATAATCCTTGGGTTAATCACCCCGTGGTTTTTCCCTTAACTAGGTTTTCCAAGTCAAAATCTTGGTGTTCAATGTGTTGATGTTTATCTGCTCTTGTGTTTATGCATTATGCTTTCATGGATGGTTAACTAATATGCTGTTAACTAACAAAGAAGAATCAAGTGTTTGAAGAAAGAACAAGTTTTTATACAACTAATTCACCCCCCCTCTCAGTTGTATGCCCTAGATCCAACAATTGGTATCAGAGCCAAGTTCCTCTGAAAGGAGCTTAACCGCTTGAGGAGATCCAGGATGTCATCATACAAGAAGGATGGTCTAAAGTTTGATGGAACCAACTTCACTCTCTGGAAAGGTCGCATGAAATGTCACTTGGAGTGTATGGGAAAAGCATACTTGGCCATGGTCTCAAAACCATATGTACCTCCACAGGGTGGTCTGACAACTCTGAATGAAATCACAGATGCTGAAAATAATGTACAAACCAACAAAGCTCTTCTAAGTGCATTCAATGACTCAGATCTCTCAAATGTTATCAACCTACCAACTGCACATGAGATCTTGACTAAATTGGAACTTCTGTATGAAGGAGATGAGTTTGTCAAGGGTGCAAGGTTGCAAAGTCTGAAAGGGAAATTTGAAAGATTGAAGATGAGAGAAGATGAAAACATCACTACCTTTATGCCAAGAGTGAATGAGCTAGTATGTGGAATTAGAAATGCTGGTGGAACTCTGGATGAAAATGAGATTGTTTGCAAAATTCTCAGATCCCTTCCTGCTACCTACAAAATCAAGGTTGCTACCATTGATGACTTCAGAGCCCACACAACTGTCACAAGAGAACAATTGGCTAGCAAACTAGCTGCATTTGAAATGACCGAGTTTGGAGATGATCCTCCCAAGACTGAATATGCTTTCAAAGCTAGTGCCTATGTGAAAGGCAAATAGAGATTTGATCTGAGAGAAAACTTTTCAAGGAAGATGTCATGGTATGATCAAGCAAGAAGAGATATGAAAGAAGAGGAAGTAGAAATAGCTCAACTTAAAGCCCTCATTACAAAGAGACTGCCAAGAGGATCTGGTAAGTATGAAGGAAAACTACCCTTTAAGTGTTTCAACTGCAATAAGATTGGTCATTTTGCTTCAAGATGTCCGGAAAGATCTGCAAGGTCTAATACTAACAGACAAAGGTTTCAAAAGAACTGTTATTATGTTCATGAAGAAGATGACAATGAAGGAGTAACAGATGATGAATCAGAACTAGGAAGCAAATCTAGAAATGAATGGGTGTTTATTGCCATTAAGGAAGAAGATTCAATATCATCTGAATCTGTCAATCACAAGGTTGCGGAAAGAGCTTTAGCTGCTCAAGTGGAAGAAAAGGATGATTGGGTTATTGACAGTGAATGCTCTCACCATATGATTGGTGACAAGAATAAGTTCTTAGATTTAGAAAGGTATGAAGGAGGAATGGTAAAGTTTGGTGACAATTCTGCTAGCAGAATCAGAGGTAGGGGGAATATTTCCTTTGATGGAAAGAGCAAAATAGGTAATGTACTATATGTTGAAGGATTGAAGCACAATCTTCTCAGTGTTGGTTAGTTAGTGGACAAAGGCTATGATCTCTGGTTCAAGAATGGAAAATGTAGAATCTTTACAAGCTCCAGAATTGAAATTGCATCCGGTGCTCAAACAAAAGGTAATATCTTTCATCTGGTTGGTTCAAATAAAAGTTGTCTATTTGTTCAAGTTGATTAGAGTTGGTTATGGCATAGAAGAATGTGTCATGTAAATTTTGATAACATCATCAAGATAAGCAATATTTAGGCTGTAAGAGATCTTCCAAAATTAGTGAAACCTACAAATAGTTTGTGCAAAGAATGTCAGCTAGGTAAACAGAGCAGAGCCTCTTTCAAAAGCAAAGATCAGTTCTCTACCAGATTGTTGGAATTAGTAGACACTGATCTCTGTGGTCCGACAAGAATCAAGAGTCTGCAAGGTGATAGATATTTCATGTTGCTAATTGATGACCATTCCGAGATGATGTGGGTTACCTTCCTAAAAGAGAAATTAGAAGCCCTTGAGAAGTTCAAAATCTTCAAAGCTATGGTAGAGAATCAAACTGGATTGAAACTGAAATGTCTAAGGTCTGATAGAGGTGGTGAATTTACATCTGGTGAGTTCATTGACTTTTGTGAGAAGCAGGGTATAAAGAGACAGTTGTC
The DNA here is from genome assembly GCA_027924645.1 of Cunninghamia lanceolata. Classification (NCBI taxonomy): domain Eukaryota; kingdom Viridiplantae; phylum Streptophyta; class Pinopsida; order Cupressales; family Cupressaceae; genus Cunninghamia; species Cunninghamia lanceolata. Next base: position 22,680,902 of record BSBN01001281.1, read on the forward strand.
TACTCCTAGGACTCCATAGCAGAATGGAGTAGTTGAGAGAAAGAACTGGACCATTCAGGAAGATGCCAGGACAATGATGTTTGAAGCAAATGTTCCTCAAATGTTTTGGAAAGAAGCTATCAGCATTGCAGTCTACACTCTCAATCGAGTTCAAATCAGAAACAATACCAGTAAGACCCCCTATGAACTTTGGTTTGGCATCACTCCTACTATGAGATATTTCAGAGTATTTGATAGCAAGTGTTATATTAAAAGAGATGAAGATCTAGGAAAGTTTGATGCCAGAAGTGATGAAGGAATTTTCTTGGGTTACTCTACTCAAAGCAAAGCATACCAGTGTTATAATAAGAGACTGAGGAAGATGACAGAAAGTAATAATGTGAAAGTTGATGAAGGAATTGAGAAGCCCTCAAGGTTCTATGAATGTGATGAAGATGATCAGAATGATCCTCTAGTGCAAGAAAGCTCCTTCCTCCTCTGAAATTTAGATCCAAACTGATCCAGTAAATCAGGAAGAAGAAGTTTGTCTAAACGAGCCTGATCAAGAATTAGTAGTGCAAGAAACTCCCAAAGTTCCAAGGTATGTAACTCTAAATCACTCTGAAGATCAGATCATAGGTGACAAAAGTAAAGAGGTACAAACAAGAAGAAGAATTGCTCAAGATTCAAATGAATACTGTCTGATTTCAAAGATTGAACCTAAGATAGTAAATGAAGCTTGCAATGATGAAAATTGGACCAAAGCAATGGAGGAAGAATTGATGCAAATTGAGAAAAATCATACTTGGGATCTTGTTCCTAGACCTAGAGACAGGAATGTGATTGGAACCAAATGGGTCTTTCGGAACAAACTGAATGAAGCTGGTGAAGTAATCAGAAACAAAGCTAGATTGGTCTGCAAAGGCTACTCTCAAATAGAAGGAATTGATTTTGAAGAGACCTTTGGTCCTGTGGCAAGAATTGAAGCAGTCAGATTATTTCTTGCATTTGCTGCCTTCAAAGACTTCAAGGTATATCAGATGGATGTCAAGTCTGCCTTCCTTAATGGTGATCTGGAAGAAGAAGTTTACATTGAACAACCGGATGGATTTCAATTGTCTGATAATGATGATATGGTCTGCAAGTTGAAGAAAGCATTGTATGGATTGAAGCAAGCCACAAGAGCATGGTATGAAAGGTTGGATAAGCATCTTATGCAGATTGGATTCAACAAAGGCACTGCTGACAGTAACTTATATTTCAAAATTGATCATGAAAACATTTTGATTGTTGAAGTGTTTGTGGATGATATCATTTTTGGAGGAAGAAATAGTATGTGCAAAACTTTTGCAAATCAGATGAAAAGTGAGTTTGAAATGTCTATGCTTGGTGAAATGAATTTCTTCTTGGTTCTGCAAATTACTCAAACAAAGAAAGGGATCTTGATTTCTCAGACCAAATATGTGAAAGAATTGTTGAGGAAATTTGGTATGGAAGATTCAAAGCCAATGAACACTCCTATGGCAACCGGATGTAAGTTGAGCAAAGTTGATGACTCTCCAAAGGCAAATCAGACAAAGTATAGATCAATGATTGGTGGATTGTTGTATCTCACTCAGACTAGACCAGATATATTGCAGGCTATTGGTCTTGTGGAAAGATTCCAGGCTGATCCTAGAGAATCTCATGTTATGGCAATCAAAAGAATTTTTAGGTACTTGAAAGGAACAGTTGAGTATGGTCTATGGTACCCTAGAGATCTGAATTTCTCTCTTCATGCATATACAGATGTAGATTGGGCAGGAGATATGGATGACTGGAAGAGCACCAGTGGTGGAGCATTCTTTTTGGGGAAGAGATTGGTTTCTTGGCTAAGCAAGAAACAAGATGCAATATCTTTGTCTACAACTGAAGTAGAATACATTGCAGTAGCAGGTAGTTGCACTCAAATCTTATGGATGAAGCAGATGCTAAGAGACATTAAAGTTGAGTATGAGGAGCCTATCACAATTTTTTGTGATAATTCAAGTGCAATTAATATTTCTAAGAATCCGGTATTGCATTCTAAGACTAAGCACATATCTATCAAGTTTCACTTTTTGAGAGAACAAGTGAACAAGGAAGAAGTCAGATTGGAGTATGTTCCCTCCAAGGATCAGATTGCAGATATCTTTACTAAACCTCTTCCCAAGGACTCTTTCGAATATCTCCGAGAGAAGTTAGGGGTCATGGCCCCTCTGGTGATGAACTAGGATGCACTGATGTGCATTAGTCTGGTGGATATCACAGTCATATCTTGTGATTTGGATTGATGATGTGGAGCTACTACTAAGGGGGAGCAGCTAGTATGATTCTGATGTATTAGAATTGCAAGTATGAGCCCTTTGCCATTGATGTCAAAGGGGGAGAGAAGACATGTGAAAAACAAGTGGTTGATGATCAAAGGGGGAGCAGTAAAGGAAGAGAAGACATGTGAAAAGTTGTTGTTGATAGGGGGAGCTGTGACAGAAAGGAGAAGTTCTTGTCTTGATGGTTTTTCACTTCATATGTTGCCATCAATGACAAAGGGGGAGATTGTTGCAAGTATGAGGTGAACCAGTGTTGTCATTGATATCAACTTACTCATATTGCATTAGTAAGAAGGTTTGGATGAGTTTTGTGCTGTTGTTATTGAGGAAATCAGTCTCCATCTGGAACAGTGAAGAATAGTGATGTGAAGAAGGCAAATGTACTGTATAGGTTAAGAACCAGAGGATTTTGATTAAAGGGTTTGTAGATATGAGTCTTGAGATGCTTCAGCTAAGATTTCAGAGGTCCGATGAAGATCTGAAGAAGTTGTGGCTGTCTATGTGGAACCAGTTCCGGCAAGTGTTCAGAGGTGATAGAGGATCACAGAAAGGTTCGGTGAGGTTTGGAATTGTATTATCCTAATCTACGGATTGGAAGGAATGTTTGGGATGTCCTTGTGATGTGTCATCTTGAGTTGTGTATGATTTTGAGGTCTGGAAGTACCTTTTGCATTGTGACAGTGGCGACAGACTGTGTTCTTGAAGTACCGGATGATGAAGAGAAGAATTCTGGTAAGCTGATGAAGTGCGGATGTTTTTGATGATTCAGGGAAGGTTATGATGAGCATTGGATCATATCTAGTTCATGTTGGCGGTCTACATTGAAGTTAGAGTTGGATTTGATGTTATGGCTACCAGTTGTTGGTGTTCTTCCTGTAACAGGCTGGCTGAATGTTCTACACGCCTTGTGAAAGTTATTGTGATGTTTGCCAACTTAGATGATTGTTCCTAAGTCAATGTCTTGTATAAATAAGTGTTTGAGAATTCATTTTGAGGTGTGGATTGTGTGGATGAGTGTGGCATAGCGAAGAGAAGTGCAAAAGGTAGAGCAAGGTTTTTTGGGCTTAAATGGAACTGATCCGGACATGGTAGAGATGTCATTCTCCAGTTCAAGATTGTGATTCTTATCACTTTGTAGACTGTGTGTCTCCTTGTAGGCAGTGTGCCTCTTTGTGAGTAGTGTGCTCAGGCAGTGAGCCCTAATTGGCATGTGCCATTCATTTTTCTTATTCTTCTAACAAAGAATAATCCTTGGGTTAATCACCCTATGGTTTTTCCCTTAACCAGGTTTTCCACGTCAAAATCTTGGTGTTCAATGTGTTCATGTTTATCTGCTCTTGTGTTTATGCATTATGCTTTCATGGATGGTTAACTGATATGCTATTAACTAACAAAGAAGAATCAAGTGTTTGAAGAAAGAACAAGTTTTTATACAACTGATTCACCCCCCCTCTCAGTTGTATGCCCTAGATCCAACAATGTTAGCACCTAAGAAATATGGAGAATGGAGAATGTGTACTGATTCTAGAGCAATAAACAAGATCACAGTTAAGTATACATTTCCTTTACCTAGGATGGATCATATTGTGGACTGTTTGAGTGGAGCAAAATATTTCACAAAGATAGACTTGAAGAGTGGATACCATCATATTAGAATTAGAGAAGGTGATGAATGGAAGACTTCTTTTAAGACAAGTGAATAGTTGTATGAGTGGTTAGTGATGCCTTTTGGACTAACAAATGCACTCAGTACTTTCATGAGATTGATGAATGAAGTTCTGAATAAATTCTTGGGTAAGTTTGTGATTGTGTACTTGGAATGTATTTTGATTTTCAGTATGACAAAAGAGGATCATTTGTGGCATATTAGACAAGTTTTGCAGAGATTAAGTGAAGAGAAATTGTTGATAAACATCAAGAAGTGTTGTTTCATGAAGGAAGAGTTAGTATATTTGGGATTTATGATTTTTATGGAAGGATTGAAGATGGACCCTAAGAAAGTGAGAGCAATTATTAAATGGCCTACATTGAAGAGCATTGGAGAGGTTAGATCATTTCATGGAGTAGCTAGTCTCTACTGAAAGTTCATCAAAAATTTTAGTTCAGTTTGTAACCCTATGACAGAGACAATGAGAGGTGATAGAAAAGATTTTAAGTGGACATCTAGAGTAGATAAAAGTTTTGAGTTGTTGAAATAGAAAGTGATAGAGCAACCTATTTTGGCATTACCAGATTTCAATAAAGTATTTCAAGTTGATTGTGATGCAAGTGGAAATGTAATTGGAGTAGTTATTGTTGGCAAGAGACACTACTTCGCATTAATAGGTGTTGTCATTGATGGTAACTAAGATCATCCCAGTAATCTGCATAACACAATTTGTTCACACTGGATGTGAGAATCAAAATTTGTCTAAGTCCGAGCAGTCAGGAACAAAGTAAGTGATAGGATCTGGTATCTTGGTCCAGATCTCTCCGGTGGAAAGGCATGGTTTGTTGTGGATCTGAGGTAGTTGTAAACATTGTCAAGACACTCTAAATCTAGAGTTTTCTCCTCCGGAGATGAAGGACTCAAAAGATATTAGCTTCTGAGTATTAGGTTTCAGTTTGATAGAGTAGATAGAAGAAGAATAGGTGACCTTGTAAATGATCTTGGTTTCAGATGTATGGAAGTTGTTGATTGGGCAAGTAGTGATGACCAGTGATAGTGGCCAACCTGTTTGATGATTTGTGAGTGCAAGTTTTGGTATGCATCTCAAGTTATGCATGGATCTAGCTGACAGAGTAGAGTATTCAATAAAGTTCCAAGTATTCTTGAAGCCGACTGGAAAGTCATCAAAGATTAGGATGCAAATATATAGGTGATGGATATGGATGATTTTGGTGTGTCTGTGTGTTGACTATGGTGTAATTGTGAAAAGAGTAGAGATCAAAAGTTCAAATTCTAGCAGAGTAGTAAGAGGAGTAGAGTAAGGATGAAGTGTGTTAAGTTAAATTTCTATGCCTAACCAAAACTAAACTCCATCATTGATAGATGCTAAATATCAATTCAAATTTATTGTAACTCTCTTCCTGTAGGCAGTGAGCCTTCCTTTGAATAGTGAGCTCTAGGCAGTGAGGCCAAATGCATGTGCATTCCCCATTATAATACTTTTAACAGAGTATAATCTTTGTGGGTTAACCCCCACCATAGTTTTTCCCTTAACTGGGTTTCCACATCAAAAATTTTGGTGTCAAGTGTTTTATTTATATTTCTACTCATGTGTTATTGATTAATGCTAAAATGTTTATATCATTGATTTAATTATAAGTTGTAAAGGAAGATTAAAGGTAGAAAAGGTTAAATTTGTGACAACTGATTCACCCCCCCTCTCAGTTGTCTAGACCTAATTCAACAATTGGTATCAGAGCAAGGTTCCTTGAAAGAAGCCTAACAACTTAAGGAAAGATCTTGGAAGGAGTTTTAAATAGGTTCACTCAAAGATCTACTTCAGTTGGCTCTAGAAGATTTTGATCAGTCCAAAGTAGAAATATCTAATCTGAGAGTTGAGCTTAAAGATGTTGATGATACCATTGATATGTTGAAAGATAAATTAAAAAAATCTATGGAAAAGAGAAAGGAGCTACTTCTGCAATTATCTAGTTTAATTGAAGAAAAAGGCATGAATGAAGCTTTGGAGGAAAAGACAAAGGAATGTGAGAAGTTGTCAAAAGAAGTTGTTGTTTTGAAAATTGAGATGGAATCTGGGGTGATGAGGCAAACAAAAGAAATTGAAGATAGGAAGAAAATTGAAGAAGACTTAAATCAAAAACTAAAAGAAAGAACTGAAGAATGTTGCAAGTTGGATAGAATAACTAGCCATCTAGAGTCTGATCTACAAGAAAGTAGAGACAATGAAAGAGAACTTGAAAGGCAAATTGTCATTCTCAGACATGGCCTAGAGGTTACAAATAAGTACAAGGAGAAGTTTAAGACAAGATCAACCAAACTTGAAGCACTGCTTGAAGGACAGAAAAAGGTTGATGACAAGTATGGTCTTGGATATAAGAATGGTGAAAGCTCTAGATCTGGACAAAGAAAATTTCAACCTAGGAATGAGAAAAATAGACCTAGAAGACCTCTAGTAAGATAGCTTAATGCTCAAAGATATCCATCCTTTAATGGAAATTATTTCAATTGCAATAAATTTGGTCACAGATCTACTTAGTGCAAAAGAAGAGTAAACCAAAATGGTCCATCATTCTTTGATCAATGTTTCGAATGCAAGAGCTATGGTCATAAATCTAATGAATGTAGAAGTATGGTAATGAATAACCCTAATGGTAATTGTTTCAATGGCTACTGTTTTTCTTGCAATAAATTTGGACACATGGGTAACCACTACAGATCAAGAGGAAATCAAGTATATAAGAAAAGAAATGTTATGCACTTTAATTGCAATAAATCCGGTCATATTGCAAGATTCTACAAAAATAGGATTAATGAAAGAAGGGTTCTAGTAAACAGAAAACTAGATGAGCAAAGACAAGATAAAGGCAAAGAAAAAATTGATGAGAATGAGATCTATAATGAAATGATCAAGACATGGGTCAACAAAATAATTGTGAATAATAGTAATGGGTTTGCTCCAGAATTCGGTGCTGATAATTTCTTAAGGAATTAAACTAGGAGCTCTGGCTCAGGGGGAGCAGCATTGAAAATCAAATTCCCCCAGCTAGTAAGTGAGTGCCTTGATCTAGCACGATGAGAAAAGGGTACCTTGGATTGATTCAAAACATTTGGAAGGATTTCTAGAAGAAAGCAAGTGATTATAGAAACTTACAGAGGGATTCATAAGAGACTACTCAAGAAATAGAGCAACCAGATGTGCTAGGGCAAAGCATTTATTACAAAGGAAAATTAGGTGCCATGGAGCTTAAAAAGGTCATTAATTCCTCATTTGGATCACTTTGCATTTGGAGAAAACAAGAAGAAAGAAGTGAATGAGCTTAGAGCTGAGAATTCTCAAGATTTGAAAGTGTGAAAAGGACTTTCAAGCAAAAACCCTAATATGTGAAACAAGGTATTTTCTATTTTTTGTGAAATCTCTTGAGTTCTCAATCTCTACAAATGACTACACCTCTAGTTGTTTATGTAACTAAAATGCCTCGACTAATATTTAAGAAGCATCCATAAAAATTAGTTGAAGTTGAACCATTAGGTGCATTTTCTGGAGTTCCACATGGCGTACTACATGTTGAGGATATTAGGGCATACATCCACTATAACATGGATGAATTTGGAAAGCTAAAACTCTTGGATTTGCTTAACAACTACTTAATGGATGATAGCCATGAATTGAAACTAGAATACAAAGCCCTAGAAAGTAAACATTTTCTACAAGTGATTAGGTTTCCAATATTTGATGAAAATGAATGGGTTCGATATGTCTTGAGCCAAATACATAATGAGTTCATATGGCTATTGAAACCATTTAAGATTACAAAGGATGTTATCAAGACTGTAACTGGGTTAAATTCCTCTAGTGGATTACCCATGTTGAAATCCATGAAAAACCAGAAAGTGACTGATGCTACTGGTGCTAAGTTTGACAAAAGGGAAATGACCATCAATGATATCATAGAACCTGATGTTAAATTTTCCTCCATGGTGATTGGGTACAAGATTTACCACTCTAGTAGGGAAAATTCTGTCTCTGGAACTACAATATATGTAGCCTATCAAATATTAAAGGAGAATGTTGATTATGATCTTTGTGAACTACTACAGAATCAGTTGATTGAGAATCTGAGCAAAATAAAGAAAGATAAGAAAAATACCTTCAAATATGGTTCCTTGATTATATGTTTGTTCTTCTATTTTATGAATGAAGTACCTAGAATTCAAGGTGTGCATTGGACAACTGACATGCCAGTAGCATGGAAAATAATAAATCACCTTCTCAGCCTTGGTGACTCCCAAGACAAAAAGACTACCATTTGGTGCTACTTCAAAAAATTCTAAAGTTTAATGCAAGCAAGGGAGAGAATCCCTAAAACAATTGTGGAGATGTATGAAAATGACATATCTTTCATGGTTGACATGGATTAGTGCTTCATGGAAGCTGTAGAACCAAGGATAGTTTGGATAATGCCTATGGGTTATGAGGTGGATGGAAGCATTTTGGGTATGTATGCTCAACATCTTCTGAGAACACCTAAAGATACATCTGTGGAAAGGTTTGGAACTTATAAGGAACTAAGTCTAAAATTGCATGTGAAACTCAGATAGCTAGAAACCAAGAGGAAAGTACAGAGGCAAGTTGAAAAGTATGCTGAGAGCATTAGCCTAACCAAGGAAGTAGTGAAGCAGAATAGAGAAAGAATTGAGAAGGCTGAAAAAGAAAAACATGAAAAGAAACAAGAAGATGCTCCAATGGAAACATCCTCCACTTCAAGGACTACTAGAAGCTCTACTACTACTTCTATTCCTCCTAAACCTACAAAACCAGAAGATAGACCATCTGATGAAGCAAGTAAGAGAAAGAAAACAAAAGCCACAAGAACGAATGTGGGCACAAAAGATGATGAGGAGATAGAGACAATTGAAGAAGTCAAAGAAATAAGATCTAAGAAAGCCATAACTTCAAAGACTTCTAAAGACCAACCTTCTGGAAGAAATAAGATAGGTAAAAAGCAAGTAACTGGTAAGGTCACTATGACTATTTATGAAATTGTAAAAAAATCACTATTCATGGAAATTTAAAGCCTATCAGAGTTTACTATGATAATTTTGATCAAGCAAATAAGAAAATTTTGGAAGATGCCATTATCATATATTTGAATAAATTCAATAGAGCCCTATTGGAAATTTTACAAGAACTTCCTAAAGGTTTAAGGAAAGTACTGGAAATAAGGAAAGAAGCAGCCAAGGCTAAAGATCTAGAACTTAGAGAGTATGTCCTTTCTACTCTGTGTCCTATAATGACTAGAAGAGAAGCAGATAAAATTGTTAAGGGAAATTTGGATCAAATGAATAATCAATAATATCAATATCAAATACCCAAAACTTTAATGAAATGGTGAACTAAGAAGGTTAATCAAATAAAGCAATGGACAACAAAGCAAATGTGAGGACCGCCCTTTTTACTACTGTTGTTATGACTATTTACAGTACTGTATTGTTACTTTCATATTTGTGGGATAGCAGTTCCCGAAATTTGTCAGACTATTTAACTTTATTATGTTTTCAGAAAAACTAATTGGGTGATGTTTGGATAAGTTACTTTTCAGAAAAATGAATTAGGTGATGATGGAAAATTGTAATATGATTTTTAATTATGTTAAATTGTACTAGGGCATGAGAATGCATGTGTTATTTAAGTTGCTTCGGCTATGATGAATTTATGTGGTTACTGATCTTGTAATTGAGTGTGCAGGGACTACTAATCAAACCACAGATTTCGGAGATCATTCCACACCTTGTTATTTGTTATTCCCTGTTAAGCCGATCTGGTTCCACGAGGAACCAAGATCTCTTTGTGTTTGATGTCATGATGTAATGTGGTCTTTCGTATGGTCGAGTGGGTTAGGTTACCCTCATGTAACATTATTTTTTTATAAGTAAGTGTTGTAAAGAGATTGAATTTGAAATTTCTATTTTTTATTTAAATTATGAGGCCCTTTTTCTTGTGCTTTACCTTGACCTGGGGTGTCTTGTATGGGTTAAAATTGACCCTGGGTTCTACCCCATGGGTCCAGGGGCCCATTTGGCATGGGTAACCCTTGAGTAACCTCCATCTAGTCAACTTAACCTTCCCCTGAAGTTAAGTGGCGAAAATTGGAGGTAGGAGGGGACATGATGGGTTGTACCAACACTCAACCCATCCCCTCTACTTTTCCCTAGATAAGAGATGCCATCCATTAGTGAAAGTCACCTCTTCTTTAGTAAGATTCCCCCATGTACTATGGGGACACCCATGTGAAGAAAGGAGAAAGAGGCATGGGTCACCTGTCTTGTTCCCATTTAACTCTTTTTTTTATTTCTCCCATGAGAAAGTGGAGTCACATGAGAGGAATAAGGAGTACCCTTGGGAATGGAGAGTGACATAAGCCACCTGGACAGAATAGTGGTTTTTTGGAAGGGTGAGGAGGTGACAAGTGTCACTTCCCCATTTCTCAAAATTAGAAAGAAAGAGAATTTTGGGTTATTTATTTTCAAATTTTGGGATGAGAGGGAGTTAGTTGAATTTTGGGGAAAAACTTTCATTTTGGCCTTACCAAAAATAGAGAAGTTAGTTTGGAAGATAGAGAAGGGAGAGGGAGTTGGTGGCTAAGGTTGGAAGTGAACTCTGTGGACTCTGCAACAACTTCATCCCAGGAGGGCTTTGCAAGGTTGGTCTGAATTTTACCTTTGTTTTGGTAGAACTGAAATGTGCATGAAATGTGTGTGAAATATGTGTTTAAATTTGTTTTCTGTGGGGTTCTTGTTGGGTTGTTTGACAGAGCGTCTCCCACTTGGGAGAAATGCTCATCAAGTTTGGGGTAGGGGAGGAGAGATCCTCCTCGGGTGCATACTTGTTTCCATCTTTTGGGATGTTGAAAGCCTTGAGGGCATGTATCTGTGACTGTATTTTTGACTTGAGAGTCATATACAGATTTCTTACAAATTGTGATCACACTTGGTTGAGACCAAGAGAAATTTATATTAGTTCATTTATCTGTCAGGGTGACACTCTGGAGTCGAGTGTGTCCACTCTCCTGCCCCTTATGAAACTCACTGTAGTTGAGTTTCCGTATTGTGTAAAATACCCACGGGTGTATGTGTGCTTTGGGATTGTTGTTGTTTCTGTTGTGAAGTGGGGTGTTTGAGTACCCAGGTGTGAGTATGGTCTCCCTAGCTCGGGGGTGACCCTCTTGCGGGTCTACGGTAGGGAGGAGAGCTAGACGAGTGGTCTTTTCTTCTTGTTTGTCTTTGATACGCAGGTTTTTCTCTTGGAGCTTCTGGTTGGCTATTTATGAAGAAACAGTTCATCTTCTTGTCATGAGAATTAGGCCTAGTTCATTTCATAGAGATGAAGAGAGAACACCTCTCTTGTTATTGTTGTAAATTAATGATATTCTGGGAGTGAAGAAAATCACCTCCCTGATCTTGTTATTATTGGACTTTTATTGGTTGTCATAAGTTTTCAGTGGTATACTGTTTGGGAGGAGAAAGTTCATATCTGGGAAGTTGGTATTCATGATTGAGAAGCTGTAATATGAATGTGCTTAAATTTTAAGTTGATGTTTGCAAACTTTGTTCAATAGCAATTTTTGTGTTTCAAGTATTACTGAAAGGAACAAGTTCGTTTTTGCAATTTAATCTGAGTTGTTTACATTTGAAAGTTTGGAATTGCTTCACTGAAATGCTAATTTTCTTTATAGTTCAATTTTAAAATGGAAAAGACAGTTTTAAATATTGGAGTTATTCTCATGGATTCTGTTAATTTAGAAGGATTAGAGGAAATCTAGCATGTAAATATATAATCTGTTTGTAAATTTACGAAGTCTTAAATGTTTATGAAAGTGGAAAATTATACTTATAATAAGGGGATAGCTAGTTACTATTTCTATCAATTAAGTGAAATTGGGATATATATATATATATATATATATATATATTTATATCCAATTGTTATGACAATTTCTTTATAACAGGTTGATTTGGAGAAAATGCATAAAGTAGTGAAATTGAGAAATTTAGGAATTAGTTAAGCACATATAAGAATATTTTTATCTATAAATAAATTTAAATATATATATATATATAGATATATATATATATATATTTCATATTTTGAGTAATTATCATTTTCTAGAATAATAGAGAAATTGAAAGTAAATTATCATTCTTATGAGATTGACTGATAAATATCAATATAAAAATAGATATATATATGTATATATATATATATTCATATATATATATATCTATATATCTATAATTATATAATCATTGATAAATATATATATATATATATATATGAATATATATATATATATATATATATATATATAAATATATATTTTATTGTTGATAGAAATCAACGAATAGCACATAAGAATGGCGGTCCAAATTTATGCCGTGGATAAAAAAAACACAGTCGCTATTTACAATGGGCGGTGGGGAGAAAACCCCACCGCAGGTTGTTTTCTTTTACATTTGGAGGTGTGGAGTGGGGCGGAGCCCCACCCACACCCCACGTCGTGGGAATGTGGGTGGGGCTCCGCCCCACTCCACATTCCCCCCCCCAATCCCTTATGCCTCCCGCGGCCTGCACAGGCCCGCCGCTCTGCGGCCACCCCGACCCTGCTTCTCTATCACAGCGGCCACCGCCGCCCATGGTCGCCGTCGGCTGTGGAATCTAAGGCAATAAAATGTTAGGGCTTGGGCCCTAACATATGATTGGTTTATTTAAATATAAATACAGTTTTTATATAACTCTATATATAGGCATATATATATTCTATATATGTCTATGTATATAGCTATATATATAATATAATAATGATTATATATCTATCTATATCTATATATTTATATATACATATATATATATATATATATATATATATATATATATATATATATATATATAGATATAGATATATAAATCGTGGTAAACCAATTTCGTCCTATGCATAGACATTAAAATAAACATAATATATATATATATGTATATATATATATATCGATATATATAAATCGTGGTAAACCAATTTCGTCCTATGCATAGACATTAAAATAAATATATTATATATATATGTATATATATATATATATATATATAGATATCTATATATATATATATATCATATCGATAGGAGTAAATCTATGAACCATTTTGTTGGACCCTCGTTTAAAATCGTTATAAACTATGTCTCATGGATATAGAGAAAAAATATATATATATATAACAATTATATTCTCACAGTAGATGTTAATAAGTGTTGAACACAACAACCAAAGAAGATATATTACCATGAATAGAGTTTTATAAAGTGGTGAACCACCTACATCTATTGACAACGTCATACGAGTCACAATCAGTGTATGAATCGTAATTAAGAGTAATAGTAACAACAGTAATTCTAAACAAGAGAAAATAAAATTATAATGTAAAAGAGAGTTTAGGAATATTCAGTGATACTCTGGAAAGAGTTTCTCGGAAGTTTCAACTATTAACGTACTAACAATCACCTGGAAAATGAAGAGGAAAATTACACAACTCCTTGCTCAAAAGAACACTGGAAATAAACTTAAGAAGCCACCACTGACAATCCATGTGGCCATATTAATCTCAACTGTAGCAAACGATCACATATGTAAACCTGTAAGAGGTTCCGAAGAAGAAAAAAAAAAACTAACATTGGAAAACACAGAGGAGAAAATGCGCGACATTTCTCACATGGGATAAGAGAACTAAGTTGACGGACCCTTCTGCCAAATTTGCTTAGGAACAAGTTGACTAAGTATATACGAAGAGGAGGAACCTAGATCGGGGAAGATTAGGAGACCGAGTCCAGCGAAATAGTAAACCAGCCTTTGTGACCTAGATCATCCTGAAATTAGGTTTAATATCAACAATAGCTGCAGTAATAACCCTGATTGACGTAAATCATGAAGAAAGGTCAGGATGCACATAAAGAAAGCATAGAAAATGAAAGAGAGAGAGAGACCGAAATATAAACACACTAAATGAACTAAGAAATAGTTAAGGTAAGGGCGATAAAGATATAATCAAAATTAAGAACTTGTGAAAAGGGAAGAGAGGGCAACCAAACCGCCTTGTTGAAAATGCTAAGTCATAGGAGAAGTATGTTTCAGGAAACAAGAGAGGAGACAGACAACCGTGCCTGGCTGAAAAATGACTAAATAGGGAGATCACTAGCCGGTTTAGTCGGAACAAGGCGTCGTGGGGAGGGGATCCTCTATCAGCGAACCACGTGCGTAAATGAGTGCAGCGTAATTCCCACTAACGCCGTAAGGCATTATGCTACCGAACATTGCCGAGGGTTCGATTTAAGAACTTTGGTAATCTCACTCTTGCAATGACGTAAGCAGCGTTGTATAGACCCTCTTGTGGATCTATATGCTTCTGGATGCACGCAATTGTACTTGTATTCTGCCGAAGAGTGTAGCGTTTCGCCATGAGAGAACACCGTTGAGCATGTGTACGCATGCGAAGGGGGTTTTTAGGACAGTGTGAGAAAAGTTTTTCATATCTCGTGTCATAACCACATGACAGATGTGGCTATGACACGTGCGATGTGTGTTGTGACCACATGGAAAATGTGGGCATGACATTTGGTATCAGAGCCTAGTTTGTAAACACTGGGCGTATTTGGGCACGTTATTATTCCACAACTTTAGCTAATTAGTTTCTACCTTGTTTTGTAGGATGCCTCCCCGACGTGTTCGACGAGCGCGATCACGCCACACAGCGTCAGTCGAGGTGCACAGCGATTCCTCAGCCGAGGGACTGGCACCCGCAGATTCAGCAGCACCACCTGCACCACCTGTACCACAAGCACCACTAGTACCACAGGCGACACCAGTATCGGATATAGGTCCACAGATCTTACAGGCACTACAGACTATGCTAGACAGGTTACCACCAGTGATTCCTGAGCCACGTATAGAGCCTCGTGTTGATCCGCGAGAGGAGCCACGTGCCGAGTCATGTATTGAGCCACGTATGGAGCCCCGCGTTGATCCACTAGAGGTGCTACGTGTGGAGCCCTTCATTGAGATTCCCGACACAACAGTAGAGGAGGTAGGGTCGGCCTCCTGAGCACGGAGCAGGAGTCCTCCGAGACTTTTGAGACAAGAACAGGTTCAGCAGGGAGTATATGAGGATGGTGTGGAAGAGCCACTTGGGAGACTTAGAGACAGAGGAGACCCTATCAGATATCTACTGAGGCTCAACCCACCCACCTTCGCAGGAGCTACAGAGGGAGCTGTGGCCAAGGCTTGGCTAATTAGCTTAGACAGGTGTTTCGCATTGCGACCGTATGGGAGCAACACGAAAGCACGAGTGGCAGTTCATCTTCTTAGGGATGCAGCAGCCACCTGGTGGCGCACAGAGGAGTGCAAGCGCTGACTCTCCGTGGATACACTCACATGGGACACCTTCATTGAGCGCTTCAATGCGCGATATTTGTCCGAACATTATAGACAGCGCAGAATCGATGAGTTTCATGATCTACAGCAGAGGGGACTCACCGTTACTCAGTATGAGAGCCGATTTATAGAGCTTTCTCGTTACGCGGAATACCTCCATGACGAGAAAATCTTAATACACAAATTCATCAGGGGGCTAAATCATGGGATAGCAGGGCCAGTTCGTATGGCAAATCCCCAAACCATGAGCGAGGCTGTTGAAAAGGCCCTTATATCAGAGGAAATTCAGGACGAGGACAGAATTCACGCCCACAGTACCAGGAACGGAATCCCCAACAACAGCAAAATTTCCGAAGGCCTCAAAACACAACACAGAGAGGAGGATATAATCCTTCATCATTACCTCCTACGCCTCCACAGCAACAGCAACATCAGCAAAAATCCAAATTTCAACAGAGGGGACAGGGAGGACAGAACCGTGGATGGCAGCAGCAGGGACCACGCAGGGATCAGAGACAGTAGGGTTCATCGGCAGGACCCGCAAGGTCCCAGCAGTCTTACAGAGGCTCACAGGGATCCACCGGATGGACCGGGCAACAACAATCGGGCAGAACACAGTCAGGGCAGTTACAGGTTAGAGGACCATGTTATGTATGTGGTGGGGCAGGGCATCTGGCTAGAGAGTGTCCGCAGGGATTTACTGCAGGGGGTCAGCCCCGATCAGGAGGGTCTGAGCAGACCGTAGGTGACGTGGGCAGATCTCACCACATGTTTGCAGCGATTGATAACCGCCAGGCCGATTTCCAGGCTTCTGTCATCGAGGTAGCAGGTACGATTAGAGACTTTCCCATCTCGATCCTTTTTGACTCAGGAGCTACTGACTCCTTTTTGTCTACATCGTTAGTGGAGCGTTGCAGGCTGGTGGCTTCTAGGCAAGACATTAGGTGGGAAGTTGAGTTGGCCTCAGGGGCCAGGATGTCAGTAGATACCTTGGTTAAAGACTGTGAGATCACATTGGGACCCTTCACCACAACATGCGACCTTAGGATTATGCCATTAGGGTCTTACGGAGTAGTTCTGGGTATGGATTGGCTTGCGGCACATAGAGCCAAGCTTGATTGTCGCCAGAGAACGATTAGCTGTTTAGACGATCATGGTTCGTCGGTTGAGATAGTGGGCATTCAAAAGCCCACGGCGGTTCGTATGATATCCGCACAACAACTTAAGCGCTGTATGCGGAAGGGATGTCAGATGTTTGCCATCACAGTCAGTGATAGAGCAGAGGATGAACCTGAGGCTACTTTAGATGATCACCCTATCCTTAGAGAGTTTGCCGATGTATTCCCGCCAGAATTACCTGGTATGCCTCCACGTAGAGAAGTGGACTTCCACATCGACTTAGTGCCAGGTGCAGAGCCGATATCCCACGCACCCTATAGAATGACGACCCATGAACTCATAGAACTTAAGCTGCAGTTGGAAGAATTACTTGAGAAGGGACACATCCGACCTAGCGTTTCACCATGGGGCGCACCAGTGATCTTCGTGAAGAAGAAGGATGGGTCTCTTCGTCTATGCATGGACTACAGGCAGTTGAACAAGGTGACGGTGAAGAATCGTTATCCTCTACCTAGGATTGACGACCTTTTTGATCAGATGCAGGGAGCCAGAGTGTTCTCGAAAATCGATCTAAAATCTGGGTATCATCAATTGCGCATCACGGAGTCAGATATTCATAAAACTGCTTTTCGAACCAGATATGGCCATTATGAATTCACAGTGGTACCTTTCGGGTTGACGAACGCTCCTGCAGTATTCATGAGTCTCATGAACGGGGTGTTCCGTACATACCTAGACCAGTTCGTGATCATATTCCTAGATGACATTCTGATTTATTCACAGACTGAGGAGGAGCATGTAGAGCACTTGCGTCAAGTTTTGCAGCAATTACGAGGGCAGCAACTTTATGGCAACTTGGCGAAGTGTGCCTTCTTCAGGATAGAGGTGCAGTATTTGGGACACATTTTATCAGGCGATGGCATCTCTGTAGATCCATCTAAAATTAGAGCAATCCAGGAGTGGCCGGCACCCACGAATGTGACAGAGGTCAGAAGATTTATGGGGTTAGCCGGGTATTATCGTCGGTTTGTCGAAGGTTTCTCTAGGATAGCACATCCCATTACTTACCTTCAGCGAAAAGGGAAGGGTTTCACTTGGACCGAGCAGTGTGAAAAGGCTTTTGGAGTCCTCAAAGAGCGTCTTATGAGCGCTCCTATTTTAGCAGTTCCAAATCCTTCAGAAGAGTTTGTAGTTTGCACGGATGCATCATTAGAAGGTTTGGGAGCCGTGCTTATGCAGGATGGTCGAGCGATCGCATACGAATCGCGGAAACTAAAGACACATGAGTTAAACTATCCTACGCACGACTTAGAGCTTGTAGCTGTTGTTCATGCCTTGGTTCGCTGGAGACACTTTCTCTTAGGGCGACGCTTTGAACTCCATTCAGACCATCATAGTTTGCAGTATATTTTTACACAGCCTAATTTGAATGCCCGCCAACGGTGTTGGATGGAATTCCTATGCGAATATGACTTCGATGTCCATTATATCAAAGGGAAGGAGAACGTGGTCGCTGATGCTTTGAGTCGAAGATGTCACGAGATCCAGACCCTGACCTTGAAGATGGACTTGAAGGATCGCATCTTACAGCATCTGCCGGAGGACGAATGGTTTCTTGAAGTGCAGCAGGCAGTACTAAATCAGAAGGCCCTTGAGGGCAAATTTACAGGATATACCCTTGATTCTGATGGTATGCTTCGACATCGGCAACGCATCTATGTACCCCATGCGGGTAGTCTTCGTACAGTAATCCTATCAGAGGCTCATAGAGCACCCTACGTAGCACACCCAGGAGTGAAGGAGATGCATGCTGATTTACGACAGCTTTATCATTGGGCTGGGATGAGGCGTGACATTGCTGAATTTGTTGCTCGTTGCCTGGAATGTCAGAGGGTCAAGGCCGAACATCAGCATCCAGCAGGACTGTTGTACCCTCACGAGATACCTGAATGGAAATGGGATACCATTTCTATGGATTTTATCGTTGGTCTACCTATGTCATCGCGTCGCCATGATGCTATTATGGTGACAGTTGACAAGCTGACCAAAGTGGCGCATTTTTCACCAATTTGTACAACATACAATGCACCATCAGTGGCAAAGGTGTTTCTTGATCAGATTGTTAGACTTCATGGGGTACCTCGCCGCATTATATTTGACAGAGACTCCGTATTCACTTCATCGTTCTGGAAAGCCTTACATCAGGCGTTGGGCACACAGCTCAACTTCAGTTCCGCATATCATCTGGAAACCGACGGACAAACAGAGAGAGTTAACCAGGTGTTAGAAGACATGCTTCGCATGTATGTGATGGACCACCAGTCTAGATGGGAGCAGTACCTGTATCTAGTTGAGTTCGCCTACAATAATGGGCATCATAGCTCGTTGGGTATGCCTCCTTTCCAGGCATTATATGGCAGACCATGCAGAACACCTCTGAGTTGGGATTGTATAGAGGACAGAACAGTCATCGGCCCAGAGATAGTTCAGAATATGGAACTGCAAGTTAAACAGATAAGACAGAGGCTTCTGGAAGCACAGGACAGGCAGAAAAAGTATGCCGATGCTAAAAAGGATAGACCGAAGCTTCTCTGTGGGGGAAAGAGTATTTTTGAGAGTGCGGCCACACAAAAGTCCAATCCGTTATGGAAAAGGCTCTAAACTCGCACCTCGATTTGTAGGACCTTTCAAAATCTTGGAGCGGATAGGACCAGTAGCCTATCGTCTAGCCTTGCCACCTAGCCTGTCACGTATCCACAATGTATTTCATGTATCAGTTTTACGTCAATATATTTCTGACTTATCTCATGTGTTGGATTGGAGTGCTCTTCAGGTAGAGGCATACGGACAACTGGCGTTGGAGCCAATTCGCATATTGGCTCGTCGGACGCTGGCCCTTCGAGGTCGAGAGCTGGACCAGGTTAGAGTCCAATGGGACTTATACGACGAAGTCACTGCAACATGGGAAGATGCAGAGAGATTGAAGACCCTGTATCCTCACCTTTTTGACGACTTCCAGGAGGAAGTACCGTCTTAGGGGGAGAGGATGTGAGGACCGCCCTTTTTACTACTGTTGTTATGACTATTTACAGTACTGTATTGTTACTTTCATATTTGTGGGATAGCAGTTCCCAAAATTTGTCAGACTATTTAACTTTATTATGTTTTCAGAAAAACTAATTGGGTGATGTTTGGATAAGTTACTTTTCAGAAAAATGAATTAGGTGATGATGGAAAATTGTAATATGATTTTTAATTATGTTAAATTGTACTAGGGCATGAGAATGCATGTGTTATTTAAGTTGCTTCGGCTATGATGAATTTATGTGGTTACTGATCTTGTAATTGAGTGTGCAGGGACTACTAATCAAACCACAGATTTCGGAGATCATTCCACACCTTGTTATTTGTTATTCCCTGTTAAGCCGATCTGGTTCCACGAGGAACCAAGATCTCTTTGTGTTTGATGTCATGATGTAATGTGGTCTTTCGTATGGTCGAGTGGGTTAGGTTACCCTCATGTAACATTATTTTTTTATAAGTAAGTGTTGTAAAGAGATTGAATTTGAAATTTCTATTTTTTATTTAACTTATGAGGCCCTTTTTCTTGTGCTTTACCTTGACCTGGGGTGTCTTGTATGGGTTAAAATTGACCCTGGGTTCTACCCCATGGGTCCAGGGGCCCATTTGGCATGGGTAACCCTTGAGTAACCTCCATCTAGTCAACTTAACCTTCCCCTGAAGTGAAGTGGCGAAAATTGGAGGTAGGAGGGGACATGATGGGTTGTACCAACACTCAACCCATCCCCTCTACTTTTCCCTAGATAAGAGATGCCATCCATTAGTGAAAGTCACCTCTTCTTTAGTAAGATTCCCCCATGTACTATGGGGACACCCATGTGAAGAAAGGAGAAAGAGGCATGGGTCACCTGTCTTGTTCCCATTTAACTCTTTTTTTTATTTCTCCCATGAGAAAGTGGAGTCACATGAGAGGAATAAGGAGTACCCTTGGGAATGGAGAGTGACATAAGCCACCTGGACAGAATAGTGGTTTTTGGGAAGGGTGAGGAGGTGACAAGTGTCACTTCCCCATTTCTCAAAATTAGAAAGAAAGAGAATTTTGGGTTATTTATTTTCAAATTTTGGGATGAGAGGGAGTTAGTTGAATTTTGGGGAAAAACTTTCATTTGGCCTTACCAAAAATAGAGAAGTTAGTTTGGAAGATAGAGAAGGGAGAGGGAGTTGGTGGCTAAGGTTGGAAGTGAACTCTGTGGACTCTGCAACAACTTCATCCCAGGAGGGCTTTGCAAGGTTGGTCTGAATTTTACCTTTGTTTTGGTAGAACTGAAATGTGCATGAAATGTGTGTGAAATATGTGTTTAAATTTGTTTTCTGTGGGGTTCTTGTCGGGTTGTTTGACAGAGCATCTCCCACTTGGGAGAAATGCTCATCAAGTTTGGGGTAGGGGAGGAGAGATCCTCCTCGGGTGCATACTTGTTTCCATCTTTTGGGATGTTGAAAGCCTTGAGGGCATGTATCTGTGACTGTATTTTTGACTTGAGAGTCATATACAGATTTCTTACAAATTGTGATCACACTTGGTTGAGACCAAGAGAAATTTATATTAGTTCATTTATCTGTCAGGGTGACACTCTGGGAGTCGAGTGTGTCCACTCTCCTGCCCCTTATGAAACTCACTGTAGTTGAGTTTCCGTATTGTGTAAAATACCCACGGGTGTATGTGTGCTTTGGGATTGTTGTTGTTTCTGTTGTGAAGTGGGGTGTTTGAGTACCCAGGTGTGAGTATGGTCTCCCTAGCTCGGGGGTGACCCTCTTGCGGGTCTACGGTAGGGAGGAGAGCTAGACGAGTGGTCTTTTCTTCTTGTTTGTCTTTGATACGCAGGTTTTTCTCTTGGAGCTTCTGGTTGGCTATTTATGAAGAAACAGTTCATCTTCTTGTCATGAGAATTAGGCCTGGTTCATTTCATAGAGATGAAGAGAGAACACCTCTCTTGTTATTGTTGTAAATTAATGATATTCTGGGAGTGAAGAAAATCACCTCCCTGATCTTGTTATTATTGGACTTTTATTGGTTGTCATAAGTTTTCAGTGGTATACTGTTTGGGAGGAGAAAGTTCATATCTGGGAAGTTGGTATTCATGATTGAGAAGCTGTAATATGAATGTGCTTAAATTTAAGTTGATGTTTGCAAACTTTGTTCAATAGCAATTTTTGTGTTTCAAGTATTACTGAAAGGAACAAGTTCGTTTTTGCAATTTAATCTGAGTTGTTTACATTTGAAAGTTTGGAATTGCTTCACTGAAATGCTAATTTTCTTTATAGTTCAATGTTAAAATGGAAAAGACAGTTTTAAATATTGGAGTTATTCTCATGGATTCTGTTAATTTAGAAGGATTAGAGGAAATCTAGCATGTAAATATATAATCTGTTTGTAAATTTACGAAGTCTTAAATGTTTATGAAAGTGGAAAATTATACTTATAATAAGGGGATAGCTAGTTACTATTTCTATCAATTAAGTGAAATTGGGGTATATATATATATATATATATATATATATATATATATATATTATATATATATATATATATATAATTGTTATGACAATTTCTTATAACAGGTTGATTTGGAGAAAATGCATAAAGTAGTGAAATTGAGAAATTTAGGAATTAGTTAAGCACATATAAGAATATTTTTTATCTATAAATAAATTTAAATATATATATATATATATATATATATATATATATATATAGATATATAGATATATATATATATATATATTTCATATTTTGAGTAATTATCATTTTCTAGAATAATAGAGAAATTGAAAGTAAATTATCATTCTTATGAGATTGACTGATAAATATCAATATAAAAATAGATATATATATGTATATATATATATATTCATATATATATATATCTATATATCTATAATTATATAATCATTGATATATATATATATATATATGAATATATATATATATAAATATATATTTTATTGTTGATAGAAATCAACGAATAGCACATAAGAATGGCGGTCCAAATTTATGCCGTGGATAAAAAAAAACACAGTCGCTATTTACAATGGGCGGTGGGGAGAAAACCCCACCGCAGGTTGTTTTCTTTTACATTTGGAGGTGTGGAGTGGGGCGGAGCCCCACCCACACCCCACGTCGTGGGAATGTGGGTGGGGCTCCGCCCCACTCCACATTCCCCCCCCCAATCCCTTATGCCTCCCGCGGCCTGCACAGGCCCGCCGCTCTGCGGCCACCCCGACCCTGCTTCTCTGTCATAGCGGCCACCGCCGCCCATGGTCGCCGTCGGCTGTGGAATCTAAGGCAATAAAATGTTAGGGCTTGGGCCCTAACATATGATTGGTTTATTTAAATATAAATACAGTTTTTATATAACTCTATATATAGGCATATATATATTCTATATATGTCTATGTATATAGCTATATATATAATATAATAATGATTATATATCTATCTATATCTATATATTTATATATACATATATATATATATATCGATATATATAAATCGTGGTAAACCAATTTCGTCCTATGCATAGACATTAAAATAAATATATTATATATATATGTATATATATATATAGATATATATATATATATATATATATATATATATATATATATATATATATATCATATCGATAGGAGTAAATCTATGAACCATTTTGTTGGACCCTCGTTTAAAATCGTTATAAACTATGTCTCATGGATATAGAGAAAAAAATATATATATATATAACAATTATATTCTCACAGTAGATGTTAATAAGTGTTGAACACAACAACCAAAGAAGATATATTACCATGAACAGAGTTTTATAAAGTGGCGAACCACCTACATCTATTGACAATGTCATACGAGTCACAATCAGTGTATGAATCGTAATTAAGAGTAATAGTAACAACAGTAATTCTAAACAAGAGAAAATAAAATTATAATGTAAAAGAGAGTTTAGGAATATTCAGTGATACTCTGGAAAGAGTTTCTCGGAAGTTTCAACTATTAACGTACTAACAATCACCCGAAAAATGAAGAGGAAAATTACACAACTCCTTGCTCAAAAGAACACTGGAAATAAACTTAAGAAGCCACCACTGACAATCCATGTGGCCATATTAATCTCAACTGTAGCAAACGATCACATATGTAAACCTGTAAGAGGTTCTGAAGAAGAAAAAAAAAAACTAACATTGGAAAACACAGTGGAGAAAATGTGCGACATTTCTCACATGGGATAAGAGAACTAAGTTGACGGACCCTTCTGCCAAATTTGCTTAGGAACAAGTTGACTAAGTATATACGAAGAGGAGGAACCTAGATCGGGGAAGATTAGGAGACCGAGTCCAGTGAAATAGTAAACCAGCCTTTGTGACCTAGATCATCCTGAAATTAGGTTTAATATCAACAATAGCTGCAGTAATAACCCTGATTGACGTAAATCATGAAGAAAGGTCAGGATGCACATAAAGAAAGCATAGAAAATGAAAGAGAGAGAGAGACCGAAATATAAACACACTAAATGAACTAAGAAATAGTTAAGGTAAGGGCGATAAAGATATAATCAAAATTAAGAACTTGTGAAAAGGAAAGAGAGGGCAACCAAACCGCCTTGTTGAAAATGCTAAGTCATAGGAGAAGTATGTTTCAGGAAACAAGAGAGGAGACAGACAACCGTGCCTGGCTGAAAAATGACTAAATAGGGAGATCACTAGCCGGTTTAGTCGGAACAAAGCGTTGTGGGGAGGGGATCCTCTATCAGCGAACCACGTGCGTAAATGAGTGCAGCGTAATTCCCACTAACGTCATAAGGCATTATGCTACCGAACATTGCCGAGGGTTCGATTTAAGAACTTTGGTAATCTCACTCTTGCAATGACGTTAGCAGCGTTGTATAGACCCTCTTGTGGATCTATATGCTTCTGGATGCACGCAATTGTACTTGTATTCCACCGAAGAGTGTAGCGTTTCGCCATGAGAGAACATCGTTGAGCATGTGTACGCATGCGAAGGGGGTTTTTAGGACAGTGTGAGAAAAGTTTTTCATATCTCATGTCATAACCACATGACAGATGTGGCTATGACACGTGCGATGTGTGTTGTGACCACATGGAAAATGTGGGCATGACAGCAAACCTTCCTCAATTAGAAGCTTCCATTGATTACCTATCACAACCATTCTTGCATGTATGAATGATGCCCTCAGAGAGTGCACTTCCTTACTATGCTTCAAGAATATCAATTGGGAATGGCAGTGATAATATTGCAATGAAGAGAAGCTCCGCAACAATGGTAGTAGTGCGTAGTGTGTAGTAGCGAGCGTGATCACAAGAAATGAAGGAATTGGTGCCAAAGGCATGCTGTAATTCCTATAGAGTAACAATATTTAAATCTTGGATGAATGAATTGGAAGAAGAGGGTTCAATTTATAGACTTGAGAAAGAAGAGATCAACGGTATAGAAGACATGAGAAGATCAACGGTTGAGAATAGTTGAGGAACGTGCAATGAATAAGAAGAAGACATATGTCTTGCTTTCTTTTGCATGAGAGGATTTGCTAAGAATAGAAGAATGAGTTAAAGCATTTAAAAGAATATAACAATTAGTTAAGTGATTTAAAACAAGAAAAATAGATTTGCATGAGAATAAGAAGATATTTTGTTTTATTAAATATTAGGAATATTTAATTGCATGTGCAAAAAGATTGAATTATATTTAGAGATAACTCAATTTAGAAGAAAAAGACAACTTAAATAAATATTTGACTTATTCAAATTTAGAGAAGATTTTATTGGAAGAAATAATTAAATAATTAGTATTATTTAATTTAGAAGATAAGAAAGCTAATTAAATAAATAAATTTATTTAATTGTTGTGCACGATTTTGGAGGAATAAATAAAATATTTTATCATATTTTATTTTTGGAGATTAAAAGGATTTAAATAAATCTGATTGATTTATTCAAATTTGGAGGAAGAATTGACTTAATTAAATAATAAAGAATTATTTAATTGTTTGGAAGAATTTAATTAAATAAAGGATTTTATTTAATTTTGACTTTAGAAGAGGTAATTAAATATTTTGATATTTAATTAATTTAGAAGAATATGAATCATGTCATTTTTAGGCGTATACATTTTGCCCCTCTTTGATGCAATGCAGTTTACGGTATTGCTTCAAAGACTAAATAGTCTGAATAATGATACATGCCCCAGTTTGCCCCTGGTAAAGGTTATGATGACAGGATGCCCCCACGAGAGTTTAGAAAAGAAGAAGGTAGAAGAGCATGAGACGGACAATCTCATGAAGAAGAAGGAAAAACTTGGTTAGGATTTGAAGAAAGTAGGATGCATTTCTGAGAAATAGGAAGAAATTGGAAGAAACAGGTGCGGGAAGTAGTCGCAGTCACCATCTAGCCAAATTAGGGTTTGCATGCTATATATAGGAGCTGGGTCCACAAAACAATTCATTTGCACACTTGTCTTAGTTGGATTGGCTTTGGAGAGCTTAGAGCAGCATAGAGCATAGAGCAGTCAGCACGAGGATGGACATTCCACACAAGGAGCATTGATTCGAGTGCATTCGTCGATTTGACTGGCCAGTAGAGTCAGGACCCCTGGTATGTATCTCAAAAAATTTCCCATAGGGTCGAGTTTGGTAGCAATAAATGCTAGGAGAAATTAGGTTAGACAGAAGTGTTGAAATACAGAGTGGTGCATATGCCACACGAAACTGCGCATAGGTATTTCTGCAGTGCATGCATGATATGGAATGGCTCATATGTGAAAGTTGTGCATGCATAGAATAGGATGGTGCATGCACAATTTTGTAGTGCATGCATGGTATGTAGCAATGTATACGTAAAATTAGCGCATATATAGCATAGGACGGCACATATATAGCATAGGTTTTTTTGCAGTGCTTTTTCCAGAAGTGGCGTATAGGTCAAGAAATGGTGCTTTCATTAAGAAATGGTGCATTTACTACCTGTTGTGGTGCATATGACATAGATAAGTAGATTACTTAGTGAAATTGACTCAATTGGTGCCTGTTTGACACGTCAATCGATAAGCTATCTCTAAGATTGCAGGAATCTAGTCAAGAGATGTAGTGTGTTGTTTTGATCAATTTAAAATGATAAGTTAGTTGATATGTTTCTATAGATATGTTGAGTATGGTATTTGCATCTTTTTAGTTGACGCCTTGCTTTACGTGCTTGCAGGAGGATATACAAGATACACTTTAGTCTAGGGAACGGTTCCCCATGCCTATGTTGTAGAGATACATGCTTACTGAGATAAATAGGGAGTTGCTTGGCACGATGGGACTTGATTATGTATGCTTCATGCCTAAGGTTTAGGTTAACCACAGATTGCTGACTATTATAGTGGAGAGGTTCCTTAGCGAGGATGGGACCTTCCACTTCCCTACTGGTGAGATGACTGTCACATTGGAGGACATTTACAAGATTCTTCATTTACCTATTCAGGGTGAGATGGTGGAGTATGATCCATAGAGAGACACAGGACTCACTGAGTGCAGGCGAGTGTTTGATGACCCCGAGCTGGTCGGGCAGGTCATTTCTTAGCAGGATATCTATGACTGTTATGACTACTTCTTGGGCATTGTAGCAAGATTGATTGGAGGCATGGTATGCCCCGATAAGAGATCACACGGGTTCCCCATTGGATGGGGTCAGATTATGGAGAGGATGATTACATAGGGCACTCGGTATGTTTGGGGTGTCTGTGTACTTACGCACCTGTACCATGATATGCATCAGGTAGTATATCATAAGAGCACGAGCCTATCTGCAGGCATGTCATTGCTATATAGTTTTGGCTATGGGAGCACATAGCGATCATGAGATTGATTTGTGTGTTTGGTAGACAAAGAGGGGAGCCATATAGCTATGGCTATGTAGGAGTGATTTCCCAGCATAGGCTGGGGAAGCTTGAGTACTGGTGGCATGCATTGGATGGAGTAGACATTATCATCTGGCAGCCATACTTAGACTGTGAACCATGGGATGACAAGGTAGATGAGCTACCTTATTGCTATTAGATACGGTGGCTGATTGGGTAGACACTGTTTATACTGGAGAGATAGATTGTCAATCGAGTACATCGACAATTTGGGAGGAGGTAGGGCATGCCACAGGAGCAGGCTTGATTTGTGAGGACTCACACCAAGAGGTCAGATGGGGACTGATCGCATCCTATGAGGAGGCAATGGCAGAGTTTTGATAGACACCATATGTTGCCTAGGACATGAGGAGGGAGATAGCAGACGTCAGGATGACACAGGATTACAAGGATTAGTTTATTACACACCTATTTCTAAGGTACTTAGGGCTTGGGGTACTGGTGCCTTGCATAGACGAGGCAAACTTAGATGATGAGGGTCAGGTTGGCTGGAGGAGGAGGGGGAAGGAGAGAGGAGGACAGAGAGATGGAGGAGGTGGTAGAGATGGTGGAGATGTTGGAGGTAGTGGGGATGAAGCTAGACTGAGACAGAGGAGG
The DNA here is from genome assembly GCA_027924645.1 of Cunninghamia lanceolata. NCBI lineage: Eukaryota > Viridiplantae > Streptophyta > Pinopsida > Cupressales > Cupressaceae > Cunninghamia > Cunninghamia lanceolata. Next base: position 22,709,073 of record BSBN01001281.1, read on the forward strand.
AGAGTTTGGGAGGGAAAGTCCCATGTTCCGCAGGTAGTGCATCATAGGTCATATAGCAGGCACCACAGGTACAGATGCTGCCACCTCAGCAGGTGGCATAGTAGTGGGGACCCTAGCCACAGGGGTAGGGATAGGTAGAGGTAGCCTAGGGTCCAGCATAGGTAAATGCTTAGGAGAGGACCATAGCTACCTTGAGGGGACAAGTGAGGTAGCTATAGGCATAGCTCAGGAGAGCTAATGCCTAGGGAGAGATAGATGCAGAGGTGATTGTAGGACTTACTAGAGAGAGAGATATGGCAGATGCACAGTTATGAGTTATCTGAGTAGAGAAAGATACCACAGTGGTAACCCTGGAGAGAGATGCGGTGAGCAGTTTCTTGGTTGGGTAGGTGCATAAGGCATAGGTACAATTAGTGCAGGCACATGCACAGCTAGCATAGGTACAGGGCAAGCTTGCTAGAGCATAGGCTCACGCACAGTATTACCAAGCTCTATATCATGGTGTTGTGCTAGCGAGTCAGAGGGCTTCAAGTTACAAGAGCCAGTCTGTAGCCTCCTAGAGAGTAGGTCCATCAAGGTCAAGGGCCTCTATGATGAGCCCATAGTAGTCTGAGGCTAGTAGAGGAGGGGACATAGGAGACACTACCAGTAGTAGTGGCTCATAGCCACAGGGATAGCAGAGACTTGCATATTTTTGGGTCTTATGTACCTTTTTGATGGCTAAGATAGCCGGATAGACTTGTACCATTTTTGTATTTTGAGACATGTATCACCATCTTTGGGATTACCTTTTGTATATGACATTGATTCAGAGATGGACCACATGATTTTGTACATTTGGGCACATTTTATGATAATTATATGATGATGCAGCTATTTTTATGCTTTCTATATGTATGAGTTATGATGTATTTCTATTTGTATGATGCGATGCACATGTTTATCTAATGCAGACTTAGATGTTTTACTTGATGTTATGCAATGTTTGTCTAATGCAGATTTTCATATGATGCTATGTGATGCTATATGACCTAATGCAGATTTTGGATGCTTTACTTTGATATGCCTCTAATGTGTGTGTGTGTAAAAAATGATATCTATATGATTATGCAACTTATGTGATGCACTTATCTATGTATGCAACTGATTTAATCATATAAATGACTATTTCATATGATATGATATGCGACTATATGCTATGTTTTTGTGATGCCCAAATGTACTCTATCGACACAGAAACGGTAGAATGATAGATAGAAGATTGATGATTGAGAGAATGACTCGATGGAAAGATTCAGAGGCTTCATTTTGTATTTGTTACTCTACATTGTTTGGATCTTTTATTGCATGGGATATGGATGCTTTGGATGTATAAATGGATGTAGAATAGATGTTTTTGCTTCTTTTTTGACATCTTGATGGTGCAAGTATTTTGAAGTGCTTATTTGATCATTGGGCAATTTTTTTGGTACTTTTTCTTAATGTTGTAAGTTAATACAAGCATCTAGGTATAATTGAACCAAGATGACCTGAGTACTGCTTACATAGATTTTGATTTAGCAAGTTAATACAAGCATCAAGGTATAATTGAACTGAGATGACCTGAGTATTTCTTCCGTATCAATAGTCAAGGATTGCCCCCGTTCATGTTAGAACTTTGATGTCCTCGATGATCTTTTGCCAATCATGTCATTAGACAAGGCTTCACATTACTAAAGTTTAATCCACAAACAACAAAAAAAAGAAAAATAATCATGCCCCCATCATAGTGTCTCTAGCTTTTAGCATCCTCAAGTAGCATATAAAGGCATGATAGCAGAAATCAAGACTCCATATTTTAACTATGTTTCCAATTTGAAAAACATATTTGTATTTAGATGTGTTTGTTTCTTGCCATAATTTGGATAAAATCATTTAGAAGGCCTTAGGTGTTTTTCTGCTTTGCTTTGGATAGGTTAATGTTTTGCGTCAAGATTATTGCTTGAAAAGAGCAGGTTTCACTTGCGCTTGCTTGCTTGGTGAGATAAGATTTCCACAATCCTTATTGGTGAGATAGACCCTAAGGGACTGACCTAGTGCCTTAGGGGCTCATTGCTAAATGGCCTTGACTATGTGATGATGTAGAGGCAATGTAGTTCAGGGTAAACCCTAATAGATCTAAGACCTAGGCGATTGAAAGTGGTACGGACTTAGATAGATAGAATGACTAGACATGGGACGGATGGGATAGTGGGAGCCTTGGGGGTGCATTAGAATAATGGCCTTGCTTACATGATAACACAAAGGCACCGTAGTTCATGGACTTGGACCATGGATACTAACGAGAGAAACTATGCTAGGCTGACATGATGGATACGATATGGGATGAAACCTTGGTTGACAAGGCAACAAAGAGATAGAGTATCAAGCCACGATAGGTTGTCATTAAGATTTTATTATGGAATAGATATGGATCGGATGGGACATGAGGAAGAATGGACACAAGGTGATTGGTTTCCCAAAGATGGAGAAGGCAGTTTATCACAAGTAACACCTGTTTACTAGATTTTCACCACTTGCTTTTATTTGCACAAAAAGGTAGAAAGTAAACATGATGTCTGTTTACTAGGTTTTCATCATGATACCTATCCAAGGTGCCTGTTTGCTAGGTTTTCACCAAAGGACAATTTTTTTGTATTTTTTTGATTTTTTGATTTTTTTGTATTTTATGATTTTATGATTTTTTTGTATTTTATGCCCCCCTTACAGTGGGGTTCTCCTAGGTATAGAACAGGCGAAGGTGCATATTGTTGATTGGATCATCTAATAGCTCACCCTCTGACATTGCTAACTAATTTGCCCCTGATCCATAAGCAACTATGATCACATAAGGCCCAAGCTAGTTCAGCTCAAACTTGCCTTTCTTATCCCGATCTTGTTGATTGTGGGGGTTCTCCTTAAGTACTAGATCTCTAACTTTAAAGACTCTTGGGCAAACTCTGTGGTTATATCTTCTTGACATCATTTGTTGATATGCTTTGAGATGGTCAAAGGCTTTCTATCTCCTTTCCTCTAGTAACTCTAGTTCTTGTAATCTGGAAACTCTGTATTCTTCATCTGATATGAGACCTTTTATCAACACCCTGAGAGATGGTAATTTGACCTCTATGGGGAGGATAGCTTATGAGCCATAGACAAGGGCGTAAAGTGTAGCACCTATGGGAGTGCGTATACTAGTTCTATAAGGCCATAGTGTGGGATTGAGTTGGATATGCCAATCATGGCCAACATCATTGACTACCTTCTTGAGGAGTTTTAGGATGGTCTTGTTGGATGCTTTAGCTTGACCGTTGCCTTGGGGGTAGTAGGGTGTGGAGAAATGGTGTTGGATTTTGAATCGGTCACAAAGTTCTTGGACATCCTAATTTTTGAAAGGTCTTTTGTTATCCGTGATAATGGATGAGGGAATTTTCTATCTGCAGATGAGGTAATTCAGGATGAATGAGGAGATTTGCTTACCTATGATGGTGGTGAGGGGAACGACTTCAATCCACTTGGTAAAGTACTCAGTGGTGGTTATTATGAATCTATGGTTGTTAGATGAGGGTGGATGGATCTTTCCCACAAGGTCAAGTCCCCATTGGCAAAAGGGCCAAGGTGTCGTTAAAGGTCTCAACTCTTCAGTTGTTGCATGTATCAGGTTCCCATGTATTTGGTACTACTTGCACTTCTTCACAAACTGACATGAATCTATTTCCATGTTCGGCTAGTAATAACCCAAACGCATGAGTTTCTTAGCTAGAGAAGGGCCGCTAGAGTGTGTTCCATAAATCCCTTCATGTACGTCTTGCAAGGTGGTTTGGGATTCTTCTTGTTCTAAACAATAGAGCAAAGTACCATCTAGACCATGTCGGTATAGGGTGTCATCAATAATGGTATAGCGAGAGGTTTGGCATATAAAAGTTCATCATTGGTTAGAAGATAGGTCAAGTGGGAGGGTGTTGTCCTTGAGGTAAGTGTAAATCTTACCATACCAAGGTGAATCAGATCCAACTAAAAGGCATATGGTATGGTTCTCAGGAAGATCATAAGCTGGTTGTTGAATAGTTTCTACTAAGAACTCGTACCATGACTCATTCTCTAGTATCTCGAGAAGAGAGGCAATGGTCTCCATGGCATCTGCTGCTTTGTTCTCAATCTGAGGTATCTACTCAAAAGAGATGGTCACAAAGTATTCCATAAAGTCATCGACCATCTACTTATATGAGACAAGTTTTTCATCTTTAGTTTGGTAATCATCATTGACCTAATTTATTACTAGTTGAGACTCACTGTAGACATGTAGCTCTTTGATTTTCTACTCTGTTGCCATCTTGAGGCCAATTACTAAGGCTTCATATTCTACTATGTTGTCGGTGCATGTAAACAATAGATGTTAAGACTTCGGTATGTTGTTTTCATGAGGAGTTACAAACAAGATTCCTCCCCCCGATCTATGGTTTGTGTAGGATCCATCAAAGTAGAGCTTCTAGGCATGTGTTGAGATGTTGAATAGGGATTCATCTGGAAACTCAAATTGCATAGGTATGGTGTCCTGTAGTGGTACATCTGCTAATTGATCAGCAATGATTTGCCCCTTGATAGCTTTTCTATCTACATATTCAATGTCGTATTCACTTAGGAGCATTACTCATTTCGCTAGGCAACCTATTAGAGCTACTTTGCTTAGTAGGTACTTCAATGGATCTATTTTTGCAATAAGTTTGACTAGATGTGAAAGCATATAAAGTCAAATTTTTTGGGAAGCAAAAACTACTGCAAGACATTATCTTTCTATCTGTGAGTATTGCAACTCATAGCCCACTAATGTGTGACAGATATAGTAGATGGCTCTTTCTTTATTCTTATAGTCTTGTTATGCTAGAAGAGCCCCAAGAGCTGTAGGTGTAGCAGATATGTAAAGTATCAATGGTTTCCCTTGGATAGGAGGAATGAAAATAGGTGGATTCATAAGATATTCTTTTAGTTTGTTGAATGCCTCTTCACATTTCTCATCCCATCTGAATGGAATTTTCATGTGCAGGAGATGACTAAATGGTTAGCACTTGTCTGCCAGTTGTGATATGAATTTATAGATTGCCTGTAGCTTGCCTTGTAGAGATCTTAGTTGAGTGAGAGTCTTAGGTGGTGGCATGTCCATAATATCCTTGACTTTAGCAGGGTCCACCTCTATTCCATTTACCGATACAATAAATCCTAGGAGCTTGCCTGAGGTGACTCCAAACACACATTTCTTTGGGTTCAACCTTACTGTGAATTGGTCAAGTCTCTAAAAGACCTTCTCTAACACATCCAGATGTGATTCCCTTGTGAGTGACTTTGCTAGGATATCATCTACATAATCTTCCATTGTTAGGTGCATCATATCATGAAATATAGCGGTCATAGCACGTTGGTATGTGGCTCCTACATTCTTTAGCACAAATGGCATGACATTCCAATAGAAAGTGCCCCATGGACAAGTAAAAGTTGTCTTATGCTGGTCTTCTGGTGCTATCCTGATCTGATTGTATCCTAAGAATCCATCCGTGAGAGATAACATGGTATGCCATGTTGTTAAGTCAACTATGATATCTATATTTGGCAATGGAAAATTATCCTTGCAGCAAGCTTTATTTAGATCTCTAAAGTCATTGCATAGTCTGACTCAACCATTGAGTTTGGACAATGGTACTATGTTGGAGACCCATTCTAGATAGTCTATAGCTCTAATGAACCCTACATCCAGTAATTTCTTGAGTTCTTCTTTTACAAGAAGTGCTATGTGTGAATGCATCTTTCTAAGATTTTGTTTCACTGGTTTCACTCCTTGATCTAATGGAAGATGGTGTAGAATCAAATCTAGATCTAAACCCAGCATATCTGCGTATGACCAAGCAAAATTGACTTGCTTTCTCTTGAAGAATGGTACAAACTTAGTCTTTTCTGGTGGCGTTAGAGACATAGCAAAGTGAATGATCTTAGGTTTTTCCTCTATTCCAATGTTAACCAGCTCTGTGGGTTCCACAACAATCTAAGACTTCTCCTGGTGCATGTCATTGGGGAGAATGTCAAGCCTTCCATTGTCAGATGCCACAATTGGGTTTTCACCTTTGGATGCATCCTTTCTCATTATTGTTTTGCGATCTGACACTACCATGGAGTACTTTTCACCATCAGATCCAGTTTTTGTTTTGATATTTTTACAACTAGAGGGCTTGGCACCCTCTCTGATATAAGCCACGGTATTAAGTTCAATAGTGAAACCAAATTTATGATCTCCTTTGGGTAGGTGGTCCCTAAGTTTTATGTAGTCAATATAGGCATCATTGTTTTGGAACATATCTAGTTGAGGGGTTCCTCATAGATCCCAGTCAATAAGTTTAGGATGCACAAGGGGGAGGGAGTCGACAGATAGATCTGATTCATTAATAGTTTGAATGGATATACTAGGAGTATTAGTAGGGGGAGTGTTCGGGATGGTACTTTCCTCCAAATTATTTATTGAGATAGAACTCCTTCTTTGAAAGTCGTATTCTTAGAGATAGGCAAATCAGACTCTAGTGGTCTGTTCGGTAGCGTTTGTCCCTCACGGTAGGGGCTATAAGTTTGAATGGTATCAACTTCTTTGTCATCGTAGGAATGCTCTATCAGCTCATCCCACTCATATTCATTGGAATCTATGTCACTATCCACTTGAAGTGTATGGATCATTTCTACAAGACAAGCATTTTCTTTAGCCTTGCCCTTGCCTTTATATCCTAGGCCATTTGTATTTCTAGACAATGAGGATGAAGAAGGCTGAATGGGTTGTATGGTTCCTTCTTTTTTTAGGCTGATAGGGCCTTGTCCTTTGTAACCCATTCTATGTAGGATAGATTCACCTTGCCTGTAGATTTCTGTTGGGAGCCTAGGTAGTTCTTGTTGTATGTTCTCTTCTTTGGGATAAAGCCATTGTAGGACATCTCTTTCCTCTGTCTCATCTGATAAGGTCCCCCATTTTACAAAGGGAGCTATGAGAGGTGCAAGTGGAGCATATGGCTTTGGAAAATGCTTGGGTCAACCAAAGGATCTAGGAGATAAAGGCATCTTTGCTAGATTGAGGCTATGTTCTATGGAGTATTCCCCAACTCCTTTTTCTTTGATGGTAATTTTCTGCTCTTGGGCCTTGATGAGGAAGCTTTAGAGGTATGATCATGTTATGGGGTAGAGGATGTAGATGCTCTATTGTTTGGTATAATGCAATTGGGTTTTGAAAGGATAGAGTTACAATGCTGAAAGGGGTCAAGGTCTCCATGGATGGTGACTTGCTTTCCATTATGCAAGAATTTTATGCATTGGTGATAAGTAGAGGGAACAACTTTAATGGCATGAATCCATGGTCTACCTAGGAGAATATTATAGGCAAGCTCCCTATCTAGGACTTGGCACACAACATCTTTTATTATTGGTCCCACTTATATGGGTCAGACTACTATTCCTTTTGTAGTTCTCTCCTCTTCATCATAGGCTTTGATAGTAATCTTCTTCCTTGGATCAACTACATTTTTGGAGAACCCTAATGTAAGGACTAGCTTTAATGTGCAAATATTTAAACCAGCTCCCCCATCGATGAGAACCCTCTTGATGCAGTGCTTGTGGATGAAGGCAACAATATGTAGAGGGGTGTTATGAGGTTGAGACACTGAGAGGTCATCCTGTTTGGTAAATGATATGGTACTTGCAGAGGTTAGATTACCTACCATGGCCTAAAACTTCTCTTGGGCCAAGTTAGTGGGGACAGTGGTTTCCACTAAGGCTTTATTGAGGATCTCCTTATGGGAAGGAGATAGACGCAACAACTCCAAGATAGAAATGTGGGCCAGAGTTTTTTGTAGTTGGTCTATGACATTATACTGATGGAAGTTGGGCTGAGAAGGTGACGACCTTAGAGGGACGGTATTCAACGTGACTTTATCACTGCGAGTAATGATACTACAACCAGTTCTGTTAGGTTTTAATTGTTGGTTGGGCATAACCACATTGATTTGTGGGACATGCTCTAATATGCAATTTATGGTATAGTCAAATGGCACACTTCCATAGTTGGCATTACTATTCCCACTATTCTAATTTTACCTGTTGCAGTTGTTGTTGTTGCCATTATTGTTGTTGTTGTTTTTGTTATTGGCGTTGTTGTGATTGTTCTTGTATGGCCTGTCATGATTGAGAAGTGGATCCATGTAAGCCACATGTGTCTTATTAGAAGCATGTTGATGAGAACCTCCTTGATTTTGATCAAGCACATCTTGAATAACATTTTTGAGGTGGATACAATTGTTGGTTGTATGTCCCCTTCCTCTATGGTACTCACAATAGTTAGTGTCTTCCCAATAGTGAGGTTTAATTTGTAGTTCATAATCACTCATTGGCGGTAGAGAGATTTCATTGTTGGCCAATAGCTTCCTTACTGCGGATTCTTGGGACTCACCTAGTGGTGTGAACTTTCTCCTTGGATTTGAGCTAAACCATGCTCTTGGTTCCCGAGGAAATGTTTTGTTGGGTGTAACATTGCTTGTCTCTCCTTTGAGAGTGAGTATCAATTGTTGCTTGGGAGCTACCACCTTGGTATCAACTACTCCATCGTTGATGACATTCTTATTCTTAATCCAAAACTTTGATTTGTCAGTCGTATGATTGGAGGTAGGTGTGTCCTTGTATAACTTGATTTGTCCCTTGGCGATCATAGGTTTTTCGATGAACAATCCCATTTCAATGACTTTTGAGAATGAAGTAGGGCATTGTATTTTTATTTGACAGCTAAGATCGGTGTTGAGGTTATGGACAAACATCTCCATTAGTTACTTCTCTGGTACATCATATGAACACTTACTAGCTAGTTGTCTCCATCTTTGTAAAAAGGTTGCAAATGATTTGCCACTCTTTTTCTTGGTGTTGCATAGATTGAGAATAGAGACTTTGTGTTCAATATTGTAAGAGAAGTGCGTGATAAATTTGTTGACTAGCTCATCAAAAGATTTGATGCCCAGCGGGAGTCATGAGAACCACTCCGTAGCTTGACTACCTAGAGATCTAGGGAATAGTCTCATTAAGTAGGTCTCATTATGAGCTACTTCCATGCATGCTGCGTTGAATTCCCTAATGTGATCTCTTGGGTCCCCTTTCCCTTTGTATTTGTCAAATTTAGGAACTTTGAATCGAAAGGAAATGGTGTCATGTTCAAAATTTTATCAAACGGGTATAGTACAATATCTTCCAAAGAATAGTTTTTAGTATTTGTACCCGTCTTGAGATCTGACATTTGTTGCTTTAGACCCTTGAGTTGTTTCCTCATTTCTTCCATAGGAGTGCTTGGATCTATGGATTTCTTTCCTCTTTCATTATCATTCTCTATGTTTTGGTCTATGGTTTTCTTTCCCTTTCTTCATGATTATTTTCCATATTTTCTTGGATTGTGCTTATATCAAAATCTGCAGGGAGTTTAATTCCAAGGTTTGCAAGATGATAAAAATACTTGTGAGGGTCATCACAGAGCACTTTCTATAACAAGCGTTGGAATTTTTTTATCTTGGATGGACCCTTGATACTCTTCATGAGGGATTTCCTCGTCACTATCATGAGGTGTGATGATGCGGTTGGATGATCCAGCCATTTCAAGTTACTTTTTGTACTGAGATGTAGTAAGGACCATGCAAGGTGACGAGGGATGAGGTGGAATGGGACTAGAGATTTTGGCAAGATGCTAATGGAGACTACTAAGAATGGGATACTTATGACAAGATTTGGACAAGGGACTCTCTTGATCAATGATTCCAAGTAAGATGACCGATGCAAGATGGTAGCCACTAGTAAGGGTACTCAATACCTATCTTACTATTTAGGGACTAGTCGTGCACCAAGACCACTAGCAAAGTTTTGTGACCTACTAGGGTTACTTGAATCCAAAGTGATACGAAAAAGGGGCCTAAGTTGACCTGATATGGGATACTTTTGACTTTGGACTAGGAAGACCTGATAGAAGGTGAATGGGATGACCAATGAAAGAGAGATTTTGATGTGAAATGGATGGAAAAATGACTGCAAGGTAAGACCTGATCTCTGAACCTAAAACTAGACTGAAATGGGTACCCAGAATTGGTAAAATTCTTCTCTCAAAAATTTTGCAAGTGCTCACTATCACGCATGCACCGAAATAGATGCGCTGTAGAATTTGGTAAATGCACCATAAATTGCAACAAATGCGCTACATTGGTAAAAGGTAAATGCACTGTAACAGACAGTAAAAGTGTTGTAGGTTGGAATAGATGTGCCACAGGTTGGCACAAATGCATAGGAATAGAGGACGGATGCGCCGCTCTAGCTTTTCTCAATGTTTTTGCAATTTTTGGAATTTTTCTAATGTTTTTGGTACTTTGGTTGCAAGAAGGACTTTTTGATCTAATTTTCTAAAATTAAGGTAAGAAGACACAACAAACACAAAGAATATTTTATGGTTTTTCATTTTTTTTGTGATTTTTTTACTCTTTTTGGACTAAAAAGAAAGTAAGTACAATCCTAGGCTTCAAAGGACAGTATAAAACTGAATTCTCCCTATCTCTAGGTAAGGCATCTTTGGGAGGTAATAATCATCCTTCCTTGCATCAAATTATAGAGGTTTTTGGTCTTTCTAAAACAAGGATGAGTAATAAAGGCTACTGTTCGAGTGGTTATACATGTAGTAGCACTACTCTCCATTATGGAGTCTCCTAGCCTGCAAGGGTTGTGCCTTGGAGGGTTTTGGGGGAGGTTGGTTGTCAGTATAACACAACTGCACTCATTGTTTGAAGCTTTTGCTCCAAACAAAATTTATTTATAGTGGCTTGGAAGGGCTTAGCATCTAGCCTGCTACCACTTAGGGTCATTCCTACTTGGATGAACGGTATCCAAGAGTAGGCCCCTCTAAAGGAAAAACACATGCAAAAATGATATGTCTGGCATTTTGATCACCCAAGATAGGGGAGAGCATGGGCCTAGTATCATTCTGAAAATATAGAATACAGTTGTTCTTTTCCCCTAGTTAAAATGAGAAAAACTAGATGAGCTATCTACTAGGGCAAGCACAGAACTTTGAAGTGATAACAAGATAGCAATGGTCTAGTTTTAACCAAGATAGCAATGATGAGTTTAATTTTATGCATGTAGCACGAATTGTTAACTTTAAAATGATGGTCAATCAAGATAGCAATGGTTTAGTTTTAACCAAGATAGCAATGATGAGTTTAATTTTATCAACGTAGCACGAGTTGTTAACTTTGAAATGATGGTCAATCGAGATAGCAATGGTTTAGTTTTAACCAAGACAGCAATGATGAGTTTAATTTTATCCTAATAACAATGAGTTGTTAACTTTAAAAAGATAGCAATAGCAATGATTCAATGACATGCAAGATAGAAATGATTCAATTACCACTTTCCTAGTTAAAACTACGTGAGATTTGCATGAGCATCCATTTTACTTTCCCTTTAGAAATTGAAGTGTGAGCTAACAAGTGCAACTATATGAATCTAAACTAGTACCTAGCCTGCAAAATAGATCAAGAGAGTTCCTACAAAGATGTTAGCATTAGCAAAAATCTTCCAAAAAACCCTAAAATCACTGCCTACAATAGATGCGTTGCTTCAGAGACTGAATGCATAGAAACAGTCAACAGAAGTGCTGTAATACATATGCACTAAAATAGAGGACAAAAGCACCAGAAAAAAGTGTATAAGTGCTGGTCTGATAGATGCACTATCTCAAAGGGTAAAGGCACTGTAATAGAGTATATATGTGCTGCAGTAACAAAAGCACCGTGACAGGTAACAGATGCGCCAAAATAGAGAGTATATGTGGTGCGTAAATGAATGCACTATTACAGGTAATAGATGTCTGTTAGGAAGTGACAGATGCACTGTTCCCTCCTATGTACGGCTTTCTAAAACACAAAAACTTAGTTTTTGGGTTAAATTTGGGGCTAGGCCCCACGGTGGGTACCAAAAATGTTAAGAGAAAATTGGATCAAATGAATAATCAATAATATCAATATCAAATACCCAAAACTTCAATGAAATGGTGAACTAAGAAGGTTAATCAAATAAAGCAATGAACAACAAAGCAAACCTTCCTCAATTCGAAGCTTCCATTGATTGCCTATCATAATCGTTCCTGCATGTATGAATGATGCCCTTAGAGAGTGCACTTCCTTGCTATGCTTCAAGAATGTCAATTGGGAATGGTAGTGATAATATCGCAATGAAGAGAAGCTCCACAATGATGGTAGTAGTGAGTGTGATCATAATCAATGAAGGAATTGGTGCCCAAGGCACGCTGTAATTCTTGCAAAGTAACAATACTTAAATCTTGGATGAATGAAATGGAAGAAGAGGGTTCAATTTATAGACTTGAGAAAGAAGAGATCAATGGTATAGAAGACTTGAGAAGATCAATGGTTGAGAATAGTTGAGGAACGTGCAACAAATAAGAAGAAGATGTGTGTCTTGCTTTCTTTTACATGAGAGGATTTGCTAAGAATAGAAGAATGAGTTAAAGAATTTAAAAGAATATAACAATTAGTTAAGTGATTTAAAACAAGAAGAATAGATTTGCATGAGAATAAGAAGATAATTTGCCCTATTAAATATTAGGAATATTTAATTGCATGTGCAAAAAGATTGAATTATATTTAGAGATAACTCAATTTAGAAGAAAAAGACAACTTAAATAAATATTTGACTTATTTAAATTTAGAGAAGATTTTATTGGAAGAAATAATTAAATAATTGGTATTATTTAATTTATAAGATAAGAAAGCTAATTAAATAAATAAATTTATTTAATTATTATGCATGATTTTGGAGGAATAAATAAAATATTTGATTATATTTTAGTTTTGGAGATTAAAAGGATTTAAATAAATTTGATTGATTTATTCAAATTTGGAGGAAGAATTGATTTAATTAAATAATTAAGAATTATTTAATTGTTTGGAAGAATTTAATTAAATAAATGATTTTATTTAATTTTGACTTTAGAAGAGGTAATTAAATATTTTGATATTTAATTAATTTAGAAGAATATGAATCATGTCATTTTTAGGTGTATAAAAAAATCCTCAAAGAAGTTAAAGAAAAATTTAGAAGCAAGGTCTGGATGGACAAGCTAATGCTTGGTGAAACTAAGGAAATTACAAAAGAAACAGAACAAATTTTGAGAAAGGCTTTAGACAAAGATAAATACTATATTATTTTAGAGGAACAAGTTGAGGAAGTCAATCCTTTAGTTCTGGAACAAGAAGCTCTAGAAAAAGAGGTTGAAAAAGGAAAGGATGACCAAGGTAATACTCTAGATCCTCTGGAGTTAACCTATGAGGAGACTAATGTTGGATTTGACTCATCAAATCTAAATGTTGGAGAAGTTCAGGAAAACAAGATCATTAAGCAGCAATCTGAGCTTGGTGAATCTTCTATTTTGGAAGAGGAACAAGTCAATTAGGAGGACATAGAAATGATAGACAAAATAGTTGATGCGAAAGAAACTCCTCCACTTGATCTTTTCGGAAAAAGAAGAGGATATTGCTACTATACAGAGCCCTCCAAATCAGGTAGTGAGTGGTGAAGATAGAGAAAAAATTTCACCTGCAAGTGATACAAGAAATGATAAAGCAAAGGAAGAGAAGGAAGAAAACCAAGAAGACAATGTAGAAGAAGATGGTGCAAATGTTGAAGCACCTAAAATAGATGTTGAGAAATCTGATGAACACAACAATGATTCAAAAAATGTTGCAAGAGACATTGCAGTTGTAGTGAAAAGTCTTCTTGAAAAAGAGGTGGTTAAGCTTGATGAGCCTGAATTACTCCAAGGTCTAACCAATCCAGACGCTCTCTCTCTAATTTAATTGATGAAAATAACATCATTCAACCAAGTAAAGGCTAGAGAAAAGTTGTTAAAGTCCCACATGGAGGACAATGAGCTACTAGGGCTTGCAACTAGGATTTTGGAGAAGTTAATGCCTTCCTACCAGAAGAGTCCATCTAATTCCCTCTTTGGACATCTAAAAAATCTTGTAAGTTCTGTAAATACTCATTTTGAATCCTTTAAAAAATCTGCAGAGGCAAAGGTCTGGAAAGAGTGTTTGGATAAGAAATTTAGTGAAGTAAAGAATTTAATAGGAAATGATAGAATGATACTCAACATTAGCATAAGGAGTACTCAGAATACTCTAAATGATGGAAGTGATTTGTACAAATTCTGTCTATCATGGCCCAAAGATAGTGAAGATATTGAGAAGAAGATAAAGGAGCAAGAACATAAATTGTCGAATCTTTCTCAAATTTTTGATCCTATAACAATTTCACCTATAAGCCAGGAATGTCAAGTAACTAGCTTGACAGATGAGATAAAGAGGCTTGCTAAAAGAAAAAATAACATTATAAAGAGGATGTGTGAGCTTTGGCAATTAATTACCCCTAAGTTAGAGACAATGTATAATGCCCTATCTGAAGCCCAGACTGTAGTTCAGACTAGTGTTCCATCAGATCTATCAAAGGTAGAAGCATACACATTTGTTCTAAGTGGACACATAACAATTTTGGATGGAATGAAGAGTACTCAGGCTTCCAAACTTGAGCAACTAAAACCTAGCTTTGCAGACATTCTTAAGTTCATGTAAATAGAACTTAATGATTAGTTGTACATATGTGGTCCTATATACAAATTTTTAGACAATTGTGGCTTGCAGACCCCACCCTTTTCCATTGATGTCAAAGGGGGAGTGAAGAGCACTGAAAAATGAAGTATCTAGCAAAAGGGGAATATCAGAGTTAATGAAGAGCACAAGTGTACATAGTAAGTGGGAGTTGTATTTGACACTAAGTCATTTTTCACTAAATGTTGCCATCAATGCTAAAGGGGAGATTGTTGGCAAGAGACACTTCTTTGCATTGATAGGTGTTGTCATTGATGGCAACTAAGATCACCCCAATCATTCGCATAACACAATTTGTTCACACCGGATGTCAGAATTAGAATTTGTCTCAGTCTGGGTAGTTAGGAACAGAGTAGGTGATAGAGTCCAGTATCTTGGTCCGGATCTCTCTGGTGGAAATGCATGGTTTGTTATAGATCTGAGTTAGTTGTAAGAATTGTAAAGACACTCTAAACCCAAAGTTTTGTCCTCTAGAAATGAAGGACTCAAAAGATATTATCTTGAGTATCAGGTTTCAATTTGACAGAGCAGATAGAAGAAGAACAAGTGACCTTGTAAATGATCTTGGTTCTGGATGTATGGAAGTTGTTGAATGGGCAAGTAATGATGACTAGTGATAGTGGCCAACTTGTTTCATGATTTATGAGTGCAATTTTTGGTCCACATCTCAAGTTATACACGGATCTAGCTGATAGAGTAGAGTATTCAATAAAGCTCCAAGTATTATGGAAGGTGACTGGAAAGTGATCAAAGATCAAGATGCGGATACATATAGCTGATGGATATGGATCAATTTGGTGTGTGAATGTGTTTCGACTATGGTGTAATTGTGAAAAGAGCAGTGATCAAAAGTTCAGATGCTAGCAGAGAAGTAAGAGGAGCAGAGTAAGGATCAAGTGTGTCAAGTTAGTTTTCTATGCTTAACCAGAACTGAACTCCATTATTGATAGATGCTAAATATCAATTCAAATTTATTGTAACTCTCTTCCTGTAGGCAGTGAGCCCAAATGCATGTGTATTCCCCATTGTAATACATTTAATAGAGTATAATCTTTATGGGTTAACCCCCACCATGTTTTTTCCCTTAACTGGGTTTCCACATCAAAAATCTTGGTGTCAATTGTGTTATTTATATTTCTACTCATGTGTTATTGATTAATGTTGAAATGTTTACATCATTGATTTAATTATAAGGTGTAAAGGAAGATTAAAGGTAGAAAAGGTTAAATTGTGTGACAACTGATTCACCCCCCCCTCGCCTCTTACTTGTCCAGACCTAATTCAATAGTATTAAGTTAAGAAGGTAGACCTGTAGCATATTTCAGTGAGAAGTTGAATGATGCAAGGAGAAGATATCTAGTTTATGATCATGAATTCTATGCCCTAATTCAAGCCTTGAAGAAGTGGAGACATTACGTGTTTCCTAAGGAGTTTGTGTTGTATACAGATCATCAAGCTTTATAGTATTTGAATAGTCAAGTTAAATTGAATTAGAGACATATGAGATGGGTAGAGTTCATGGAGAGTTATACTTTTGTGTTGAAGCATAGGAGTGATAAATCAAACAAAGTTGTTGATGCCTTAAGTAGAAGAAGAAACTTGTTGATAGAGATGAGAATTGAAGTGTTGGGATTTGATGAATTAAATAATATGTATGAGAGAGACACTAATTTTGTAGAACCTTGGAAAGCATGTAAGGAACCTATTGTGATAGATAGAAGCAAATGGTTGGACTATTTCATTCAAGAATATATGTTATTCAAAGGAAGTCAGTTGTGCATACCTAGAAGTTCAATGAGAGATAATTTGATTAAGGAGAAGCATAGTAGTGGATTGGCAGGATATTTTGGCATTGATAAGACAATGGCTTTGGTGAGTGAAAATTACTTTTGGCCTAAGATACATAAGGATGTTTAGAGATTTGTGCAGAGCGGTAGAGTTTGTCAAGTTGCAAAAGGAGGTAGTTAGAATACTAGATTGTATAAACCTTTGATAGTACTGGAGAGACCTTGGGAAGACATAAGCATGGATTTGGTAATGGGATTACCGAAGACACAGAGAGGACATGATTCAATATTTGTAGTGGTGGACAAATTTTCAAAGATGGTTCATTTCATACCTTGTAAGAAGACAACTGATGCAGTACATGTAGCTGACCTATTTTTTCAAGGAGATCATGAGATTGCATTGATTACCTAAGAGTATAATTTTAGATAGAGATACAAAGTTTGTTGGATACTTTTGGAGGACACTTTGGAAGAAGATGAAGATAGATTTGAGCTGTAGTTTAACTTTTCATCCACAGACTAATGGATAGATAGAGGTAGTGAATAAGAGTTTGGGAAATTTTTTGAGATATTTGGTTGGAGAGAAAATCAGAAGTTGGGATTTGATTCTTTCACAAGTAGAGTTTGCATACAATAATTCAACAAATAGGAGTACCAGTAGACCTTTTGAGATTGTGACTAGAATAAACCCTAGAGGAGTGACAGAACTAAGAGATATCAGTACAGAAGAAAAGAGAAGTGCAGAAGTAGAAGAATATGCAGATCATATGAAGACAATACATAATTAGGAGAGGAAGCATTTGGAGGATATGAACAGTAAGTAAAAAGAGAAGGCTGATGAGAAGAGAAAACATAAGGAATTTGAAGTTGGGGATGAAGTGATGGTGTACTTGAGAAAGGAAAGATTTCTAGTTGGGACATATAACAAGTTCAAGATGAAGAAGCTTGGACCTTGTAAGATACTTAGGAAATTTCATTCAGGAAACATATATGAAGTGGAGTTCCTAGAGACATTGGGCATATCACCTATTTTCAACATTGCAGATCTATATCAGTATCATGAAGAAGAGTTCAGTGACAACATGGAAGAAGACTTGAAGAAGAAATTACCACAACAAGTACTGGAGTAGATAGAAGACATTTTGGATAGCAGAGTTGGATGCAACACCAGAGGAAGACAATACAAAGAATATCTTGTGAAGTGTAAAGGCAGACCAGAAGAAGATTCATCATGGATTTCTTAGGCTGAGGTGGACTGTCTTGGTTCTCCCCTTGCCCAAGTAAAGTGAGGGACTCACTTTTTCAATAACCCCAGATGTCTGATGCAAGAGCATCCTTGGTTCAAGAGTAATCTTGCATCAACCAAAAACATTTGCATTGTAGTTTCTTTGTAGTCTAGTTTGTTTCTTTTCATTTCCTAGTTCAGTTCAGGTAGTTAAGTCAGAAGTAGTTTCAGCTTGTAGTCCAATTTTGGTATTTCATAGCTTGCAGATCTAGATTTAACATCTACTTTCATTCATCTACATCATATCAAGAATTCAGAGCATTTCGATCAGTTACTAGAAGGATATTGCCATCAGAAGATCAATTGTTTTCTCAGAGTAGAGCATCCTAACAGTCTCAAACAATTAGCTAAAGGAGAAGGCTTATAGATCATTCCTTGAATTGTAGATCTCAATGACACATCATTCAATGTCCTTTGGTTTGTGGCTGACCTTTCCCAAGGGTCCACACATTGTTCCATTCATTTGAGGAAGTGTTCTATGCATTTAGGTCTAACCTATCTGTGAACATGTTACAGCTCTTCATTAGAGTTTGTGACCTTCCTTGGCCAACGCAGAGGAATCTATTGGTCTAGAAATGATATATAAAGATGTAGTAGATCCTTAGGAAAGCAGTTAAGCATGGTTCATGATATAGTGATAAGTTGAGAGTTTAGATTGTGTGCAAAGGACCCACAAAGCTTTATCTTGCATATGTATGTAATCAGGCCTTTGAGCCCTAGTTGTAAGCTTGCATGTTACTGGCTAGATTGTATTTGAATTCTATGATATACTCAATGACTGAATCTACATTTTTCCTTCAATCTTTGAGTCATTTCCATTGTGTTTACTCTTGCTGCATGGTCCAGACAGTTCATTTTGTGAACCCTCCTACCGTGACTACACCAATATCATAACCAGATTCAGAGTACCTTATGCATTGGTATGTGATAATGACCCTCCTTTCTCTTCCTTAAAGTTTTCAAACTAGTGTTTTGAGTATGGTATTGTTTTAAAATTTTCATTGAACTACTATCCATGGGTAATGGGTTGGCAGAATCCACTAACAAATTTTTGTTAGACATTATTAAGAAATTGATTGTCAAAAAACCTAGAGAATGGAATACTTTGTTGAAATATGCGTTGTGGGTAGATAGAACAAAAGTTAAAATAGCATTGGGAAATTCCCTATACAATTTAGTATACAACACAGATGCAATTTTGCCTATTAATCTAAGAATCCCAACCTAGAAGTTTTCTAATAAATACTTAGGTTTTGATGACCAAAGAGAAGCCAAATTAGTTTAATTGCTACACTTGGATGAGAAAAGAAATGAAGCCATAGATAGGTTTGCTAAACATCAAGCAGTAGTCAAAAGATGGTTTGATAAAAGAGATAGAGTTAAAACTTTTAAGATCTCAAATTTGGTCCTATGTTGGGACAAGACTCATGAGAAAAAAGGAAATCACGAAGAATTTTATAAACTATGGATAGGTCCACTCAAAATTGCTGAAATCATAGGAGATAACACTTTTAGGTTAAAAAATTTGACTGGTGAAGCTATTATGTTACCTATTAATGGTCAATATCTTAAGCATTACTTTCAAACTTAAAGTGCTGCATTGAGGCATATTGTGTATCGTATTGTAAGTATTGTATATTCTTGTATAGTTGTTTTGGGTTATTTTGGTTTGTTTTGGTGTTGTTTGTGTGTTTTTGTTTGGTATTGTTCGTTGTTGTTTTCTGTGTGCTTGGGATCCTCATTTTGGTTTTGGCTATACCAAAGAAATCTATAACTTTAGAAAATAATGGAATTTGTAGAACTAAGAGAATCATTTGAAATTTATGCATAAGTTGTGACTTTTATATATGTAATTTGCTTGTTTGGTCTTTTAAAGATTTTATTCACCAACAGCAAGTTGAAACGTTCAAGGAATCATCCAAATATACATCTTTAAGATTCTAGGAGTAGGTTTGGGAGATAGTGGACACTTGCATTAAGTGAAAAATCTAAAGATTTGCCTTTGCTACCACTATAATCTCCACCCTACATATCATTAACAAGATTCTACTATCTGTTAAACATGAGCTTCATTGTAATATCAATAACATCAAAATGAAATAGAACGAATGATCAAAAGAAATCATTTGAAACATATGAGGACTACCAAATAACTCCACTGGGGCAATAGATGCCTAACTGGTAGTGGGGTTCTATTTGGGGAGATTATAGTGATAACCTTGTCAGGGCTATGGACTCCTAACTGGAAGCAAGGCTCTATCCAGGTTGGCTTAGAAGGTGAAATTCACTTATGTAGTTTAATGCAAATAGTTGTTATTTTCTGAGTTTGTTCCAAAGAATGGGAATGAATCAATTGCACACTTAAATTCCCTTGGAAGAATCTTGTGGGTTAGTAAATACATTATTTTGTGATCAAATAGCTATCTTACATATAAGAAAGTTGCAAATTATGATTTATTTCATTTTTGTTCCCTGAGTTTTCCTTGTTTTATTTGGTTTCTAGTTGTTGTGATGTTCACAACATGCCTCATTTTACCCTTTAGAAAAATGAGGACCCTTGCTATGGATTTTACTTTTGTGTTGGTTTGGTTTTCCTTACTTGGTGGTATGGGTAAAATTTCTTAGATGTTTGAAATTTGAAATACATAATACTTGGTGGAAAATAGTTGTTATCAATGAGATTTGTATTAAAATCAGCTAGGGCTACTTTTTGAAGGATTTGAAAATTATGTAGATTTTAAGAGTTATGCTAATTCTTGTGAAAAGTCAAGGTTGGGTTGTTGTGGTCAATGTGTATCTCATATACATTGTCATTTGCATGTATCTTTTATGTTTATGGTTTATCGGGTTATCACATACATCATGTTTATGTATCTTGTGTTTGTATCTTTAATGATCTAAAAACATACTTATGCAAGCTTGGACCTGATAGTGTTTTATGGTATATTTTATAATGGTTGGAGTTTTCTATTGTATTTGTATATTACAATGCATGTACCTTTTATCCAAATCCAAAATATGCATGAGTGGAACCAAAAGGAAAATTCAATTGAGTTTAGAGAATGAAAAGTGAATGGTCATATTTGTATGTATTGTTGCATGTACAATCGTTAGTATCTAATATACAGATACAAACCTAGGTGCGAGTAGAAAAGTTAAACATTGTGAACTTTAGATAAGGACTGCATTTGTATGTTTAAACACATGTATTAAATTTACAAAAAGGAAAGATGCATTTACAGACTTAAATCTAAGATTAAATTATGCATAAAGTGCATTTGTGCATAAAGAGGAGTAGAAAAGTCAAACATCATGTATGCATGTATAATTGTATGCATGTGATTTACAAAAGGTGATACAAATGAATTATATGAAAAGCTGGACGTGAAGGTGATTTCAAGTCATTTCATAAACCCAATGGAGTCCATGTTTGTATGATTGGTAGTTGTATAAGATATACATGAACATATACAAACAAATATACAAAACAAATGAGAGGGAAAATTGTACATGCATAAAGGTAACGTGTGCATGGTTTTTAGATACAAAAGGCAAACTTAATGAGAAAGGGGTGTCATTAAGTCAAAAATTTTATAATGACATCATCATTCTTCCTTACATATTAGTGAAAAGTGCATGTATAAGATATACAAAAATGAATGGTGCAGAAAGGCCAATGTATACAAAATTTAAAATATGAATTGAATAGTAAAAGTAAAATGCAAACCAAATTGCATATATTAGTTGCAGAAATTAATGCACATCTACCACAAAAAAACCTAAATTCAAAGAAGTAAAAAGGAAATCCAATTACGATTAATTTCACAATTGTATTTGGAGTTAAGTTGCAAGAAATTCCACAGAGCTAAAATCAAACAAAGGTGAGTTGTCATTTGAAAATGTTGTAGTGAGCTGGAAAGGTAAATGGATCTTGTCAACGGTATAAGGTCAACATTTGCAATTTAGGTATGTATCTAAAAACTCCTACTTGTGATTAACACAACATGATTACATTAATTTTGTAGTGGTTACAGTAAGGTAATGAAATGGTTTAAAATTAGTTAATTGTTGTAATATAGTGTGATAATTTGTAAACTTAAACACAGTAAGGTATCCATATAAAATTTGAAAAGTAGAAAGAAAAAACCTAGGGTAAAATGTTAATAGTAAAAATGTGGTAAAAACCCCTAGAAAACATAAACATGGTTGTTAAAGGATAATGTATCTGATAAGATACCACCCAAATGAAAGACAATAGTGAAGGCAGCTGGAAAAGCAACAAAAATAGATGCCAAGAAGAAAGAGGTGGTTAAAGAGGAATTTCCACATAAAGGATACAATTCACAGATACACCCTACTAGTGGAATGGTGATTGACACTAAAATCAGAGAATTTGATTCGACTACACTTTTGTAGAAGCTCAGAGCACCTAGAGAAACTCTAGCAATGAAGAACATATTGGATGTGGGATTGTATAATGCTATGAGATTCCCATTAGCAATGGAAGCTAGAGATCTAGTTATTGAATGCATCTAGAGATATGACATGAATTCTAGGAAGGTGGTATGTAATGGTGTGGTTTATGTAGATTTATCAGTTGAAGGCATAGCTAAGACTTTTGTCTTAAAGATTACCAGTGAAATGAGGGAAAGAAATGAATAATATATGTAGTTGACTTCAAAGATAATGAAGGATCATGTAAAAGTATGATATTTTATGGGTGGTACCTTATAGATAAGAAGCCAAAGGTAGTAGTCTAAGTACCAAAAATATTATACAAAATCAATTTTAAGGAAGAGATTCACATAATGATCACTTTGTTGAGTAGGGTAATGGGAGTAGTAGATGCTAGTAAGTTTGAGCCATGGATGTTTTTAGTAATCCAGTTTATTAAAGAGGATATAGAAGCAATTCTTTGGGCTCAGGCCATCAGCAATACTATCTTTAAATAGATCATGAGATGGAACAAACATATAAAATGTTTTTTATGTCATCCTATGTAGTAAATTCCCATGCAACAAAATTGCAGTTAAGAGGAATACCAAGAATTGACACATTAGAAAATGGCCAAGGACAAGTGCTAGTGTACGATCATTACCTAGATCTACAGGAGAAGAATGTAATGCAAAATTATGTTAGAGTAAATGATGTGTTTTACATGTATTTGGTAAGAATAGAAATAGGAGATAAGGATCTTTGATATACATATTTTGGTACACATGACTGACATAGAAAAGATACTAGAGCATTTGCAAGAGAAGTGATTGAGGAAAATACTTTGAGCATAATCAGTTGAGCAAGAATTTGCTTGTGTCTATAGGAAGGACAATGTGGAACATCATGTTTCCTTTCTATATTTGTAAAAACATCTATAAGCTTTGATGATGTTGTTGATACATTTAGAAGACTTAAAGTCATGAAACATTGTAAATTTGAAATGGCTAGCATATACCAGTAAATGTAAATATCAAATTTTTGCATCTATTCTAGAGTGCTATTTGATAGATGTATTTTTGATATATTTCCTTTAAAGATTGCAATTATGTATGTCTATTTGTGAAATGGTCTAGATTAACATATGTGAATTTATTTTCTTCTAAATTGTCCAGGAATGTTAAAGCTCGTATGCATGAGTAACAGAGCATTTTATTTCGTTTGAATCATGTCTCTTACCTTAACCTTTTGTCTTTTTTTACCAGTAGTTTAAATAATTAGCCAAAACATAGTTATCTAAAGGAAATTGTTAAAGATCATGGTAAATACATGTAAATAAGAAATATCTTTATTAGTTTTCATAACTTTGAGATACATAGCATGTTTATGTAGAATTTATGCAAATATTGACAGAGAAGTTACAAATATTTGTAAAGGATCAACACTTTGAGGATAATTTAAAAATATTTGTAAAGATCAAGTGACAATAGCCAGTAATAGACACTTAAATCATGTAAGGCCCCTTGTTAAACATTTGCACATTGAAGCTTGAGTAAATCTGACACAGTCATGACCTGACTACCGTAGCCTTGGGATTGTGAATTATCATTTGATAATTCTCCATATCTTTCAAGATAGATTAAGTTCATTGTGAATTTATCTTATGTTGTGTGTGTATAACATCAATATCAACATTATTATCAATGAAGAACTTTTGATTAGATCCCATTAAACTTAGAAAATCCAAAAAATCATATAACTTGCAAAAATTTCACAAAAAAAGCATATAAAACCTTTAAAATTGCAATAAATTGATGAATTCAGTGTGAGTTAGACCAAAGTGAAGTACCATAAATGTCAGACAACCTCAAATTTCAATTAGAAATCAACTAGCTGGGTCAACTGTTTCATCAAGTCAAATCTCCCATAAGTGACCTAGATGTACAACAGGGTCTCCCCAAGACAACCCTGTTACACAACCAGATCTCCACTAGGTGACCCTGTTACTCAACCACAGCTCCCTTGGAAGACCTTGACTGGAAAAAGCGACAACCCTATTTCACCTTCCCTCATGCTAAAGATAGTCTAAAAATTGCAAATTTTGACCAATTTCAACAAATGAAAGATCAATCCTACTCTAAATGACAAGACAAACACAATGCAACAAGAAAAATTGATAGAAAATGATAGTTTCACAGGATTTTTCACAAAAAGAAAACTAGGGTTTAGAGAAGGGTTTTTTACTAATTGTGCACTTGATTCTCAGTAGCAGAAGAAGTAGTAGCCATCTTTGCAATCTCCTTGGCGATATCTTTCCAACAGCTACTTGCATGACCAATTCCATAAGAGTTTCACTCCATTCACACTAATTTATCCACTCTTTTCTTCTCCTAGCATAGTTTTTTATGCATTTTTAGACTACTTCTTGCTTTTAGGCATCTTTCATGCTCTTGTTTTAAGTGCTTTCATCTCTAGAGGTCTCTTCAACAAAGGCATACAACTAGGCGAATTCACATATCTATAGTATGTTTGTCATTCCAATTTTTATTATGTATTTTGATATATCTAAATGTCAAACTAATGCTAGTTTTTGCAAGTACCATTGCAGAAAACTGACAATAGGTAAGGCCTATTTCGGGAGCGGTACCTACCTTTAATGTAGACTACCTTCCTTGAGGAGGTAAATATGTAAAAAGAAAAATCATGCACAACCTCCATGAGGACCCTGATGATGACTCACAATCCTTATCACATACATGTAAACATGAAATAATGCCCTTTTAGGAGTGATTCTCTTGGTAGCATTTGGGTTTTTCCTCCTCTTGTTGTTTCCCCTTTGTCATTCTAACCTTCTCCCTACCTTCAATGCTTTTTGACACTTATCAATTCTTGTTTCCTTTGCTTACAACTTTGTCCCTAAACCTTGTATTCATCTTGATGTTATGATTTGACCTTTCCATAGTGTTTTTCATCCATTCCCACCCCTAGAAGCCCTCTAGAGGACCTCCCAAGCCATGTCCAACTTTCAATTTTCTATTTTCATCAACCAATCAAAATATCCCCCTATTATTTAAGGATCTCTCCCTGGGAGATTTGACTTTTGCAAGTGGAGATTTGGATTTTGACCCCCTTTCAACCAATTTCTAGAGGTAGTTCACCTCCTTTTCCCCTAACTAACAATCTCCAACCCTGATTTCCAACCCAGGACCTCCCCTCTATGGGTCACTTATGGGTTTCCCCCAAGCAACTTAGATAGGTGAAGATGTGAGACATGGGTGACCATATGATCTTTTCTAGCGGTGAAAGAACTTGAGTTTTTGACTAGAAAAAGCTTCATTTTACCCTATTTTTCTTCCTATTTGCATGAGTTTTTTGTATAGAGTTATTTATTCCAAGCCTCCAAGCATTCATAATTATCTCCTTTAATCTCAACTTGTCAACTCATTCACTCTTGTTAATTCCATTTCTTCTTCAGTGATAAGCTATATTGGCTTGATCACTCCTTAATTACCCTAGATGACTCCTTGGTCTTCTGAGCTAACTCTCCAATCAAGGGAATTAACTTTCCATCCTCTCCTAGCTCTCTTAGCCTCTTTTAACATATAAATACCCCCTCCCTCAAGCACAAAGGGAGGCAATTTCATTTGTGCATCTAGTCTTTGTAGGTTTTTTCTCTCCAACTAGCATCCATATGCTCATATTGGACATTCGAGCCTTTTTATTTTATTGTTATTTCATCTAAACTTTACTAAAAGCTTCATATCATGTCAATACATTGCCTAAATCATAAGCCATAGTGCTCACAAGCTCACATTGAGCTCACATTCAAGATTTGAAAAGCTCTTTTTGCATTCCCTTTCTTTTTGTTTCCATGAGGATATCCCCGCTTCTACAACAAGACAAAGAGGTTGCCAACACAAGGATTTTTGAGAGTAGTGGAGGCTCACATGTCTCATATTTCAAGTTCTTTAGTGATTTTTTTACAATAATTAGAAAATCTAAATTTTCTCTTGGGAATAGTAATTTAATATTACAATTTCCTTGATAGGTTAAATAAGATTTGTATTGTTAGATTAGTTTGCTTTCACAGTTCTTTAGATTAGTTTGTTTTCAAAGAAATTTCATTTCCTAGAGTAATTGATCCAAAATCAAAAAAATCAAACAAGAAACATAGATCAGATTACATTAGTTAAATACATTCTAGATTGTATACATATTTCAATTCCATGATTAGAAAAAATACTTTATTTTCATAAAAAGATCTAAAAGAGAACAAAAATATTATTTTGCATGTTACACATATGGTTCCTAAGGTTGTCATTGATGTTAACACTATCACAAGGTTGTCATTGATGTCAACACTATCATGGTTGCATGATGGTGTTCATGGTTGGATGTCATGTCCTATCTAGCAGAGAAGATATAGTTCATGGTTTGATGTCATGCCTTGATTAGTGCCAAGTTGAGTATGAAGTTATATTAATATGGGAATTAGAAGCACTAAAATGATCAAACGTGTTACTGATGGACTGATCCAAGTTTTATGATGACTGGATTACCAGAAGAGTGGTTTGAATTTTGAAGATAGTGTTGAAGATAGTTATGTTGTAAGTATGGGCCTAACATGTGTTGTCATTAATGTCAACATAGTCCTCTTGCCCTAATGATAAGGTTTGGATGAGCAGTGAGCTGAGGATATTGAGAAAATTAGTCTCAATTAGGAACAGTGAAGAACAGTGATGACAGTAAGGTAAAAGTCCAAGATAGGATGAGCATTATAGGATGCAAATTAAAGGGTTTGTAGATATGTGTCTTGAGGTGATCCCATAGAGATTTCAGAGGTCCACATGAAGATATGAAGAAGTTGTGGCGCTCAAGTAAAACTGGTTCCGGTAGGTGTTCAGAGGTAACAGAGTGACACAGACAGGTCCGGTGAGATCCGGAAGTATAGTTTCCTACTCTACAGATTTGAGGGAGTGTTGAGAAAGTCCTTGTGATGTGTCAACTCAATTGGTTCATGAATTGAAGGTCCAGAAGTATCCATTCTTTGGTGATAGTGGTGACAGACTGTGTTCTTGAGGTTCCAAATGAAAGAGAGAAGGATTTCAGTATGCAGATGAAGTGCAGATGTTCTTGGTGTTTTAGGCAACCTTGTGAAGGACTTTGGATTGTGTCCAACATGTGTTAGTGGTCCGCATTGGATTTGGAGCTCACTATTGAAGAATAACCTCTAGATGATGGTGTTCTTCCTAAAACTGGCCGACCGGATAAGTTACACATCTTGTGGATGTTCTTGTAGATGTTTGTCGACTTAGATGATTATTCCTAAGTTGATGTCTTGTATAAATAAGGGGTTGTGAAGTCATTTCAAAGTGGTTCTCTTAGAAATGAGAATCTAGTAGTGAGGAGGAGAGCGAAAGGCAGAGCATAAGTATTGGGCGTAAATGGAACTGATTTAAGCATAGTGAAGATGATATTCCCCAGTTCATGTATGTGATACTTATCTCTTTGTAGACATTGTGTCTATTGTAGGCAGTGAGCCTCTTGTGAGCAATGTGCTCGGGCAGTGAGCCCTAATTGGCATGTGCCATTTTGTTCTTTCTATTCTTCTAACAAAGAATACAATCTTGGGTTAATCACCCCATGGTTTTTCCCTTAACTGGGTTTTCCACGTCAAAATCTTGGTGTCTTATGTGTTGATGTGTTTCTGCTTTTGATTTGAATGCATTATGTTTTATGATTGATATACTGCTAATCACTAAGAGGATTTGAGTGTGTAATTGGAGAAAGTTTTGCATAACTGATTCGCCCCCCTCTCAGTTCTATGCCCTAAGTCTAACAATTGGTATCAGAGCTAAGTTCCTCTAAAAGGAGCTTAACCACTTGAGGAGATCTAGGATGCCATCTTACAAGAAGGATAGTCCAAAGTTTGATGGAACCAATTTTAATCTCTAGAAAGGTCACATGAAATGGCATACTGGACCATGGCTACAACACAGTATATACCTCTACAGGGTGGTCTGAAAACCCAAAGTGAAATCACAGATGCTGAAAATAATCTGTGAACTATAGAGGCTCTTCTAAGCACATTATCTGATTCAGAGCTCTCAAATGTTATTAAACTACCAACTACTTTTGAGATTTGGCAAAAACTAGAACTTCTGCATGAAGGAGACAAGTATGTCAAAGTGCAAGGTTACAAAGTCTGAAAGCAAAATTTGAAAATCTGAAGATGAGAGAAGATGAAAACATCACTACTTTTATGCCAAGAGTAAATGAGCTTGTTTGTGGGATTAGAAATGCTGGTGGAGTCTTGGATGAAGATGAGATTGTTGGCAAAATTCTCAGATCCCTTCTTGCTTCTTACAAAATCAAGGTTGCTGCTATTGAAGAATTTAGGGCCCATACAACTATCACAAGAGATCAATTGGCTAGAAAATTGGCTGCATTTGAAATGACAGAGTTTGGAGATGACCCCCCCAAGACTGAATCTGCATTCAAAGCCAGTTCTTCTGTTAAAGGTAAACAAAGGTTTAATCCTAGAGAGAATTCATCAAGGAAGCTGTCATGGTATGAAAAACCAAGAAAAGATCTGGAAGAAGAAGAAGTAGAAACTGCTCAACTTGAAGCCCTTATTGCAAAGAGGCTACCAAGTGGATTTGGTAAGTATGAAGGAAAATTACCTTTAAGTGTTTTAATTGCAATAAGATTGGTCATTTTGCCTCAAGGTGTCCAGAAAGGTTTTCAAGGGAAAATCCCATCAAGCCAAGGTTCTAAAAGAACTATTACTATTTACATGAAGATGATGATAATGAAGGAGTAACAGATGATGAATCAGAGATAGGAAACAAATCTGGAAATGAATGGGTGTTCATTGCCATCAAGGAAGAAGATCCAATGTCCTCTGTATCTATCAATCATAAGACTGTGGAAAGAGCTCTGGCTGCCCAAGTTGAAGAGAAAGATGATTGGGTCATTGACAGTGGATGCTCTCACCATATGATAGGTGACAAAAATAAGTTCATAGATTTGAAGAGGTATGAAGGAGGAGTGGTAAAGTTTGTTGATAATTCTGCTAGTAGAATCAAAGGAAGAGGAACTATTTCTTTTGATGGAAGGAACAAAACTGATAATGTACTATATGTTGAAGGTTTGAAGCACAATCTTATCAGTGTTGGACAGTTGGTGGACAAAGGCTATGATCTCCGATTCAAGAATGGAAAATGCAAAATCTTTGAAAGTTCTGGAACAGAGATTGCATCCGGCACTCAAACTAAAGGTAATATCTTCCACTTGGTTGGTACTGGTAAAAGTTGCTTATTTGTTCAAGTTGATCAGAGTTGGTTATGGCATAGAAAGATGTGTCATGTGAATTTTGATAATATCATCAAGATAAGCAATACTCAAGCTATAAGAGATCTTCCAAAATTGGTGAAACCTACTAACAGCTTGTGCAAGGAATGTCAGTTGGGTAAGCTGAGTAGAGTCACATTCAAAAGTAAGGAACTGTCTTCTACCAGATTATTGGACTTGGTTCATACTGATCTTTGTGGTTCGGCAAGAATCAAGAGTATTCAAGGTGATAGATACTTTATGCTACTAATTGATGACTATTCTCAGATGATGTGGGTAACCTTTCTAAAAGAGAAATCAAAAGCTCTTGAAAAATTCAAAATATTCAAGGCTATGGTAGAGAATGAAACCAAATTAAAATTGAAGTGTCTGAGGTCTGATAGAGGTGGAGAATTCACATCTGGTGGGTTCATAGAGTTCTGTAAGAAACATGGAATTAAGAGACGGTTGTCTACTCCTAGGACTCCACAGTAGAATGGAGTAGTGGAGAGAAAGAACTAGACCATCCAAGAAGCATCTAGGACAATGATGATGGAAGAAAATATTCCTCAGATCTATTGGAGAGAAGCTATTAGTACTGCAGTCTATACTCTCAATCAAGTTCAAATTAGAAGCAATACTGGTAAGACTCCTTATGAACTCTAGTTTGGCATTACTCCTACTATAAGATATTTTAGAGTCTTTGGTAGCAAATGCTACATCAAAAGAGATGAAGATCTAGGCAAGTTTGATGCTAGAAGTGGTGAAGGAATATTCTTGGGCTACTCTAGTCAAAGCAAAGCATACCGGTGTTATAACAAGAGACTGAGAAAGATGATAGAAAGTACAAATGTGAAGGTTGATCATGGAATTGAGAAACCCTTAAGGTTTTATGAGTATAATGAAGATGATCAGAATGGTGTTCTGATTCAAGGAGCCCAAGCCTCTTCTAAGAGTCAGATTCAAACTAATCCAGTAAACCAAGAAGAATAGATGAGTTTCAATGAGCCTGATCAAGAATTAGAAGTGCAAGAAATTCCCAAAGTTCCCAGGTATGTAAGATTGAACTACTCTGAAGATTAGATCATAGGTGATAAAAGCAAAGGAGTACAAATAAGAAGGAAAATTGCTCAAGATTCAGAAGAGTATTGTCTGATTTCAAAGATTGAACCTAAGACAGTGAATGAAGCTTGCAATGATGAAAATTGGACTAAGGCAATGGAGGAAGAGCTGGTGCAAATTGAGAAAAATCACACTTGGGATCTTGTTCCCAGACCTAGAAACAAGAATGTGATTGGAACAAAATGGGTTTTCCAGAACAAACTGAATGAAGTTGGCAAAGTAATCAGAAATAAAGCCAGATTAGTTTGCAAGCTCTATTCTCAAATAGAAGGAATTGATTTTGAAGAAACTTTTGCTCTGGTGGCAAGAATTGAAGCAGTCAGGTTATTTCTTGCTTTTGCTGCCTTCAAGGATTTCAAGGTATATCAGATGGATGTCAAGTCTACCTTCCTGAATGGTGACTTGGAAGAAGTGTATATAGAGCAACTGGATGGATTTCAATTGTCTAATCATGGTGATATAGTCTGCAAGTTGAAGAAGGCTCTATATGGACTGAAGCAAGCCCTAAGAGCCTGGTATGAAAGATTGGATAAGCATCTTTTGAATATTGGCTTCAACAAAGGTACTGCTAATAGTAATTTGTATTTCAAAATTGATCATGAAAACATCTTGATTGTTGAAGTATTTGTTGATGATATCATTTTTAGAGGAAGAGATAGTATGTGTAAAACTTTTGCAAATCAAATGAAAAATGAGTTTGAGGTGTCCATGTTTGGTGAAATGAATTTCTTCTTGGGTCTACAAATCACTCAAACAAAGAAAGGAATCTTCATTTCTCAGACCAAATATGTGAAAGAATTGTTGAAGAAATTTGGGATGGAAGACTCTAAACCAATGAATACTCCCATGGCAACCAGATGTAAGTTGAGAAAAGATGATGACTTTCCTAAGGCTGATCAGACCAAGTATAGGTCAATGATTGGAGGACTATTGTATCTCACTCAAACTAGACCTGACATTATGCAAGCTGTTGGTCTTGTTGCTAGATTCCAGGCTAATTCGAGAGAATCTCATGTCATGGCAATCAAGAGGATTTTTAGATATCTAAAAGGGACAGTTGAGTATGGTCTGTGGTATCCTAGAGATCATGATTTCTCTCTTCATGCATATA
Organism: Cunninghamia lanceolata; assembly: GCA_027924645.1. Taxonomy (NCBI): domain Eukaryota; kingdom Viridiplantae; phylum Streptophyta; class Pinopsida; order Cupressales; family Cupressaceae; genus Cunninghamia; species Cunninghamia lanceolata. Next base: position 22,740,885 of record BSBN01001281.1, read on the forward strand.
TAGATGTGGATTGGGCAAGAGATGTAGTTGACCGGAAAAGTACTAGTGGTGGAGCATTCCTTTTAGGGAAGAGATTGGTTTCCTGGCTAAGCAAGAAACAAGAGGCAATATCTCTATCCACAACTGAAGTAGAATATTATGCAGTAGCAGGTAGTTGTACTCAAGTTTTGTGGATGAAGCAGATGCTAAGAGACATTAGAGTGAAGTATGAGGAGCCTATCACAATTTTCTATGACAATTCAAGTGTAATAAATATATCTAAGAATCCAGTGTTGCATTCAAAGACAAAACACGTATCCATCAAGTTTCACTTTTTAAGAGAACAACTGAACAAGAATGAAGTCAAATTGAAGTTTGTGCCTTTCAAGGATTAGATTGTAGATATTTTTACTAAACCTCTACCTAAGGACTCTTTTGAGTATCTCAGGGAGAAGTTACAGGTTACTACCCCCCCCCCCCGATGATGAACTAAGGTGCACTAATGTGCATTAGTATGGTGGATATCATACTCATATCTTGTGATCCGGATTAATGATAAGGAGTTGCTACTCAGGGGGAGCAGCGGGTATGATTCTGAGGTGTTGGAATTACAAGTATGTGCCCTTTGCCATTTATGTCAAAGGGGGAGAGAAGACATGTGAAAAACAAATGGTTGCTGATCAAAGGGGGAGCAGTAAAGGGAGAGAAGACATGTGAATGGTTGTTGCTGATAGGGGGAGATGTGACAATAAGAAGAAGTTCTTGTCTTGATGGTTAAAACATTTTTTCACATCATATGTTGTCATCAATGACAAAGGGTGAGATTGTTGCAAGTATGGGCCTAACATGTGTTTTCATTGATGTCAACATACTCCTCTTGTACTAATGATAAGGTTTGGATGAGCTATGAGCTGAGGATATTGAGAAAATTAGTCTCAATCAGGAACAGTGAAGAACAGTGATGACAGTAAGGCAAAAGTGCAAGATAGGATGAGCATTAGACGATGCAGATTAAAGGGTTTGTAGATATGTATCTTGAGGTGATCCCATAGAGATTTTAGAGGTCCACATGAAGATATGAAGTTGTGGATGCTCAAGTAAAACCGGTTTCAGTAGGTGTTTAGAGGTAACAGAGTGACACAGACAGGTCCGGTGAGATCAAGAAGTACAGTTTCTTGCTCTGTGGATTTGAGGGAGTGTTGAGGAAGTCCTTGTGATGTGTCAACTCGATTGGTTCATGAATTGAAGGTTCAAAAGTATCCATTCTTTGGTGACAGTAGTGACAGACTATGTTCTTGAGGTTCCAGATGAAAGAGAAGGATTTTAGTATGCAAATGAAGTGTAGATGTTCTTGGTGTTTTAGGCAACCTTGTGAAGGGCTTTTGATTGTGTCCAGTGTGTGTTAGTGGTCCGCATTGGAGTTGGAGCTCTCTATTGAAGAATAACCTCTGGATGATGGTGTTCTTCCTAAAATTAGCCGACTAGGTAAGTTACACATCTTGTGGATGTTCTTGTAGATGTTTTCCGACTTAGATGATTATTCCTAAGTTGATGTCTTGTATAAATAAGGGGTTGTGAAGTCATTTCAAAGTGGTTCTCTTAGAGATGAGAATATAGTAGCGAGGAGGAGAGCAAAAGGCAGAGTAGTATTAAACATAAATGGAACTGATTCAAGCATAGTGAAGATGCTATTCCCCAAATCATGTATGTGATACTTATCTCTTTGTAGATAGTGTGTCTATTATAGGCAGTGAGCCTCTTTTGAGCAGTGTACTCAGGCAGTGAGCCCTAATTGGCATGTGCCATTTTATTCTTTCTATTCTTCTAAGAGAGAATACAATCTTGGGTTAATCACCCCATGGTTTTTCCCTTAACCAAGTTTTCCATGTCAAAATCTTGGTGTCTTATGTGATGATGTGTTTCTGCTTTTGATTTGAATGCATTATGTTTTATGATTGATATACTACTAATCACTAAGAGGATTTAAGTGTGTAATTGGAGAAAGTTTTAGAGAAAGTTTTACACAACTGATTCACCCCCCTCTCAACTATGTGCTCTAAGTCTAACAAGTTAATATACAATAATAGATTGCTCCCCATTCCTTTGCATTAGTAGTTATGGCTATGCTAAGTTGGAACTATGTTTAGGGTGAAATGAAGGTGACATTTCTAAAGTTTCAGATCATTTGTCCTTTCATTGTGAAAGTTATGCATGATAGAGTACCAACATGTGTTCTAGTAGACTGAGGCAATGTTGAAGGCCTATTGGAATGCTCGGCATTCCTATAGAAGTGAATGGTTTCCTTTGTGGTTTTGAGGACATGTTTATGGATATTCATTACATGCTTTCTTGCAATTTCAAGTCTCTTGGTAGTCTGCAAGCTTAGTTTTTAAATGACATGTTGTAGTGTGTTCTAGATGATAGGATGTTCCCAAAGTTCATGATTGAAGATGTGTGGCATATATCATTGATGTGAAAAGGTAAAGGAGTGTTTGGAGATGTTGTATGAGTCACGTAGACTCATCTGGAAGAATTTCATGAAGATCTTTCTTGTTTCTAGTACCACACAAGGTTTTCATGTTGTTGTGACCATTATGCTTCAAGTTTTCATATGTTTTGTTTAAGGCTATCCTATTTCCAAATAAGCAGAGCATGTGGATGTAATTACTTAGTATTTGAAGCTATGAAGAATGTTTTGGACTTGATTAAGAAAGTGTTGGTGTCCACAAAGTATGGGTTTTCTACTGGTGTTGCATGTAGTCTTGTTTAGGACTTGTCCCCTACACATTTTATGTTGTGTGTTGTCTGGATGACTTGTAAAATGTATTTTTCATGTTGTCTCTAGCTGATGAGAAATGTAATCAATGTAATATCATGTATAAATTGTAAATCAAATTTAGTTAGGAAAATGGTGATTGCAAAGTGATTGATAAGGCTTGCATGCAAATGAATGTATTATGATGTGCAATTGAAGGAGAAAGAGTAGAAGTTCTAGATGATGTCCTGATTCATCTTGAAGACATATTTGTGATAGTGACCAAGTGTAGAGTTTGCCTAATCAATTTTATCATCAGAAGAAAGTGTGAAGAGGAAGAATTTCAATCATCAAAGGTGTGAGTATCAATGTAAGTTTTTAGAGAGTAGAAGGACTATCATACTGGAATCTTTTGTACGTGTGTTTTCAATTAAGGGAGTAGTAGATTCCTTAAGAGTGACCCTAAAACAATGTCTTCAGGGAGTAGTAGCTTCCTTGGGAGTGACCCTAAGTCAAAGTTTTTAGGGAGTAGTATCTTCCTTGTGTTGTAGCCATAAAACAAAGTTATAATTTTGAGCTTCATATATTGTGAGTTAATCCTCACCATGATTTTTCCCTTCTAGGGTTTTCCATGTATATATGGTGTTCTATGTTGATGTGCATTGTTTTAATCTTTCACTCTCATGTTGATGTTGTAATGCTTAAGTTTTAATTTCCTCCAAAAAATTGAAGTTTGTTTAGATACTAATTCACCTCCCTTCTTAGTATCCTAGTGTGTCCAACACTTAATATCAGATCCAAGTTCCTCTAAATTTAGCCTAAATGCTTCAAGAAGGTCTGGGATGGAACTTAATGGATCCAACAAGATACCTATGTTTGATGGAACAAATTATACTTTTTAGAAGCTAAGGATGGAAGCCTATATCAATTCTCTAGGGTGTCGTGTTTTAGAATCTATCAAAACTGATTATAAAGTTCTTATTACTAATCCTACAAATGCAAATAAAGTTAAGATGTATGATAACAATGCCAATGAAAAGTTTTCTATCATGAGTAGGTTAGCTGATTTAGAACTTTCAAAGGTAATGAGTTGCAATTCTACTAAAGAAGTTTGGGTTAAACTTGAAACCATTTATGAAGGAGACAAGAAAGTGAAGGAAGTAAAGATGCATATCTTCAAGAGAAGATTTGAGAACATAAAAATGTCAGAGGATGAAGACATTGTTGGATATATGCTCTGGGTGAATGAAGTAGTCAATGGCATCATAGGTCTTGGTGAAGAAGTGAAAGAAGATGATATTGTGAAGAAGGTTCTAAGATTTCTTGCCAAATCTTACAGTCATAAGGTATCTTCTATTGAGGAGAATGTAGACTTGGGTACATACATAGTAGACAAATTGTTTGGTTCCCTTGCTACCTTTGAAATGAAAGAGTTTGGTATAGATGTTGCAAAGAAAGAAGTTTCTTTCAAAGTTAGTATGAAGACAAAGGAAGAATTTGCTAATGAAGATGAGAGATATAATGAAGTTGAAGCAAATTTTGTGATAATACTGAAGAATGGTACTAGAAAATACAAAGGTAAGTTACCTTTCAAATGTTTCAATTAAGGAAAGGTTGGTCACTTTACTTCTAAATGTCCTTTTAAGGAATCAAGGGGTAGTAAAAAAGGAGACAAGTTCAAGAGACTTTTTTATTCCATAGAGAGCCGTTATTCTTTAGAAACTGAGGATCATGATGATTCAAATGATGAAACACTTTTCATGGCCCTGAGTGTTGGTGACAAAAAGGATGATGTTGGAACATTTGAGAAGACTGATGCCTTGCAAATAAATAAAAACAATGAAAGACCAATGGTTGTATGGACTTCCTTTCATGCAAGAGAAGAAGCCAACTCTTGGGTAATTGATAATGGTTTCTCAGATCATATGAATGGTGAAAAGGAGAAGTTTATCAGCCTTGAGAAGTGGGATGGTGGTGCTATCAAGTTTGGTGGTGTTGAGTCAACACAAATGTATGGAAAAGGTACTGTAACTATTGATGGGAAGAATAGGACCGAGGATGTCCTCTATATCAAAGGGCTAAAACACAATCTTCTTAGTGTCAGTCAGATGTGTAGCAAGGGTTATAATCTCACCTTTCATGCCAAAGTTTGTGAAATTAGGAAGGTAGTGTCTAGAAAACTATTTGTAGAAGGTATAAAGATATATGGTGAAATCTATCATCTCAAGGACATAAATCAAAGATCATGTTTTTTTGGCTCAATCTAGTGAGTGTTGGTTGTGGCGCAAGAGAATGGGACACAACAATTTTGATAATATGGTAAGGATCAATTCTACTCATGCAAGAAGAGACATGCCTAACATAATCAAGCCTACAAACATAGTATGCAAGGAATGTAAAATAGGAAAGAAGAAAAAGACAAGTTTCAAAAGTAAGGAGTATTCTTCTTCAAAGCCATTGGAGCTAATTCACACTAATCTATGTGGCCCTACAAGAGTAAATAGTCAACAAGGTGAGAGGTACTTTATGTTTCTTATTGATGATTATTCTAGAATGACTTGGGTTACTCTCTTAAGAGAAAAATCAGATGCCCTTGATAAATTTAAATTGTTCAAATCTATGGTTGAGAATGAAATAGATGCTAAGATCAAATGCTTGAGGTCTAATAGAAGAGGTGAGTTTACTTCAAATGAATTTGAAAGATATTGTGAAGATCATGGTATTAGGAGACATTTGTCAGCTCCTAGGACCCCTCAACAAAATATGGTAGTGGAAAGAAAGAATAGGAGTATGCAAGAGATGTCTAGGGCAATGATGAAAGATGCAGATCTACCTAATATGTACTAGAAGGAAGCAGTTCATAGTGTTGTCTATCTAATCAATAGATTGCAACTGAGGGTCAATAGCACTAAGACCCCTTATGAGCTTTGGTATGGAAGACCTCCCATAGTCAGATACTTCAGAATCTTTGGCAGTAAATGCTATATCAGAAGAGATGAAGAAGACCTAGGAAAGTTTCACCCAAGAAGTGATGAAGGAACCTTTCTTGGTTATTCAACCAGAAGAAAATCTTATAGATGCTACAATAAGAGGTTGTGAAAGATGATTGAAAGAACAAAGGTCAAGGTAGATGAAGACCTCAATCAGATCTCACAAGAATGAGAGGACTTTGAATCTGATATCTTTCCATGCATTAAAGATGAAGAAGAAGAAATGAAAGAAGAAAAGGAATATAAACTAAAGAAGATGCCTATGACTACAACAAAGTATGTTCAAAAGAACCACTCAACAAATTAGATCATTGGAGATAAGGATGAAGGTGTGTAGACAAGGAGAAGGCTTACTAAGACACATAAGAAAGTAAATTTGAGTTTGTTATCAAAAATTGAACCTAAAACCTTTGCTGATGCTAACAAAGATGATGGATGGATAAAGGTAATGGAAGAAGAACAAGATTAGATTGAGAAGAATCAGACATGGGAATTAGTTCCCAGACTAGCTAGTAAGAATTTTATAGGAACAAAATGGGTGTTCTAGGATAATTTGAATGAAGAAGGTGAAGTTGTAAGGAATAAAGAAAGATTGTTATGAAAAGGATACACATAAGTTGAAGGCATTTAATTTGAGGAAACTTTTGCTCTAGTAGCCAAGATGGAGGCAATTAGAATGTTCCTGACTCTTGCAGCTCATAAGAACTTCAAGGTATATCAGATGGATGTTTAGTCAACATTTTTGAATGGTGATCTAAAGGAAGAGGTTTATATTGAGAAACCAAATGAGTTCCATATATCACAAGATCTAGATATGGTATGTAGACTCGAAAAGGCTTTGTATGGTGTCAAGCAAGCACCTAGGGCTTGGTATGCTAGGTTAGACAAGTACTTACTTCAACAGGGCTTCAAGAAAGGTACTACAGATAGAAATCTTTATATCAAGGAAGGAGACATGATTTTGATAGTTGCAATATATGTTGATGATATCATATTAGGTAAAGATGATGATATATGTAAAAGGTTGGCAGAGGAGATGAAAAAATATATTTAGATGTCTATGATTGGTGAGATGTCTTTCTTCCATGGACTCTAAATTTCTCATCTAGAAGGTGGTATCTCTATTTATCAAGCTAAATATGTCAAAGAATTGTTGAGAAAGTTTGGTATGGAGCATTCATTTCCAGTGAGTACTCCCATGGTCACTGGATGTCACTTGAGCAAGGATGATGAGTCTCCAGAGGTGGATGAGACTATCTATAGATCTATGATTGGAGGAATTGTGTACCTAACTACTTCTAGACCTGATATTATACATGCAGTATGTGTGGTTGCCAGATATCAAGCTAATCCCAATAAAACACATGAGAAGGTAGTGAAAAGGGTATTCATATACTTAAAGGGAACTCTATATTATGGCTTATGGTATCCAAGAGGTAATGACTTTGATTTAAATGCCTATACTGATGTTGACTGGGTTGGTTGTATTGATGATATAAGAAGTACAAGTGGATGTCCCTTCTTCTTAGGAAGAAGATTGGTTTCATGGTAGAGAATGAAGCAAGATTTAGTCTCAGGCTATCTATTGCAAAGGTAAAATACATTGCAGCAGCATCCTATTGTACACTAGTTTTGTTGATGAAGCAAAACCTAAAGGATATCAAGGTATTGTATGATGAGCCTATTCCTTTTTTGTGGGACAATACAAGTGCTATCAATATTTCCAAGAATCTAGTGATTCACTCTAGAACCAAGCATATAGCAATCAAGTAACACTTTTTGAGAGAGATGGTGGTAGAAAAGGAAGTAATATTGGAATATGTTCCAACAAAGGATTAGATTGTAGATATTTTCACAAAGGCTCTTGCAAAGGACACCTTTGAGGATCTCAGGGTAATTTTCCCTCCTTGCTAGATGCATAGTAGTGCAGGGGAGTTCTTGTTATATCTTGTTCTTGGATTATTGGTGGCTACCTCTCAAGGGGAGCAGGTAGTGATTGCTAATGGGAGAGGGATTATGGTTGACACAAGAATATGTCATGCTCTAAGAAAGAATATATAGGTATGTGGTCATTCATGAGAAGGTAGTGCTTGCCCTTTATCCTTTATGTCAAAGGGGGAGAATGTGCAGGTATGTGTTGCCATCAATGCCAAAGGGGGACATTGTTACACATATGGTTCCTAAGGTTGGCATTGACGTCAACACTGTCACAAGATTGTCACTGATGTCAACACTATCGTGGTTGTGTGATTGTGTTCATGTTTGGATGTCATAGTTTATGGTTAGATGTCATGTCCTATCTAGCAAAGAAGATATATTTCATGGTTGGATGACATGCCTTGATCAGTGTAGAGTTGAGTATAAAGTTATATTAATATGGGAATTGGAAGTACTAAGATGATCAGATGTGTTACTGATGGACTAATCCAAGTTTTATGATGATTGGATTATCGGAAGAGTGGTTTGTAGTTTGAAGACAATGTTGAAGACAATTACTATATGATAATAGATTGCTCCGCATTCCTCCACATTAGAAGTTATGGCTATGCAGTTCTATAACTATGTTTAGGGTTCCGTTGTGAATGTTATACATGATAGAGCACTGACATGTCTTGTAGCTGAGTGAAATAGTGTTGAAGGCCCGTTGAAATGCTCCACATTACTCTGAAATTGAATGGTTATCTTTGTAGTTTTGAGGACATGTTTATGGATGTGCATTACAAGCTTCCTTGTAGTTTCAAGTCCCTTGGTGGTCCACAAGCTCGGTATTTAAATGACAACATGTTGCAATGTGTACTAGATGACAGGGTTCCCAAAGTTCATGATTGAAGATGTGCAACACAAATCTTTGATGTGCGGAGGTAAAGGAGTGTTTGGAGATGTTGTATGAGTCATGTAGTTGAAGGCACAAGACAATTGAGAGGGGGGTGAATCACTTGAAATGCTCATAAATATAATCACATCCACACTAATTCACTTAAACCATTAATCTATTATGAATATTAAACATGAAAATAAGATAACAAAAACTTAAACACATTAACACCATGCACAAGAGAACACCATGTTTTTATGTGGAAAACCCTAAAAGGGAAAAACCATGGTGAGGATTAGCTCACAATATAAAGTAGTATCAATCCTAAATTACAAAAGGCTCATTGCTAAAGGGCTCACTACTTAGGGCTCACTGCTCATAAAAAGAAAGGCTCACTATTGATAGTAAGGAATACTAAGAGGGGGGTGAATCAGTATTCCACAAAACCACTTCTTAACAAGTTTATTGATCCAATTTCCAAAATTAATAATATGAAAGCAGAACAAACATAGGAATAGAAACCATAAAGACATAACATATGGACACCAAGATTTTTATGTGGAAAACCCAAAAAGGGAAAAATCACAGTGAGTGTTAGCTCATAATATATTATGATAGAGCAATACTAGATTACAAGAAGGCTCACTACCCAGGCTCACTACCTTATGAAGAAATGCTAGAAGTAGATACACAAAGGCTCACTACCAAGAGAAAGGAAGATAGAAGAGAAGGTTTGGCTCATTGCCAAGATATGACTACTAAAAATGCATCTAAGAATGTTGTGTAGTTCCCTTAAGCTCAATATATAGACTCAAAAGTCTTCATAATGTTAGTTCTGCTATCTCTTGCTCTGCTTCACATATGCTCTATTTTGCTGCTCACTATCTTCTTCAGATCACAACGCTGCCTTATATTAAATTTCCACTCTTATCACAATACAATACATTCACCACACCCTAATTCCTAAAATCCATCGAGTATAAGTATCTACAACTAGATTCATTACACAAGTAGGTCAGCCACCTAGACATGAAACATGTAGCCAAGAATTTCACTTTGTCGGCTCAAACTTAGACACAAACAATAATGCTAACACAAATGACCATACTGTAGTCTTCATATGGGTTGACATTAATCATTCAATCACTTAGATTAGTTGTTCATAAAATATACCTTCTCTGCATATAGATCTACCATGCCTATCAGCTTGTTCATCAAGAACGTACTTGATTAGTTCAACTATCACAACATAATTTCCACTGCAGATCAAATGTGACTCTATAAATAATATTCAACATTCATCATTGATATGTTAGCATACCTTCAAAGCTACAGAGTATAATAATCAAATGCTAAGAAATGTAGTACTAAAAACTATTACCCTGTCACTATGAAACACTATCAAACTGCAAGCCAATAAAGAACATCTTGTAGAATGAAACCAAAAGAACTTTAGAAGCTACAACTCTAGATTTAGGCAGCCATGATATGTATCTTTTCTAAATCAAAACCATAAGAAAAAATTTTTTGTAATGGAGGAATGCAAACCATTTTGCTCCTGGATTGTGCACTATTTCTACTTTAACTTTGTTTACCCGAACTTAGACATTTCTTCATGAGTATTGGAGGAAGTCAAGACTTGGAGAGTTAAATAAGTGACCACTAGGTAGTTATGAACAACATACCTAATCTATATACAAATTCTATTAATTGTGGAGGCATACCACCATAAACACTATTACTCTACATACTTCACATACTTAGTTAGATCTTCTGGAGTGAGGTCTCTTTGCCATACAGGTACACTTTGTCTTGTTTCCATCAATGACAATATCAAAAACATCCATTAGAATAGTGTCTCTTTCCAACAATCTCCCCCTTTGGCATTGATGGCAACACTCATTGAAAAATGCTTGTGTTGCTCCCCCTTACTTTGTACACTCTATTTTTCTATTCTTCTTTAGACGTATGCTTATTTTTCATTGGTTTTCCTCTCCCCCTTTGACATCAATGGAAAGGATGTGTGTATAAGCAAAATTGTGTCAAAAATTCTTCAAAACTATCACATTCTAAGGCATATATACAGGCACACATTTCCATCTCAATTTATGGTTGAAGGTAGAATACCATTATAGATAGTCTTTATTAGAGCTGTCTCTCCATTCCATCTATTCCTTGCACTCTCCAAAATATGGATGTGGCCATTTATTAGAAAAACTAGCTTTTCTACCTTTTGCACATTTGAGGGTATATCAATTAATGCTTGTGATTTTAAGGCTTCTTTTGCTAGATTAGTCATGGAATCAATTTTTTGACTTATCATCCCCCTTAGCTGGCACAAGCTATCTTTGACTTCTTCCCTTTTCTTCATTAGAGTGCTCAAATCATTGTGAATATTTACAACCTATATCTCTTTGGTACTTATTGGCTCAACTGCCAGATTATGTCTTAGAGATATTAAGCAGATTGAGTTCCAAGTCCTTGATTTTATCTTCTAATTCTTTTGTAACTTCTAGCCAAGATAAGAAAAATTTGTATATTTTACAAGCTTCTTCAATGACATTTTGAATGCCTTTTATTTTGTTTTCTAATAGAGTTTCATCATTTACTAACATGGTTTTTAAATTAACCAATCTCTTCTCATCAAACTCATTTATAACTTTTGCCTCTATAGATTTTTCAAATGATTCAAAATTAGTACTTACTGATTTTAATAAACCCTTGAGTTGATCAGTTAAGGATAATGAGGTATCCTTTTGGAATGTCAGCATCATCTTCTCCAGAATGTTGGATGCATCACTGATCAATTTACTATCTTGGATATGTGATTCTAGCATTTCTTATTGTGCCTTAGCTTGAACAATTGATACTAGTTTGAATTTCTGCACAGGAGACATTGAGGCTAGATTAATTGGTCCTTGAAGAAGTTTAGACTCATCTAGATCCTGTTGTCTCTCAAAATCAACTGACACAGTTGTAGTGTCTCTTGATCTACCAGATACTTCTTCTTGACTTTGTTCTGGAGGATCCATGTCTATGTTCTCTTGATAACCAATATTTTGCTCCAGTGTAGGGTTCCTTATCTATTCTTTATTCTTAGATCAATATCAACCTATTGTTCTAGAGGAAGATTAGTCTCATATTTACCTTGATTTGTCATATCCAATGTATAAATGGTAGGGGCTTGATCAATCTTATCCAGTCCTTGGTCTTGACTTCTATTTGAAATAGATGTATCTTCATCATTTACTTCTTCATTATCATAAATGGTAGGGAGATTAAATTCCTTTGACATTTTTAGAGTGATTTCTTTAGTTTCTTTTACCACCTTTTGAATATCTCCTCCCACAAGAGCATTCATTCTTCTTTTGTCCTGAATTTGTTATGAAGTGCTTTGGAGATTTTCACTCTTTCCTCCAGATTGATTCCAGGACATACTTTTATTAATGTGTGTTCTCTAAGCTCAATGTCCTATGCCATGGCTGCTTCCTTTCTTGCAGACATTTTGCTTTCCAGGCTATGTGGAAGGTCAGTAATTAATTCAATAAGAGCTTTATTGTAAATGTCCAAATATTGGACAATAACAATCTCAATGATGTTCTTTTCAACATCTCCATAGTCATCATAAAGTTGGGGAATAGGTCTCAGATTACCATCAATTGTTATGGCTTTCAATACATCTTCTAGAGATATAGTGGCTTCTTCAGTTTGAGGCACATCTTGCTTTTGCCTTTTCTCAGGTTTACCCTTACTAGAGGGTTACTTTTTGCTGGTTCCAAAGCCTTTGATAGTCTCAAATTTCATTTTCTTTACTTCTTCATCAACTGTAATTCTTACATGTATTCTTTTTGCCTTGTTTTTCTTTCTTCTGTGACTGGTGGCAAGAGTCTCCATACTTGTAGATGGTCTGGGATTAGAGGGTATAGATGCAACTTCTATAGAGGTAGATCCTTTGTTTCTCCTTCTTGATGCCTTTGGTTTGTCTGGTTTACCCCTGGGTTCTTCTGGAGCTCTAACTGGTTCACTTTTTCTCTTTTCTTTTGTTTCCTTTTTATCTTGTTTTTTTCCCTTGCTTCTTTTACTTGTTCTTTTGTGAAGCCTTGTTTCATGACATAATCCTCCACCATCTTCCTGACCTTTCTTCATATTTTAGGTCTTCTCATTTCAACATGTATTTTTACAGTTAGTTCCTCATAAGTCCCAAATCTTTCCTAATTGGGATCTCTAGGTTTGCTTAACATATGTTGGGCATAATTTTCTGATATTCCTCCATCTACCTCATATCCCATTGGCATAACCCATATTGTTCTAGGCTCAACAACCTCCATCAAACATTGATGTTTTGTCACAATAAAGCAAATAGTGTCATTGTATTTTTCAACAATTGATCTAGGGATCCTTTCTCTAGATTTCATTAACTTCTGAATGTTTTTGAAATAGCCCCATAGGGCTATATTCTGGCCATCAAGGCTACCAATGCTATTAAGATTATTTCTAATTTGAACTACAATAAGTTCATCACTTGTCTAGAATAGATTCTTCATACCTAGCAACTCTTGCATGAAGTAGAAGAATAAATAGATAATTATTGTACCATACTTGAATGAATATTTTTGCCCTTTGGTCTTCCATAAATTTTCTATTAGTTGTTGATGGAGTAGTTCACAAAGATCATACTCTGCATCTTCTTTAACCATCACAAATGTTGTGTAGATTGCAGTACCAGAGACTGAATTCTCCTGGTTTGAGAAATAAACTTTGTATCCAATAACCATGGACACAAATATTATTGCATGGTCTTCAATGTCATTGATTGTTAGTGCCCTTTTGTAAAACTTTGCTCTAGTGTCTGCCATTACTATATCATTCTTCATAGCTTTCAACAATGGTACTGATTGAGTGGAGCTTAATCTAGTTACTTCCCTTATAGTATCTTTTGTAATCTTAAAAGGTCTCTCGAGCCACCCGAATTCATCATGAACCTTGCTCAATACATATTGGACCCATTCATCCTCAGCAAATGTTGGGAAATCAATGTACTAAATGAGTTTCTTTATTTCCAATACCTCGTATTCATTTTTTAAATCATAATCCTCACTACACAAGTGATTTAGGAATAAATCTGTGAGTTTTCTTTTTCCATGTTCTTCTAGGGCAACATGAATATAAGCCCTAACATCCTTTGCATGTAAAAATCTATGGAATGTCTAAAAATGCACCCATTTGATTGACTTTGGTTCATTTGAATGGATGTTTCTTGAATTTCATTCAGGCTCACTCAGTGACATCCACTACTTGTGGTGTTGCATTTTCTATGAATAATCAAACAAGTTTGTGAAAGGGTTTTAAGTAGAAAATACCTCTTTAATAGGATTAGGGTTGCACTTGATCTTTCCTTGAAATGCTTCTAAAAACACTATAGTCACTTTGAATCTTGTTTTAGTTTGCCTTAGACACTAGAGAGCATGGAATGCAAAATGATTTTTCCTTCAGATACAACTCCTTTTAACCTTTGCATGCCAAAGCCTAAGTGTCATTAATGTCATCTTTCAAAATTTGTCAAGCACTTTTTTGACAACCAAAGACACTCTAGATTACTCTACAAATCTTCACAATTTATCCTTTTCATCTAGAACTTCCTTCAAGAGATCTGTCATATGATTCTTTTCATCATATCTTCATGCCAGATTCCATCACTGGCTAACTGGCCAGGGGGTTGGAATTTTCAATGTAGTTCCCCCTGAGCCAGAGCTCCCAATTTACTTCCTGGAGGAAGTATCTGCACCAAAAGCTGGTTTGGACGTATCCTTGACTTCAATCACATCTTTTTTAATCCATATCTTTCCCATTTCTTTCTTATTTTCAACCAGATCAACTTTTTCTTTTCCCTTATCATTCCTCTGCTCTATTTTCCTTTCTTCAGGATGGTAGTTTCTTTTCACATTCTTGCTTTTGCAAAACCTTGCAACATGACCAAACTTATTGCAATTGTAGCACACAATACTTCCCTATCCTTGATTGAATGATTTCATCCTTGATCTACATTAATTAGCCATGTGTCCAAATCTATTGCATGCAAAACATCTTCCATTGAATGATTGAGTATTCCTTGAATAGTGAAAGCCATTTCTTATCAGACTTCTATATTCACTTGATTTATGACCAATTTTCTTGCAATTGAAACATTGACCAAAGAATGATGGATCATTTTGATTCTGGTTTATTCTACTCCTACACTAAGTAGCCTTATGACCAAACTTATTGCAATTAAAACAATATCCATTGAAAGATGGGTACCTTTGAGCATTTGGCTATCTGACTGGAGGTCTTCTAGGTCTTCTTCTTCGATTCCTGAATTGATTTCCTTTGTTTTGCTTCATTTGAAAGTTTTCTTGACCTAATTTTGAACTTGCTCCTTTCTCAAATCCTTAACCTTGCTTGTCATACGAACTCTTTTGTCTTAAAATCAACTCCTTAAGCTTTGTAGAGCTTGTTTTCAATTTTTCTTTGTAGCTATTAGCTGCTTCCAGATCAAATTTTAGGAGTAGCACATATTTTCCCAATTTTTCACATTCCTCAAGCTTATGCTTGATAACTTGATTTAGGTGCTTTTCAATCTCTTCTTTCTTTTCAACTTCCAATGTTAAATTATTCAAAATTTCATGTGCTTTATCCAATTGATCATTTAGCTCTTTATTCCTATCCTTTGATCTATTAACTTTCTCTCTTAGCTTCATAATACATTCATTTACATCTTTGACATTTTCTTGCAATTCTTGAATCTCTACTTCATCCTTATCAAGATCCTCAAGAGCTGATTTCAATTCTTGTTCAATTGAGACCTTACTTGGAATATAATATCTACCGACTGCCATGAGAAATCTTTCCCAGATCTTCCTCAAGTTGTTGGACTTCTTCCAAGGAACCAAGCTCTGATACCAATTGTTGATAGTAGGGAATACTGAGATGGGGGTGAATCAATATTCCACAAAAGCACTTCTTAACAAGTTTATTGATCAAATTTCCAAAATTAATAATATGAAAGCAGAATAAACATAGGAATAACAACCATAAAGGTATAACACGTGGACAATGGGATTTTTACATGGAAAACCCAAAAAGGGAAAAACCACAGTGAGTGTTAGATCACAATATATTATGATAGCACAATACTAGATTACAAGAAGGCTCACTACCTAGGGCCCACTGCCTTATGAAGAAGTGCTCATTGAACAAAGGCTCATTGCCGAGAGAAAGGAAGATAAAAGAGAAGGTTTGGCTCATTGCCAAGATATGACTGTTGAAAATGCACCTAAGAATGTTGTGGTGTATTTCCCTTAAGCTCAGTAAATAGACTCAAAAGTCTTCATAATGTTACTTCTGTTATCTCTTGCTCTGCTTCACATATGCTCTATTTTTTTGTTCACTATCTTCTTGAGATCACAACACTACCTTAGATTGAATTTCCACTCTTATCATAATACAATACATTCACCACACCCTAATTCCTAAAATCCATCGAGTATAAGTATTCGCAACTAGATTCATTACACAAGTAGATTAGCCACCTAAACATGAAACATGTAGCCAAGAATTTCACCTTGTCGGCTCAAACTTAGGCACAAACAATAATGTGGACTCAAACAATCATACTATAGTCTTCATATGGGTTAGCATTAATCATTCAATCACTTAGATTGATTGTTCAAACAATATAGCCTCTCAGCATATAGATCTACCATGCATGTTAGCTTGTTCCTCAAGAACATACTTGATTAGTTCAACTATCATAGCATAACTTCCACTAACTCTATAAATCATATTAAACATTCATCATTCATCTTTTAGCATACCTTCAAAGTTATAGAGTATAATAATCAACTATTGAGAAATGTGAAACTCAAAACTATTACCCTGTCACTATGAAACATTATAAGACTGCAACCTGGTAAAGAACATCTTGTAGGGGTGGGTGCAAAAAGATGGGGGGCTAGAAAGTGGCTAAATTATTAAAACTTTTTAAAAATCCATAATGCGAGCATGTTATAATGTTCTTGTGTTATAGCACATTTGCATTATGGCTTGGTGTTGCTGAGCCTTTGGCTCAGGAACACAAAACCATAATGCACTTGCACTATAATGTGAGCACATTATAACATGAGCACATTATTGTTTTCTTTGTATTTTTTATTTTCTGCAAAAGTTTTCCCAATGTTTAAGGGTTGAGGGTGTAATGGTTGAAGGATTAGGGTTTAAGGCATACTATCCAGGGTAGAGTGTTTAGGGTTGAAGGTTTAAGGGATGAGGGTTAAGAGATTAGGGTTTAAGGTTTAAGGGTTGAGGATTGAGGCTTTAGGGATAGGGTTTAGGGTTTAAGTTTTAGTGTCGAGGGTTGAGGGTTTTAGGATAGGGTTTATGATTTAAGTTTTAAGGGTTGAGGATTTAGGGATAGGGTTTAGGGTTTAAGGTTAAATGAGAGACCTAGATGGATAAGGATGCATGGAGAGGTAGACAAGGAGTGACTGAGAAACTTAGAGAGGGGAGAGGTAGAGGTGAGGGGGAGATAGAAGTGAGAGATAGAGAGGTGATGGGAGAGATAGAATAAAATGAGAGAGTGAAGTTGACAACGTGAGGGAAAGATGGGTAAAGAGGAGGGAGAGAGGTGGAGAGGAAGGGAAATATCTAGAGAGCCCTGAGAGATATATAAGTGAGAGACCTACAACCTAGGGAGAGAGGGGTGAGAGAGATAGAGGAGAGATGGGAGTGAGGTACATAGGGGAGGAGAGGGGTGGATAAGGGTTGAGGGTTTAAGGGTCAAGGGTTTAGGGTTTAAGGGTTGAGGGTTTAGCATTTAAGGGTTGAGGGTTTAATGATTAAGGTATTAAGGGTCTACGGGTTGAGGGATTAGGGTTTAGGGTTGAGGGATTAGGGTTTAAGGTGTAGTGTCAAGGGTTGAACCCTAATCCCTCAACCCTCGACACTATACCTTAAACCCCAAGGTTGAGGGATTAGGGTTTTAAAGTATTGTGTCTAGGGTTGAGGGATTAGGGTTCAACCCTCGACACTATACCTTAAACCCTAATTCCTCAACCCTTAGACCCTTAATATGTCAACCCTTAAACCCTAAACCCTTGATGCTTAAACCATAAAGCCTTAAACCCTTAACCATTATCCTCCCCTCTGCTCCCCTATTTGCCTTACCCCCATCTCTCCCCTATCTCTCTCACCCTCTCTCCCTAGGTTTTAGGTCTCTCACTTGTATATCTCTTAGGGCTCTCTAGATATTTCCCTTCCTCTCCACCTCTCTCCCTCCTCCTTACCCATCTTTCCCTCAAATTGTCAACTTCACTCTCTCATTTTATTCTATCTCTCCCCTCACCTCTCTATCTTTCACCTCTATCTCCCACTCACCTCCCATCTCTAGGTCTTTCAGTCATTCCTTGTCTACCTCTTCATCTATCCTTAGTCATCTAGGTGTCTCACTTAACCTAAACACTAAACCATATCCCTAATGCCTCAACCCTTAAACCTTAAATCCTAAACCCTATCCCTAAACCCTCTACCTTTGACACTATACCTTATACCTGAATCTCTTAACCCTTAGCCCTAAAGCCTCAAGCCTCAACCCTTAAACCTTCAACCATAAACCTTGTCTCTAAACCCTCTACACTCGACACTATGCCTTAAACCCTAATCCCTCAACTCTTAAACCCTTAATCCCTCAAACCTTAAACCCTTAAACCTTATATACCCTTTACACTTAACCTTGGACACTCAACCTTGAACATTATCCCTCAACCTTCAAACCTCTACCCTATACCCTCTACCCTATACCCTAAACCCTAATCCCTCAACCCTCAACCCTCAACCCTAATTTTGATTTTCTTCCATTGATTCAACATCATTGTTGTTTTCCCCATCAGAAACCAATTCATTCATCAACTTGCTGCCCATTGGTTGACTTGAACTACATACTCTGTTAGAAAAAGGGCATCTTTTATTTGTATTAATGTTGTTATTCATAAGCTGATGAAAATTGATATTCTTCACACACCCTATTCTTTGAAATATCTTAACCTTCAAATATGACTTCGATATGTAGTTGAACACAACAAAATCTCCAATCTCCAACCCATGATGATTCACAAAATTTTCCCAACCCTGCCTAAATTCTAGTTTATTTATTGTATACCCTCAACCCTAATCCCTCAACCCTAATCCCTTGTCCCTAAACGCTAAACACTATCCCTATTCCTAAACCCTCAACTCTCAATATTAAACCCTAATCTGTCAACCCTAAACCCTATCCCTAAACCCTCAACCCTCAACATTATACCTTAAACCATAATCCATCAACCCTAAACCCTAATCCCTCAACTCTAAACCCAAAAAAAATGCTTTGCCTTATGTTAGGTTGTTAAACCCATAATTTTTGACACTCTTCTCTTAAAGATATTTGAGTTGCAAGAATATGTTAGAAAAATGGCTATGCACTTTTTTATCTTTGGCCTATATTTTCCCTCCTAGAAGTTCTTTCAGAAGGATCCTTATTTTATCTTTCGATCTATATGAACTCTAAACACAAATCTATGTTTCTTGCTGTCCACCCCGCACTTAGGGGAGGTATATTGTTATGAAATAGGCAAATAATCTCCCATTGTTTATCGGCTCTATCCATAAGAACTACTGAACTTTTTTCTCTTGGTAATTGTAGAGGACATTCACCTATTTTTGGCAACTCCTGCATTCCCAAACCATTGCAAAAACTAAGTTATTTTAATCCAATACATAGTTGATTGCATTGATTTAATACTCTACTATATTAAAGCTTAGCATTCACACAAATGCAGATGTTCATATTATGGAAGATTGCATTATATTAGACTATTAGAGATCCCTCAGAAAAATGTAATAACAAAACTACTTTGCCTTATGTTAGCTTACAATTAAACCCATTATTTTTGACACTCTTCTCTTAATAAAGTAAAAGTAATAAGAATAGAAGTCAAAGAATTTCATCTTACTAGTATGCATGGTCAGTTTACATTTTGTGACTTCATTTTCATTGAATAAAAAGGTAAATATTTGATTTGAAAGGTGGGGCAGAGTTCACTATCATGTGCTTTTCGAGATGATAGGGTCCATAATGTCCAAGGTTCTTCAAAGAAAGGCTTGTAACATAATTAAGTTTTTGTTATACCAATCCTCTATGTAAAGGTACAATTCAAATGCCTACTTTGAAAGTTGAAATAAATTAAATTAGACTTACAATTTTGATTTTCTTCCATTTCTTCAACAACATCATTGTTTTCTTCATCAGAAACCAATTCAAGATTAGCAACTTGCTGCCCATTGGTTGACTTGAATTGCATCCTCTATTAGAAGGGCATTTTTTATCAGTATCAATGTTGGTATTCATAAGCTAAAGAGCATTGATATTTTCACACCCTGTTCTTTGAAATATCTTAACCTTAAAATATGACTTGGATATGTACTTGAACACAATGAAATCTCTGATCTCTAGCCCATGATGATTCACAAAATTTTCCCAACCCTGCCTAAATTCCAATTTATTTATGGTCCCCCCTAATTGTACATCCCACTCCTACCCACCTGGGCCTTGCAACAACATATATTCGTTTGTGTCATCTATATACTGTGAAACAAATGCAAGAGGAATGCACTATCATAAACACATTACACAATTACATTTTACAAGTTCTTAATAGTGTAAAGGAAATAAAATAATAAAAAATAATGTAGAGAGAACTACAAGTTTTTGTTTAAAGTCTCCAAGCATAACTTTGAAGGAGGCATGCCCATTAAACCAATTCAATCAACAACTTGCTGCCCATTGGTTGACTTGAACTGCATCCTCTGTTAGAAGAAGGGTATCTTTATTTGTATCAATGTTGGTATTCATACGCTGAAGAGCATTGATATTTTTCACACACCCTGTTCTTTGAAATATCTTAACCTTAAAATATGAGTTGGATATGTACTTGAACACAGTGAAATCTCTAATCTCCAACCCATTATGATTCACAAAATTTTCCCAACCCTACCTAAATTCTAGTTTATTTATGGTACCCCTTAATTGTACATCCCACTCCTGCCCACCGGGGCCTTGCAACAACATATGTGCGTCTGTGTTGTCTATAAACTATGAAACAAATGTAGGAGGAATGCGCTACCATAAACACATTACACAATTAGATTATATAAGTTTTTAAATAGTGTACAGGAAATAAAAGAATGAAAAATAATGTATAACGTTACCAGTTTTTGTGTAAAGTCTCCAAGAATAACTTTGAAGGAGGCATGCCCATTAAACCAACTCATTTGATAACTTGCTGCCCAGATCAGTTGACTTGAACTGCATACTTTGTTAGAAGAAGGGCATCTTTTATTTGTATCAATGTTGGTATTCATAAGATGAAGAGCATTGATATTTTTCACACACCCTATTCTTTGAAATATCTGAACCTTAAAATATGACTTGGATATGTACTTGAACACAATGAAATCCCCAATCTCTAGCCCATGATGATTCACAAAATTTTCCCAACCCTGCCTAAATTCCAATTTATTTATGGTACCCCTTAATTGTACATCCCACTCCTACCCACCTGGGCCTTGCAACACTGTATGTTCATTTATGTTGTCTATAAACTATGAAACAAATGCAGGAGGAATGCGCTACCATAAACACATTATATAATTAGATTTTACAAGTTCTTAATAGTGTATAGGAAATAAAAGAATGAAAAATAATGTATAGAGTTACCAATTTTTGTGTAAAGTCTCCAAGCATAACTTTGAAGAAGGAGGCACGCCCATTAAACCAACTCATTCGACAACTTGCTGCCCATTGGTTGACTTAAACTGTATACTCTGTTAGAAGAAGGGAATCTTTTATCTGTATAAATGTTAGTACTCATAAGCCGAAGAGCATTGATGTTTTTCACGCACCCTATTCTTTGAAATATCTTTACCTAAAATTATGACTTGGATATGTACTTGAACACAACAAAATCTCTAATCTCCAGCCCATGATGATTCACAAAATTTTCCCAACCCTTCCTAAATTCTAGTTTATTTATGGTACCCCTTAATTGTACATCCCTAAACTGTAAACCCTAATCCCTAGTCCCTAAACCATAAACCCTAATCCCTAATTATAATTTATGGTACTCTAATCCCTATACCCTAAACCCTAATCCCTTATCCCTAAACCATAAACCCTATCCCTAAATCCTCAACCCTCAACCCTCAACACTTAAACCTTAAATCCTAAACCCTATCCCTAAACCCTTAACCCTCAAAACTATACCTTAAACCCTAATCCCTCAACCCTAATCATTCAAACCTAAACCCTAACCCTAATCCCTCTACCCTCAACACTCTACCTTAACCCTAATCCCTCGACCCTCAACCCTAAACGCTATCCCTAAAGCCTCAACCCTAAACCATAATCCCTCAAGGTCCTAAACTCTAATCCCTTATCCCTAAACTCTAAATCCTATCCCTAAACCCTCAACCTTAAACCTTAATCACTCAACCCTTATCAACCCCTATCCTCCCCTATCTGGCTCACCCCCATCTCTACCCTCCTCAACCCTCGACACTATACATACATACATACATATAGGCATACATAGATACATACATACATATAGGCATACATGCATACATACATACATCATTAATAACCTTGAACATAAAACAATTTAAGGGGGAAATAACACGAGCGTATTATAATGCACTTGCATTATGTCAAACATGACAAACAGTGCACAAACTTTTGTGAAGAAGGAAAAAATGCAAAGTAAAACATAACGTGAGTGCATCATAACGTGCTCGCGTTATGTTTTGATTTGGGAATCCCAAGCCTTAGGCTTGGGATTTGCTTTGGATTTCCAACCCAAAGGCTTGGATTGCCTTCCCAATGTCCAGAGACATGTTTTTCTATATTCTACAATATTTCATATAATTTTGTTCATGCTAACCCTCAAATTTGCACATGTTTCAAGGTCAAACAAATTGAACACTTGGGTAATGTTAGGCTTTCTCTTAGCTATTTGATGATGTGATTTTTTTCACATTTTGACAATGTTAAGCCTTTCATCTTTAATTTCTTTTGTTTGTGTGTCCGTTTTTGGGTAAAAACCACTATTTGGTCTTTTTTTCATTGTAAATTAACCATTCATTGAAATTTCAAAAAAATTATATATTTAGAAACTAGACTCCATTCTACACATTAAAAAAGGAAAAAAATGATTTTCAATTAGTTTTCAAAATTTATAGGAGTAGCATGGCCAAAATTCTATTTTTAAGGATGTGTCCACTTTGCAAATTAGTAAAAAATCAAATATTCATCAAAAAATTATCAGAAAAATCAGGCATAAACCACACACTGTTAGCTAATTTCTCATTGAAGTGATTTTAAAAATACCAAAAAAGAGTTGACCTTTTGAGGGAGCCACAAAACATGCTATGTTATGTTTTTTTGATAGAAACAACACCAATTTCTATGTCTCCCTCTTTTGAACCCCTTAATCTATACCATTTTTAAAAAAATAGTAGTTTACAAAGTAAACTCGGAGTACTACGAACATTATTTTGGTTGTATCTCCAAATTTTGAGTGTAACTATGCTTAATTTCTCATCCAAGGCTAGCATTTCTTGTTTTCAAAAAAAAATTGGCCACTTAAGACCCCTTTTTGGCCCTTCATCTTTTTGTACTTACCTGTAGAATGAAACCAAAAGAACTTTAGAAGCTACAACTTTGGATTTAGGCAGCAATGATGTGTATCTTTTCTAAATCAAAACCACAAGACAAACTTTTTTATAGCGGAGGAATGCGGACCATTTTTCTTCTAGACTATGCATTGTTTATGCTTTAACTTTGTTTACCTAGACTTAGACATTTCTTCATATGACTACCGGAGGAAGTCAGAACCTGGAGACTTAAAAAAGTGACCACTAGGTAGTTATGAACAACATACCTGATCTGCATACAAATGTCATTAACTATGGATGCATACCACCACAAACACTATTACTCTGAATACTTCCCATACTGAGTCAGATCTTCTTCTAGAGTGAGGTCTCTTTCCCATGTTGGTACACTTTGTCTTGTTGCCATCAATGACAGTATCAAAAACATCCATCAGAACAATGTCTCTTGCCAACACTCACTGCCAAAGACTCCCTATCTAGAAGAAGAAGAAAGAAGAAGAGGCCCACTACCAAGGATGAATAGATATAATTGCATCTAGAAAATGCATGGGTTCAATTCCAATGAATCACAACAAACATCACCTTCTCAACTATATCAAAAGATGGTAGGCACCTTCTACTCACTACTTTGAGTCACCTAACACATTAAAGTTCTTACTTCCCTTGATTAACTTCACATCAAATAGATTATGCCCTCATGATCTCACACACACATGAAGTCTTGACACTTATTTATACCACCATCAACCTTGAAATCAATCTCCAAGGTTAGCAACGCAATCTTCAATTCATGAAATAGTCTCCAAGATCGACAAACACACAATATTTGAATTAGGTCTAGACCTAAACATTCCATGGCACAAAGGAATGAATACAAGCCACTTTATGCCATAGCTTGGAACTAAATCTGTCCAAGCACATTACACAACACTCACATAATCATCAAATCAACTCCTTAATCAATGTAAACATTCAAGGTCAGCCAAACAATGTAGATATAAGGAATTCTTGATCACACTCTTCAACAATCACAACCATAACTTGTGGACCATACATAGGGCCATAAAACAATCTAGAAACATCCACACACATCTTGAATTCACCTGGAAATTAGCAAATTTATCCACAACAACTTTCACCTAAAGAAGGTTCACTATCTACTTACAAACAACACTGTCGAACTCTGGTACATAAGAACATGCTTTCTGGAGCACCAAATCACAAACCTTTTGGATAGAAGATAGGTAAGATCCTTTTAAACATATATCTAGAACTGCAACATCTGAAACCATTCTGCAGAGAAATGCAAAGCAAAATACTTTCTCCTAGACACCTCTACACAACTCCAAAAATACTATCAAATACTATTCTCAAATTGGTGAACATAAATTTCACTACACAACAATCTGGAGCACCAAATTATAGATTTAGCATCTAAAAATACTTCTTGACAACATATCCAAAGCACACACTCATATCTCCAACACAAAATAAATGTTGAGCAAAAACTCAAATAGTATTTTGTAACCCAGAAGACTCCTTCAACACATTGTTTCCAGTATTAATAAAATTTTCTTAAAAGCACTTGGAAACCTAGGTACATAAGCATAACCTCAACACCTTAAGCATCTATATAAAGCATCCAAATCACATTTTAGTGTTGCCTTTAGTTGTTGTCCTTGATGTCAAAGACACAATCTCTCCTAGTTGGATATGGTACCTTGACATACACAGTGTCAGTATTTGTATAATGACAATTGGCATTTGGTTGAATGGATTGGCCTTATGATGGTATCATCATTGCTGAAATATATTGTTGACATGTTGGCATTGTGACATTATGTTGACTAGCTTATATGATGTTGGCATACATGATTGTGGTGATATGACATGTCCTCATGGCATGTTTATCATATATGATGTTATTCAGAGGCAATGACATTTGTATTGGACAGTGGCATTTGTTTTGGATAGTGGGTTGGCTCTTACTTGATATGGTTATTATCATCTCCTATGATATATGACACACATGTTTATTCTTTCTTAGTTGATAGTATTCTTGCTCGAGTTGATATTCATATGGTTTTCTCAGTTAATATGGATTACCTCACATGAAGACCATGCATATAAAAGAAGAAGCATATTTGTTTTATTGTTAAAAAGGGGTTATCATTGGTTTTTGTATGACTTGTTCTAATGAGGTGGCATCATGTGATTATGACATGTTCTAAGGCAAGTCAGCAAGGTGGCATCATGTGATTTCAAAAAGGACTTGTGTTTGAAATATAAAAAGTCATCAGTTTCTAAAAGCATAACTTGTTGAGAAGGTTTTTAAGGGAAAGAGTAGGTGATAGGCTCAAATGAGCCACACATTGTGACTGGCCCATCTAGGGCATACCAGAAACACTAATTGTGGCATAAATGTTAGTTTGTTTTTTTATTATGCAAGGTAAAATGTTTAGTTTGAGCTCCTCTCAAGCTAGGGTTTGACCAATTTAGATTTCATCATGAAAATACATGAAATGAATAGAAAATTGAGAAGAATATTTTGGAAGAGCTAGCGTTGGCCTATGCGACTATTGCATTAAATATTTTGACTTTATCTTCAGCTATTATAATTTTGGCCACTAGGTGATATTGTTACTTGAACTCTTCATTTAGTTTCTTGCTTTATTATTTGAACTTGGGCAACAACAGTTATAGGTATTGTTATTCTAATATGGGGTTTGTATTTCTAGATAAGTATGGTTTGCAATAACAATTATATGTGCCCTTTTCTTTGCTATCACTCTCATAAGGGGTTTATGATCTACATTGTTTGTTAGGGTTTCAAACTAAAAGACATTTCTTTGATAGAGAATGTGTTTCATGGGGTTTCATTTATTTGAAAATAATTCTTTTTATTTTACCACTCAGAATGATGATGATTAAGGGTTTTAAAATAATAGAGGTTGTTAACTATGATCTGAAAAGAGGTTTCAAGGTCTTGTTATGGATTTGTAATACTTTCATATGAGTAGTTATAATTGTCTTCAAATGTGCATTCAGGTGGCAATTTTTGTATATAATTATGAAGCAGCTATAAAAAGACTTAACTCTTGTTAAGCACTTTATCTTACAATTTGGGGTTCGATCCTAACCATGAAAAGGTACCTAAACTATTTCAAATAGTTATGGCAAAATAGTTGTGCCTTCAAACTGTTCAGTGAAAGAAAGAAAGACATTGTTTTGAGAAAATATAAAAGAGAGATTATACTCTATTGTGTTTGCCAGGTTTTTGCAGTTATTGGAAAATCAAACAAAAGCAATAGATTATGATTGAATATCATTCTATAAGTAGTTGTAGATGTGCACAAGTTGATGTAATTCTTGAAGTCTCAAATATTTAATGAGATATTCAAGAACAGGGCTTTAAGAGAAATAGAGTAACCCTCTATAATTTGTAATTATCTTTCTAGGCTAGGGGTTGGTGCTCCTTGAAGTTGGTGCTTCTAAATAGTGTTGCTAGTGAGGCAGGATAAAAAGCCAGTGAGGCAAGAAAAATCATTAGTGAGACAAAAGAAGTCAATGAGACTATATGATTGGGATTTTGATATCAAGCTAGTGAGGCATCTTTCTTGAGTGGTTTTTATTCCCCAAGATGGTTTTCCACTCATGCAATTTTCTATGTTATGGTCTCTCTATGTGTGATCCATTGATGTCTTGTGTCTAAACGTTACATTACATTCATTGTTCAGTGTTTCATAATTTAACTGTTGTATGTGTGACATGATACTCATTATGGGTCAGTGCAAATGCATAACATATCCAATAAAGAAATGAAACTTTGCTACTATTTGTCATAGTTCATCAATAGTTGTTTTGTTCATTCATGTTGATCTGTCAATGCATTACAGTTCATAAATGAATGTTTTTCTTACATCATACAAGAGTTGAAGTTTATGGTTGGTAATGTTTATTAAATGTTGCCAAAAATATGTCTATTTTATGAGACACTGATTCACCCCCTCCCCTCTTAGTGTCTCTCATACTCCAACAAGTGGTATCAGAGCTAGACCCTTGCAAGAAGTCTAACCATACCTTTGACCTCAAATCCTTGGGGTTGTTCCATGTATATCTCCTCCTCCAAATCACCATGGGGAAAGGCAGTTTTCACATCCAACTATTCCAAATGCAAATCTTCAGCAGCCACAATACTTAAAATAGTACCAATAGAAGTCATCTTGACAACCAAAGAAAATATCTCATCAAAATCAATGCCCTTTTTCTATGCAAATCCTTTTACAACTAACTTGGCTTTAAATTATTTCTTACCTCCATCTTCCTCTTTCAGTTGATAAACCCATTTGTTTGGTAAAGCCCTTTTACCTGCAAGCAACTTACATAATTCCCAAGTCTGATTCTTCAGCAAGGAGTCCATTTCTTCTTGCATTGCAAGCTCCCACTAAACCTTTGTATCCACCTGAATAGCTTCATCATACCCTTCTAGTTTACCAACATCTGTTAACAAAATAGAATACAAAGAGGGAGAAAACCTTTCAAGTGGTCTCCTTAGTCTTGTTGACCATCTAACATTCACTGGAGTTTGTGGTATTTCTGGTTGTTGTTGTGGAGCATGAGGAACTACTAGAACATCACTATTTGAAGTATTATTTAGCACCACATAATCCTTTTCTTTCTTCTCATGTTGCTGTAACTAATCTTTGTACAACACCTTCTCATTGAATATAACATCCCTACTTCTCACAATTTTCTAATTTTTAAAATTCTAAAGCCTATAACCAAATTAATCAATGCCATATCCAATGAAAGTACATTTTTTTGATTTTGCATCCAACTTGGTTCTATTTTCAGAATCTACATGTGCAATGCTTCACATTTGAAGGTTTTGAGAAAAGAATAACTCACCTTCTTACCTGTCCATTCATCCTCTGGAATACCACAGGCCAAAGGAACCAAAAGACCTCTATTAATTAAATATATAGTAGTGTTGACAGCCTCTGTGCACATGTTTAAAGGTAGCCTAGCATGCAATCTCATGGTCCTTGAACGCTCCATTATTGTCTTATTCATGTGCTCAGCCACTCCATTCTTCTGTGGAATCCCTAGAACCATTTTCTCCCTACATATTCCATTAAACAAACAATAATCCTCAAATTCTTTGCTGCAATACTCACCACCATTATCAGATCTGAGACATTTTAATCTTTTACCTGTCTCATTCTCAACCAAGCTTCTCCATTTCTTAAATGTTTCAAATACATCAGATTTCTACCGGAGGAAATTCCTCCAAACCTTCCTAGTTGCATCATCTATGAATATAACATAATACTGAGAGCCACCAAGAGAAGATACCTGAACTGATCCCCATACATCTATATGTACAAGCTCCAACTTTTTATCTTTCTTTGGCTTCCCATTCTTGAGAAAACTGACTCTCTTTTGTTTGCCATACACACAACTTTCATAGAAATCCATATTAATACATTTCAGACCTGGTAAAACTTTCTTAGAATGAAGTACCTTCATACCTTTTTCACTCATATGCCCAAGCCTGTTATGCCACAGTGTTGTCTCAAAACCTGCAACAACTGTTTTAGTCTCTTCCTACGAACCTACAACAATTGTTCCTGAACCTGTTTGTTTTTTCTCTGCAATAGCTAAAGTAGAAGGAACAGTATGACCTGTAAAAAGATATAAGTTGCCTACTTTCACACCTTTTGCTACTATTAAGGCACCTTTTGAAACCTTCTAATTTTTATCAGTAAATGTAACAATGCAACCTTCTTCAACTAGTTGCCCTGCTGAAATTAAATTCCCACTGAGCCTTGGATCGTGCCTTACCTCTTGTAGTAGCTAATGATTCCCATTCTGTAACTTAATGTTAATTCCTCCCTTTCTAACAATCTAACAGGGTCTGTTATCTCCCAAATAAACCAGCCCAAAATCCCCTTGGACATAATCAAGAAAACAACTTCTATGGGGCGTAGCATGCCTAAATCTAAAACCCATGAATCACCAACATTATCTAGGATAACCACATTTGCCTCCTTATTTCCTTCTTGTTTGTCTCCTTTATTCTTCTGCGACCAGCAATCTTTCTTCAGATGACCTAGTTTCCCACAGTACCAGCAATCCTTCTGTCCTCTGGATTGGGATCTCTTATCCTTTGATTTTCCTCATTACTTCCCATGACCTCCAAAACTTTTTCCTTTGTCCTTTGATATGCCGCTACTTTTTGCATTCAAAACACTACCTAATGTGGACCCTCCTGAGCTTTTCTATCGCATTTCCTCGCTAAGGATAACACCAACAACATCATCAAATTTTAAAGTGTTTGAACTAGAGATAGAGTTACTTACAACCATTACGAAGCTATTTCAACTTTCTGGCAAAGAACATAAAACTAAGAGAGCCCTCACCTCTTCATCAAATTTCACTTTTACAGAAGTTAACTGACTAACAATCATATTAAACTCATTTAAATGATCTGTCATAGATCCACCTTCAATCATTTTTAGATTAAACAAACGCTTCATGAGAAATACCTTATTTGAGGATGAGGGTTTTTCATACAATTTAGCCAAAGCTTTCATTAGTTCACTTGTTGTCTTCGCTTCTATTATATTGAATGCCATAGATGGTGCCAGGCACAATCAAATGGTTCCTAGTGCCTTTCTATCCAGAAGTTCCCAATCCTCATCCATCATTCCTTCTAGTTTCTTGGATACTCCTTCCAATGGCCTCTATAAATCCCTCTAATAGAGGTAATCCTCCATCTACATCTTCCATAACTAATAGTTTTGCCCATTGAATTTATCTACCTTCAATTTACCCTCATCTGCCATTGTTCCCACTCAACCATGAGACTCCCACGCAACCGTGAGACCTTCGTGCAGATGATAATTAAACACAACCCACTCTGGTACCACTTGTTAGGGTTAGACGGCAGAAGATATAAAAAAAAAGATTAAATAGAGGAATTGAAATACACAAAAATAGTAATGATGAGAGACAAGTTTTAACATGGTTCACCCAAACTCGGGCTACATCCCCCAAACAAAGAGTCCAATATTATTATCCAGTAAATCAAACTGATTACAACTAGCAATACCTATAACTCAACACCACCGCAAAATTTTATAGTACAATGTCAATGGAAACCCTAACCCTTTGTCACTTTTATCAAGCCTTATGTCAATTACAAAAATAGGGTTTTTTTATGTCAGCTAAGAGAAAAATAACTCTCGACACCTTTATAAAATAATAGGCAATTTTATCTTTGGGGGCGCTGCCCCCAGCAGCCCTTGCTAGGGGTATTACCCCCAAACCCCCACTATGGGATCCACCCCTGGGCCACTGCCAGGGGGATAAGCCCCTTAGGCCCCGTAGGAGGGGTTCTACCCCCATGCACTCCCCCGTTAAATAATTTGGGGGGAAACCACACCAATAAAAGTGGAGAAAATTTAACCTCCGAGTCTGATTAGGCTCCATATAACAACACCCCCCTCTTAGTTTCTCTCGTACTCCAACAAGTGGTATTAGACCTAGACCCTTGTAAGAAGTCTAACCAACTTAAGGGTTCCTAGCAAGTGGAGTACAATGGGTAAAAAGAATAGAACTAAGGCCTCAAATAGAGAAAAGAAAAATGTTGATCAACAAGTTGAAAAGCAAGCCTCAGTTAAGTCCAACAATAAGTTGTTGCATGAGTCAACCATGAATGTAGATACAAAATGTCATAAAGAAATCAGTCCTGCATATAAGAGTCTTGATAATAGTAGGCAAGAATTTGATGATTTTGTAGTTGAAATTGATGATGCAGAAGGAGATTTCTTTTGTAGATGAAGATGGACAGGAGTTCAATGAAAATGATTGTGAAGTTGATCTTGAAGGAGAGCTTTTATGTGCTCTAGAAATGAACAAGTATCTTGAAAAGGAGAACCAGGAATTAAAGGTTCAAATTCAACAAGAGAAGGATTCTAAGAGTAAGGTACTCTCTGATTTTGCTAAAGTTGCTTTAGAACTTAAAGAGGCAAAGATACAAATTGAAGAGACAAACAAATTTGTCATTAGTCTAAAAATAGAATTTGAAGAAGTTAAGAGAATAGTTGACCTCACAAAATCTGATCTTGAAGTAAAAAGATTAGAATGTCTGAAGTTAGAGAAAGAAATAGTCTCTTTAAGAAAGGATTTGGAAAAAGCTTCTTCAAAGCTGCATAAGAATATTCAATCTAAAAAGAGTACTGACTGCCTGAATGATATGTTGAGTAAGAAAAGATATTATAGAGACACTACTGGCTTGGGTTATGAAAAAGGAGAATGTTCCAAGTCAAGAGATGCTCCTAGGAAGAAGATATACCTGAATACTTACTCTACTGCCCCTGGGAATGAAGCCAAGAAGGAAGAAAAATATTAAGTTGGTGATAGAAGTAGTACAAATAGGCACTAAAGACCTTCATCTACTAGGCAATATTATTCTATCAGGTATAACTATTCTTAGTTTCATGGTTATTGCTATACATGTAATGCTTATGGTCACAGGGCTAGAGATTGTAAAAGAAATGGTTTTGGGTGGAATAAAGAGAAAAGTTCTTATGGTTGGTCAAATCAGAATTACAATAATGTTTGTTATATCTATAATAAAGTTGGCCATTTTGCAAGAAACTATTGGATGCATGCAAGGTATGATTCTAGAAGAAACTATTCTCCTCTTGATCAAAACTATAATATGTTGTGTTATAGATGCAATAGTTTTGGGCATAATGCTCAATGGTGTAAAAGAAGGATAAAACCAATTGGTGGTTATATATTTAAGCAAAAGCAAGTGAATGCCTTGGGCAAGGAAAATAAACATCCTATACTAGTTTGGAGAAGAAAACAACCAAGAGATGAAAAGCCAAAACCCATGCATGTTGCACAAAAGACATTATCATTCACATGAGAACTGACTTAAATTCAGGGCGAGATGCTTATTGTTTTATCTCTCATCCCCAAAAAGATAATAGCATGCATTGTTAGAGACATTTAATGTATTGAAGTGGCAGGGTAGCGACAGTGTTGTCCCTGATTTCTTTCTCTATTCTAGATTGAAATGATTTCTGTAGTGTCTCTTGAAGTCAACATTCTCCAATAACAAGGACATTAGTATAATGGTTGCATAGTTTTTGGAGACAACAAACCTTTCTTGCTCTGGTAGATTATATTTATTATAGATCTCTGATACAATCCTCTTTGTGGTTATCTTGTAGTTTTGAAATGGTGATATATAGTGTTCTTAACATCTCTGTTTGTTTTTTATAATACTAAATTGGTAAATTGTAGTGGATAGTTGCAGTGGTATAGTAATAGTACCTTGGTGAGTAGAATGTTTGATTGCTCTATGACTATAATTTCATGCATTGACACAGTGTTATATGATAGTCTGTTATTGACAATGCAAAAATACTTCATAATAGTACAGTATTATAGTTCTCATGACTGATAATATCTGCTGACAAGGTATGTGACAATGTTTTGTGCCATTGTATTAGACTTTGCATCAGACAGGGTTTCTTGGAAGGATTATGCATGTCAAGGATAATCTTTGAAGTATGAACTACAATTGTTG
The DNA here is from genome assembly GCA_027924645.1 of Cunninghamia lanceolata. Classification (NCBI taxonomy): domain Eukaryota; kingdom Viridiplantae; phylum Streptophyta; class Pinopsida; order Cupressales; family Cupressaceae; genus Cunninghamia; species Cunninghamia lanceolata. Next base: position 22,773,773 of record BSBN01001281.1, read on the forward strand.
GTTTGATCTTAGATAGTAGTTTTTGTAGTCACTTTTGCTTACCTCCTTGCACATGGTATGTGAGGATAGAGATTTTAAAATGGTTTATGAAATGAACTTGAGTGGCAGTCAATTCATGCCAATGATTCTTTGCTGGTTTTCATTCACTTGAGCAAGAAGTCACTTGAAAGTTATTTTGACAAGTAGTTCTTCACACTACTTTCATCTTGACAATAATTTGGTTGGCATTGGTATATACATGGCTTGGTATATTTTAGTTCATACTTTGCACTTTGCAAATTTATTTTGCATTTGGATGATCATATATTTGACAATGCTAACAGTGGCTTAGTTAGTTTTTATTAATAGATGTTGACATCAGAGGCTTTAACTCTTGTGGCTTCTCATTACATGGTCAGTGATAGTAGCTTACATGCTAGAGCTGTTTTGAAACAAAGATCTTTAGATAGTTAGCTAGTACTTAACTTGACAATGCTTTGAGTCATCTTGTCACAATTTCTATGTTTTGTTCACCTTGGTAATTCTGTCAATAAATCTTGTTGCTTCAATACAGTGAGTTAAGAAGGAGAAACACTGCACCTTGTTTTGTGTGAACATAATTGCAATATACATTTCCGTACTAGTTTGTTTTCACAACAGAGTAGTAAGTTTTAATGAAAAAGGAAGATTATAAGTATATAACATTCTTGACAAAGTTTGACATGAATCAAAGAGTGAAACAAGTGTTACAATATGATGGAACCTTGCAGTGCTATGATCCTTAGAATAGTGAAGTGATATATGGTGTCTTGCATCATGAGTTCAGTGAGGTGTTATTCTTCATGCCTTAGATATACCAAGAAAACATGACAGCATATTGTTGCATAGACAAGACTGTGACACTTAAATGAGTAATAAATTTCAATATGGTGCATAGTAACTGTAGTTTCTGATAGTGTTCTTAACTGAAGAATAGTTATTTGTTTGACAATGATTGTTTCTTAGACAATCAAAATAACCATTAGTGATAGTTTGACACATGCTATACCAGACATTTGAGTTTGTTGCCCTAATGACAAATTCACAACTTGCTCTATAATGATTGAATACAGTGGTCACATGCTCTGGTATATGCCTGATAGTTGGCATGGTTTCTGATTGATGATTGACATTGTTTGTGACAGTCTCCTCAGTTGTTGTCTATCTTTACTACATGCTCTTCATGCTGTTGATATTTCATTATGGTGCTGACATCTCATTTTTTGTTTCAGATGTTCTAGATACTTCTCAATCATGGGATAGCCTTGGTATGTTTGAGATGTTTTATATTTTCTGATTCTATTTCTCATTTTAGGCATTTGTTGATCTCTAATTTATGTTATCTCGTGGAGGCATTGGCACATTTTTCTTTCTACCTTTGCCTTGATGTCAAAAAGGGGAAGAGAGAGTTTTGTTTTGCCATCATGGACAAAGGGGGAGTTTCTTGCCCTCAGTTGTTGTCTTTGATGTCAAAAACACAATCTCTCTTAGTTAGGTATGGTACCTTGACATACACAGTGTCAGTATCTATATCATGACAATTAGCATTTGGTTGAATAGCTTGGTCTTATGATGGTATCATCATTGCTGGAATATATTGTTGACATGTTGGCATTGTGAAATTATGTTGATTGGCTTATATGATGTTGGCATATATGATTGTGGTGATATGACATGTCCTCATGGCATGTTTATCATATATGATGTTATTAAGAGGCAATGACATTTGTATTAGACAGTGGCATTTGTTTTAGATAGTGGGTTGGCTCTTACTTGATATGGTTATCATCATCTCCTATGATATATGACACACATGTTTATTCTTGCTTAGTTGATATTATTCTTACTCAAGTTGATATTCATATGGTTTGCTCAAATAATATGGTTTACCTCACATGAAGACCATGCATATAAAAGAAGCATATTTGTTTTATTGTTAAAAAGGGGGTCATCATTAGTTTTTGTATGACTTGTTCTAATGTAAATTATGAGATGTTCTAATGAGATGGCATCATGCGATTATGACATGTTCTAAGGCAAGTCAGCAAGGTGGCATCATGTGATTTCAAAAAGGACTTGTGTTTGAAATATCAAAGGTCATCACTTTCTAAAAGCATAACTTGCTGAGAAGGTTTATAAGGGAAAGAGCAGGTGATAGGCTCGAATGAGCCACACATTGTGACTGGCCCATCTAGGGCATACTGGCAACACAGTTGTGGCATATATGTTAGTTTTTTTTATTATGCAAGATAAAATGTTTGGTTTGAGCTCCTCTCGAGCTAGGGTTTGACTAATTCAGATTTCATTATGAAAATACATGAAATGAATAGCAAACTAAGAAGAATCTTCTAGAAGAGATCAAGCTAGCCTATGTGACTGTTGTGGTAAACATTTTGACTTCATCTTCAGCTATTATAATCCTGCCCACCAGGGGATATTGTTACTTGAACTCTTCGTTCAATTTCTTTCTTTATTTTTTGAACTCAGGCAACAAAAATTATGGGTATTGTTTTTTTGATATAGGGTTTGTATTTCTATTTGAGTATGGTTTGTAGTGGTAGTTATATGTGTCCTTTTCTTTCCCATCTCTCTCATAAGGGGTTTATGATATACATTGTTGGTTAGGGTTTCAAACTCAAAGACATTTCTTTGATAGAGGATGTGTTTCGTGCAGTCTCATTTATTTAAAAATAATTATTTTTGTTTTATCACTCATAATGATGATGATTAAGGGTTTTGAAATAATAGAGGTTGTTAACTATGATTTGAAAAGAGGTTTCAAGGTCTTGTTATGGATTTATAATACTTTGATATGAATAGTTATAATTGTCTTCAAATGCACATTTGGGTGGTAATTTTTGTATATCATTACGGAGCAGCTGTAAAAAGACTTAACTTTGGTTAAGCACTTTATCTTACAATTTTGGGTTTGATCCTAACCATGAAAAGGTACCTAAACTATTTCAAATAGTTACAGCAAAATAGTTATGCCTTCAAACTGTTCAGTGAAAGAAAGAAAGACATTGTTTTGAGAAAGTATAAAAGAGAGATTATACTCTATTGTGTTTGCTAGGTTTTTGCAATTATTGTAAAATCAAACAAAAGCAATAGATTATGATTGAATATCATTCTATAATTAGTTGTAGATGTGCACAAGTTGATGTAATTCTTGAAGTCTCAAATATTCAATGAGCTATTCAAGAACGAGGCTTTAAGAGAAACAAAGTAACCCTATGTAATTTGTAATTATCTTTCTAGGCTAGGGGTTGGTGCTCCTTGAAGTTGGTGCTTCTAAATGTATTAGGGGTTGGTGAACCTTGAAGTTTGTGCTTCTAAACATTGTTGCCAATGAGGTAGGATAAAAAGCCAGTGAGGCAAAGTTGTATAAAGCCAGCAAGGCAAGAAAAATTGTCAGTGAGACAAAAGAAGTCAGTGAGACTATATGATTGTGAGTTTCATATTAAGCTAGTGAGGCATCTTTCCCAAGTGGTTTTTATTCCCCAAGAGGGTTTTCCACTCATGTAATTTTCTATGTTATGGTCTCTCTATGCATGATCCATTGATGTCTTGTGTCTAAACTTTCCATTACATTCATTGTTCAGTGTTTCATATTAAATGCTACATGTGTGACATGATACTCATTATGGGTTAGTGCAAATGCATAAAATATCCAATAAAGAAATGAAATTGCCCTACTATTTGTCATAGTTCATCAATAATTGTTTTGTTCATTCATGTTGATCTGTCAATCCATTATAGTTCATAAATGAATGTTTTGCTTTCATCATATAAGAGTTGAAGTTTATGGTTGGTAAAGTTTATTAACTATTACCAAAAAAAAGTTTATTTTATGAGACACTAATTCATCCCCCCTCTCAGTGTCTCTCATACTCCAACATTTAGAAAAGAAACTAAATCAAGCAATAATAACTTCATGGGAAGACACAATTTACACCAATGACAACACAAACATATTGACATCAATGACAACACCGATTAGCACATACTTGCAACAATATCCCCATTTGTCATTGATGATAACATATGATGTGATAAACCATCATGACATAACTCTACACCAGCCTCACTCTCCCCCTTTCTTTTATACATCTTACTCTCTTTCTCTCCCTTTGTTTTTCATAGGAACTCTCTCCCCCTTTGACATCAATGGTAAAGGGTGACACATCTTTCTCAATCTTTCTCCCCATGATTATGATGCTACACATACTTGCACTCTTCTCAACTACTCTAAATACTCCTCCTTAGGAGTACATACCAACCTATAACAACTCTTACTCCCCCTGACTATAACAATCATCAATGCCACTACCTTCTCTCCCTGAGACTCTTACTCCTCTTTACTACAACAATCATCAATGACACTACCTACTCTACCTAAGAGGTAGCCTCCAACATTAGTCCAAAAAAAAAAAGAATCTTGAGTCATACTGGATTGATGCATCTCGTTATGTATCTAGTTTAAAGAAGGAGGGGCAAAACCCCTAACTTCTCCTAGAGACACTCAAATGTATCCTTAGGAAGAACCTCAGTGAATATGTCAGCAACTTGATCCTTTGTAGGCACATACTCAAGCTTCACTTCATTCTCTGTAACCTTCTCTCTCAAAAAATGATACCTAGTAGAAATATGCTTTGTCCTTGAATCCATTACTGGATTCTTTGAAATATTAATAACAGTTGCATTATCACATAAAATAGAGATAGGCTCATCATACACAGCTTTGATATCCTTTAGGTTTTATTTCATCCATAACACCTGTGTACAACATGATGTTGTAGCAATATACTCTGCCTCTACAATAGATAAGGACACTAAATCTTGCTTCTTTCTTAGCCAAGATACAACTCTATCTTGAAGAAATAATGCACCACCACTTGTACTTTTCCTATAATCTACACATCTAGCCTAATTTGCATTTGTGTAGGCACTTAGGGTAAAGTCATTGTTATTAGGATACCACAAACCATGATTTGGAGTTCTTTTCAAATATCTAAATATCTTTTTCACCACCATGACATGTGACTCTCTAGGATCTTCTTGAATTCTTGCCACAAGACAGACTGCATGCATAATATCTGGTCTGGTAGCAGTGAGATATAGCAGTCCTCCAATCATTGATCTATATTTTCTTTGATCAGTCTTAGGGGATTCATCATTTTTTCTTAGCTTGTAGCTAGTTATCATGGGGGTATAAACTAATTTAGAATCTTCCATTCCAAACTTCTTCAACAATTCCTTGACATACTTTGATTGTGAAATGAAAATACCCTTATCTATCTGATTAATTTACAGCCCAAGGAAAAAGTTCAACTCTCCACACATTGACATCTCAAATTCTTTTTGCATCTCATCTATAAAGTCCTTACACATACCATCATTTCCACCAAATATTATGTCATCCACATAGACCTAAACAATTAGGATTTCATATTTGCCTACCTTGATGTACATATTATTGTTTGCAGACCCTTTACTAAATCCTTGTTGCAACAAATACCTATTTAACCTTGCATACCAAGCTCTTGGAGCTTGCTTTAGTCCATACAATGCCTTCCTCAATCTACATACCATATCTAGTTTATCTGACAACTGAAATCCATCTAGTTGCTCTATGTATACTGTGAGGCCGATTATCTTACCTTCCTTATTTTTTATCATTATGCATTTCAGCTGATGACATTATCAGACTTTTAGTGACTATGGTTTCATTATCCAGACTTAATTTTATCTCCTGATTATGATAGGACATTGATTAGACATATGTGATTCGATTTGATCAGATTTGATGATATTTTGTGATTCGACATATGAGATATATTAGATGATGTTTTGTGATGAGATTCTAGTTATTTATGTGATGTTGACTATTTGACATGTGATTGAAAAATATAGTTTAATTTGGAATTATGTATTGATGATTATTGTTGTATTTGATTTGCATGAATTTAATTACAGTTCCTTCGGCTATGATTATTCATGATATGATTGACACTTGATCGAGATGTGCAGGCTTTACATTCCCTAGCCACGGGAAATTGGAGGTAGATATCACACCAATCTTATCCCTTGTGAAACCAATCCATTCCCAAGAGGGATAAGGAACACATTTGAATAAGAATGTGATTTAAGTGCTTGATTTAATTTTTAATCTTTTGGCCTAGTACCCTTTGTTAAATTTATTAATAATAAGTGTTGTATAATTTTATTTGACTTACACCACTTCATATTTATTTTAGTTTTTTTGAGGCCATTTTAAGTGGATTTATGACCCCCTTTGTGAACCTTAGTGCCCCAAAAGTTACCCTAGGTGGTTACCCATGGATTTAGGGTCAACTTGGACTATCTAACTCTTGGATTAACTCACTTTTTGTCACTTTAAACTATGGTTTAGTCAAAGTGACGAAATTTGAAATTAGGGAAGGTGGAAGATGAGTCATGCCTTGGGAAAGACTCGTCTCCCTTCCCAAAATTTGGGAATCCTTTCCCAAGGAAGACTTGGGAGGTCTCCAAGACTCCCAAGTGTGTGGGAGCTTCCTCCAAGACTCTCACACACGTGTGAGAGCATCTTGTAGGGAGATGGCTCTTTGAGAGAATAAGAGGATGCCATATGTCATCCCTTATCCTCTTGAAGGTTTGAGAGGGAATGCCACCTCACCACTTGTTCTCTCACACATGTGTGAGAGCACAAGTGGATAAGGTGAGGATTGAGATGGAATGGGAGGATGACACTTGCCATCCTCACACTTCCTCTCCCTTGCAAGTGGCATTGGAGGAGGAAGGAGAAGGTGACAAGTGTCACCTTCTCATTCCTCAAGGCCAAATTGATGGCCTATATTATCTCCTCTTGTTGATGAGTGTGGAGTTCATGCAATTTTAATTTTTCTTGCTCTTTTTGAGGAGTTTAGAAAAGTTAGAGGAATTCTTGAAAGATTGGAAGGTTTGGGAAAGCTTGGAGCTCTTCACCAAACATGCTTCCATTATAGGGCTTTGAAGGTTAGCCTCTTTAACTACGTTTTCTCACCCTTGCTTATTATTGTGTTGTATTATGTTTTTGGTTATTTGTTGTCTTCATTGTTTTTGTGTGGGATGGGAGTATGGTGAGAGCACCTCCATTTGGAGGTAATGCTCAACTTGTTTGGGTAGGGGAAAGGAACCTCCCTGAGGTCACTCCCAGATTTTGTTACTATGCCTTGACGGCTTTCTTTTGTTGAGGAGATTATTTGAATGGCAAGAGTGTCATGGAGGTTATTTTGTGATTTGTGGAGAGTTGTGATTTTGGAGACTTTTGGCTTGAGGCCATGAGATTGGTATTTTATCATTTGGGTGGCCTTTGAAGTAGAGGGGTCCATTCCCTACCCTCATCAAGCTCATTTTAATGAGTTTAGTTATGTGTTAACCTTTGGGTTGTTTTTGTGTTGTTGATGTGGATTCTTGTTGTGGATTGTTATACCTGTGTGAATCCCTACCTCCCTAGCTCGAGGGTGTCTCACTTGCGGGTCTACGGTAGGGAGGAGAGCTTTTCGAAGTGGCTAGTTTTGTTCTTCTCTTGTTGTGTTATTTGCATGTTTAAGTGAAGAAATTGAGTTTTTGTGGAGCTTAGTTTGGGTGGATTGGTTGTATTTTCTTGGCTGTTGAAGCCATGGCCATTGTGGCCTTATTGTATTTTATTTTTGTGAAAGTTTGCTAAGTTATTTGCCATGGAGTTGGTTGTGATAAATGATGCAATGTAAACATTCTGTTATTTTTTTTAAATGTTGTTTATTTCTTATTTGGTGGAAATGGGAAGTTGTGAATACAAGTGAAATTTGGTGTATACTTCTGTTATTTTTCTTGTAAAGAAAATAATAGCTATGTGTGTAAATTAAATCTAGGAGTATGTAAAAGAAAGAAAGAGGAATCTTCAATTTAGTTTCTATGATGTTGGGTTGAAAGTTCCTTTATGTAAGTTGTTTTTGGAAAGAGAACATAATTTAGAGTAAAATGCATTATCTAGTTTAAATAAATTCATTCAAAGAAAAATTTAATAGAGTTATGCATGAACATTTATGCTTACAAAAAAAATACTACTGATTTAATTATGTTATAATGCTAAAAGCTTATATTCTGTTATTTATGACATTGTTATATGAAGATAGTATTGGGTATATATTTAAATACACACATATACATATGAAAATATGTATTTATGTATATATAAATATATATGTATATATATATTACATTATTTTACTTAAATCATGTTGTTGTTTGTATGTTTTATTTCCTATGTTGGTGCTGTGATAGAAAAGAAAATACAGAGATAAATTTTGATGTTTATATATATAATATATACACTTATATATATATATATATATATATATATATATATATATATATATATATATATATATATATATATATATATATGCAATAATAGATAATGTAGATTAAACTGTAATAAGTTGAACTAACTATGATTTTGGCCTGGGTATACATACATACATACATACATACATATATATATATATATATATATATATATATATATATATATATATATATATATATATATAGCACCTTAACCAAAATTTAAACAAAAAATAATAATATGCAAAGAAGACTGTCGAGAGAGAGAACCCTACGGCAGCCATGCTATTAGAGAAGTTTACTATGGTAGTGATACACAGATTGTATAAGGTTGGGGTGGGTTGTCGTGGGCGGTGCTCACCACATACCCCACTGCTAATTCTTTAAACTTAGAGTGTGGGGAGGGGGTTGGAACCCCCCATCCACACCCAACTCCTCTACAGCGAGTGTAACAATGTACCCACCGTGCTCTCTTTAACCACAACTACAGTTGTTATTACCACACCCCCGAACCCCGCAACATTCTGTGATTACCACGCACTCCACGGCTGTCACACCCCTCCTACTCCCTAACCCCCACAGTGCCACCGCAGTGGCCTCAAAATCATTTGTCACCTTTGTTCCTCCACCCCACTTTGTAGGCAATGCCACTATTGACAGCACCGCCACGTCTCTCTCTCCGTTGCTCCACTCCCTCGACCGCATAGACCCTGCATCAGGCTTTCACTATATCATTTCACTATGCATGTATTTATTTTTTTATATATTCAGTGTATAAACAAAAAAAATATATTTATTTTTGGTATCACATGACTGGGTATACCCCCGGGTATCTTCCATGGCCTCCATTACTAGTCCAAACCCTAACCTACTCACAAAAGGAAGAAAACAAACAAAGGGAAACAAACGAGAAAGAATAGAATGAAATTAGGGCAACATAGAGAATAGGAAAACAATAAAAATGCAATTAGGGCATCTTGTAGATAGAAAACCATTCTAAAATGGAATTAGGGCCTTTCTCATTTTGTGAGAGTTTATTTTTACTCTCATTTTTTTTAAATTCCCATTTTACTCACTTTTATCTGATTTTGTATTTCTTTTAAGTTTTGCCTATTTCTAATGGGGTTTTGTTTTGTTTATTTATTGCCTTGGGTGTTTATTTCTTAGGAGGGGACTAAAATCATTTTATTTGGGAAGAGAATTTTGCCTTTCTTTTAAATTCATCCTAGTTGAGATTTTATTTTATTTTATTTTATCTTCCCCTAGCGGGATTTTAACATTTTTTTTAATTATCTATTTTATCGTTATTTTTACGGAAAGAGTTATTTAAACTCTCCTCCCTCTATTAAATTTTTGAGTTAGTTATTAAATATAATTGTCGAAATTGTATTTAATAATGGACTCGATTTTCTCCTTGGATTTATTTGGCGTCTTGTCATTAATTATTATTATTTTATTTTCAAATTTTTATTCCTTTATGCCAGGTTGATTTATTCGACCTTGGCAGAATACTTATTTTAATATTTTACTATTTTGTTTAAATCGTTTGAAATTTGTTCTTATTTTTAATTTAATTTTACTCTTAAATTTTATTTAATTCCTTATTGGTGATGTATTTTAAATTTTATTTTGCGTTTATCAAAAACGCGTTATGCTGTTGAATTTTTCCTAGATTTCTAGGGTTTAATTTTTGAGTTATTTTATTATCTTTTAATCCATCATCCCACATGAATCATGCAACCATCAATTCATCTTTTTCTTATCCTTTTTTCAATTTTATTTTGACCAGAGTTGAGATAGGTTTCAAAGCTGACAGATTCATCTTCACACCAAGGAAACTAGGGGTTCAAATTTTAACCAATCTAACCCTAGCAGCGACACACTTCATGTCGCATACCCCCTAGATGGCTATCATCATCACAGTTATGTTGACATGCTTATGCCTTATGATTATTGCCACCAAGCATGCAGATGCATGCGAGGGGGTTCCTAGGGATAGGTAGAAACATTTTTCATAGTTCGTGTCATGACCACATGGTAAATGTGGACATGACATGTGTGTTGTATGTCGTGACCGCATGGGAAATGCAGGCATGACATTTGGTATCAGAGCCTAAGATTAAACACTAGAATTATTTTGGGCACATTATTATTTCCATAACTTTGATTAATTTGTGGTTACTTCATTTTTGTAAGATGCCTCCCTAACGAGTTCGGCGAGCGCAGTCTTGCCACACTCCACCTGCCGAGGTACACACTGACTCTTCAGCTGAGGAACTGGATCAGCTAGTCCCATAGCCACATCCAGACTTATTAGTATCGCATGCACCACTGGCCCTACCAGATATTGGGCCATAGATATTATAGGCTTTACATGCATTTTTAGATAGGCTTCGACTGGCTGTAGCAGAGCCACACATAGAGCCATGTGTTGAGCCCTACGAGAGGAGCCACGCATGGAGCCACAAGCTGAGTCCCATGTTGAGCCACGTGTGGAGCCCCGTGTTGAGCCACGAGGGGCACCACATGTGGAGCATTATGTCAAGGTGCCAGAGACGACGGCAACAGAGGTTGGTTCAGCCGACAAGGCCCGTAGTAGGAGCCCTTTACGTCATGCTAGGTATGATGAGGCAATACGAATAGAGCACATTGTTTATAGACCTTATGACTATTACATAGATGAAGCTATCAGGAGGCCTAGAGACAAAGGGGATCCCATTAGGGATATATTGAGGCTGAACCCTCCTACATTCATCAGAACCACAAAGGGAGCTGAGGCAGAGGCCTGGCTCATCAGCTTAGATAGATGCTTTGCGTTGTACCCTTACGAGGGAAACACAAAGGCTCATGTAGCAGTACACCTATTGCAAGATGCAACAGCTACCTAGTGGTGCACTGAGGAGTGCAAGCGTCACCTTTCATTAGACACTCTCACATGGGAGACCTTCACTGAGTGCTTCAATGCGTGATACTTATCAGATCATTATAGGCAGTGTCGTATAGATGAGTTCAATGACCTTGAAAAGAGGGGACTTATAGTGGTACAGTATGAGGTTAGATTTACCAAGTTATCCTGATATGCAGAGTATCTCCATGACAAGAAACTCCTGTGCATAAGTTTATCAGAGGACTGAATCATAGTATAGCAGGGCCTGTTTGTATGGCAGACCCCCAGACTTTGAGTGATGCTGCCGAGAAGGTATATATCGCTGAGGAAATTTAGGGATGAGGGCAGAGTTCACGCGATCAGTTTCAGGATCATGGACAATAACAACATCAACAGAGTTTCTGCAGACCATCACAGCTACCTCATAGGGGAGGATTTAGTTCCCCTCCCTTACCTCCTAGACCCCCATAGCAGCACCAGCCACAACAGCAATAGAGAGCTAGGACACAACAAAGGGCACATGGGAGACATAATAGAGGTTAGCAACAGTAGGGCCCGCGCAGAGATCAGAGGCAGTAGGGACCACCTGTGAGACCTATGAGGTCACATCAATCTTATAGGGGCTCATAGGGGTCTACTAGTAGATCAGGACAGTAGCAGTCAAGTAGGACTCAGACTGAATAGGTACAGGCTAGGGGTCCTTGTTATGTTTGTGGTGGAGCTGGACACCTAGCCAGAGAGTGCCCATAGGGTTTTATAGCAGAGAATAGCCTTGTGCAGGAGGATCTGAGCAGACTGTTAGTGATGTGGGTAGATCCCACCGTTTGTTTGCAGCAGTTGATAACCGCTAGGCTGATTTTCAAGCATCAGTGATTGAGATGTTAAGTATGATTGGGGGTAACCCCATTTTTATTCTCTTTGATTCTGGCACTACTGACTCTTTCATATCTCCATCATTAGTGGAGCGTTGTAGTCTGGTAGCCTTTAGGCAGGGTGATAGGTGGGTGGTTGAGTTGGCCTCAGGGGCCAAGATGTTAGTAGATGCCTTAGTCCATGACTGTGAGATTGCTTTGGGACCCTTTACTATAGTATGTGACCTTAGAGTCATGACATTAGGATCTTATGATGTGGTGTTGGGTATGGATTGGCTTATGGCTCATCGAGCCAAACTAGATTATCACCAAAAGGTGATCAGCTATTTAGATGATCACGGTACATCAGTTGAGATAGTGGGCATTCAGAAGCCCACAACAGTACGTATGATATCTGCTCAGTAGCTTAAGCAATGCATGTGGAAGGGATGTTAGATGTTCGCCATCACAGTGAGTGACAGGTCAGATGACGAGCCTGAGGCATGTTTGGATGATCATCCCATTCTTAGAGAGTTTGCTAATGTGTTTCCAGTAGAGTTATTGGGGATGCCACCCTGATGTGAGGTAGACTTTCACATAGACTTAGTGCTAGGTACTGAGCCAGTGTCTTGTGCATGCTATAGGATGACCACACATGAGCTCACAGAGCTCAAGTTACAGTTGAAGGACTTGCTCGAGAAGGGGCACATCTGATTGAGTGTTTCACCTTGGGGCTCTCCTATCATCTTCATGAAGAAGAAGGATGGGTTTCTTCATTTGTGCATGGACTACAGGCAGTTGAATAAGGTGACAGTGAAGAACTGTTATCCTCTGCCTAGGATTGACGATCTTCTTGATCATATGTAGGGAGCTAGGGTGTTCTCTAAGATAGATCTAAATTCCAGTTATCATCAGCTACATATCATAGAGGTGGATATCCATAAGACTACCTTCCAGACTCGTTATGGCCACTATGAGTTCAACGTGGTCCCCTTCGGCTTGACAAATGCCCCTGCAGTGTTCATGAGTCTAATGAACAGGGTGTGTCGTACCTATTTAGATCAGTTCATGATCATTTTCCTCGATGACATCTTGATCTATTCACAGACCGAGGAGGAGCATGAGGAGCACCTTTGTCAGGTTCTACAGTGTTTGAGGGAGCAGAATCTTTATGGGAACTTGGCAAAGTGTGCATTTTTTAGGACAAAGGTTCAGTATCTAGGGCATATCCTATTTGGTGATGGAATCTCAGTAGATCCATCGAAGATCAGGGCTATCAAGGATTGGCTAGCACCCACTAGTGTGACAAAGGTTAGGAGTTTTATGGGGTTAGCTGGTTATTACCATCACTTTGTAGAGGGTTTTTCTCAGATAATGCACCCCATCACTTCCCTTCAGCAGAAAGGGAAGAGTTTTCTTTCCATTGGGCAGTGTGAGAGGGCCTTCGAGGTCCTCAAGGAGTGTCTTACCAGCACTCCCATTTTGGCAGTTCCTGATCTTGCGGTAGATTTTATAGTTTGCACAGATGCATCACTTGACGGATTGGGAGCAGTACTTATGCAGGGTGGTAGAGTGATCACATATGAGTCACGAAAGCTTAAGACCCATGAGTTGAACTACCCCACACATGACTTGGAGTTAGCGGTAGTGGTTCATGCTCTAGTTCATTGGAGGCATTTCTTGTTGGGTCATTGCTTTGAGCTCCATTCATATCACCACAGCCTTCAGTGTATCTTTACATAGCCGAATCTGAATGCCCTTCAGCGGTGTTGGATGGAGTTTCTCTGCAAGTATGACTTTGATGTCCACTACATCAAAGGGAAGGAGAACATGGTTGCCGACGCATTGAGTTGGAGGTGCCATGAGCTCTTGACCTTAACTCTGAGTGTGGACTTGAGAGGATACATTATTTAGCATCTGCTAGAGGATGAGTGGTTTATTGAGGTGTAGTAGGAGATTAGTTAATAGAGGGCCCTTGTGGGCAAGTTTGCAGGGTATTCACTTGAGGCAGATGGGTTACTTCATCATCGACAGCACATCTATGTACTCTGCATAGGTGACCTACATACTGTAGTGTTATCAGAGGCTACAAGAGCACCATATGCGGCACATCTAGGGGTGAAGAAGATGTATGCCAACCTATGACAGCTGTACCATTGTGCGGGTATGAGACATGACATAGCAAAGTTTGTTGCTCGATGCCTTGAGTGCCAGAGGGTCAAGGCTGAGCATCTGCATCCAGCGGGTCTTCTGTACCCACATGATATACCTAAGTGGAAATGGGATACCATTTCCATGGATTTTATTGTTGGTCTTCCTATGTCTTCGTGTTACCATGATGCCATCATTGTGATAGTTGACAAGTTGACCAAGGTGGAGCATTTATCACCTGTATGCATGACATACAATGTGCCAGTAGTGGCGAGAGTATTCTTAGATGATATTGTGAGATTGCATGGAGTACCTCACCGCATCATTTCTGATAGAGATCCAGTTTTCACTTCAGCATTCTGGAGAGCCTTGTAGTAGGCGTTGGGCACACAGCTCAACTTTAGCTCCACTTATCACCTTGAGACAGATGGATAGACAGAGCGGGTGAATCAAGTGTTGGAGGACATGCTTCAGATGTATGTTATGGACCATCAGTCTAGATGGGAGGAGTATCTATATCTGGTTGAGTTTCCCTACAATAATGGGCATCACAGCTTGTTGGGTATGCCTCCCTTTCAGGCTTTATACGATAGACCATGTAGGACACCATTGAGTTGGGATCGGATAGAGGACAGAGTTGCCATTGGTCTAGAGTTAGTACAGGGTATGGAGCAGTAGGTCACACTAATTAGGCAAAGATCGTAGGAGGCACAGGATAGACAGAAGAAGTATTCTGATGCTAAGAGGATTGATTGGAGCTTTTCAGTGGGTGACAGGGTATTCCTTAGAGTGCATCCACACAAGAGTCCGATTTGTTATGGAAAGGGCTCTAAGCTCACACCACGATTTGTAGGACCCTTTGAGATTTTGGAGCAGATAGGGCCAGTTGCCTATTGTCTAGTGTTGCCACCTAGCCTATCATGTATCCACGATATCTTTCATATTTTTGTATTGAGGTGATATTATTTGATTTATCTCACATACTGGACTGGAGTGCTCTACAGGTAGAGGCAGATGGTCAATTGGCTTTGGAGCCAATTCACATATTGGCCCGTTGGACGTTGGGCCTTCGAGGTTGAGAGCTCGACCAGGTTAGGGTCTAGTGGGATCATTATGATGAGGTCACAGTGACTTGGGAGGATGCAACTAGTTTGAGGGCACTCTATCCTCACCTTTTTTATGACTTCAAGGAGGAAGTTTAGTCTTAGGAGGGGAGGATGTGAGGCCAATTATTTTACCTTCCTTATATTTGATCATTATGTATTTCAGTTGATGATATTATTAGACTTTTAGTGACTATGGTTTCATTATGTAGACTTGATTTTATCTCTTGATTATGATAGGACATTGATTAGACATATGTGATTCAAGTTGATCAGATTTGATGATATTTTGTGATTCGACATATGAGATATATTAGATGATGTTTTGTGATGAGATTCTAGTTATTTATGTGATGTGGACTATTTTACATGTGATTGAAAAATGTAGTTTAATTTGGAATTATGGATTAATGATTATTGTTGTATTTGATTTGCATGAATATAATTCCAGTTGCTTCGGCTATGATTATTCATGATATGATTGACACTTGATCGAGATATGCAGGTTTTACATTCCCTAGCCATGGGAAATTAGAGGTAGAGTTCACACCAATGTTATCCCCTATGAAACCAATCCATTCCCAAGAGGGATAAGGATCACATTTGAAATAGAATGTGATTTAAGTGCTTGATTTAATTTTTAATCTTTTGGCCTAGTACCCTTTGTTAAATTTATTAATAATAAGTGTTGTATAAATTTTATTTGACTTACACCACTTGGTATTTATTTTAGTTTTTTTTAGGCCATTTAAAGCGGATTTATGACCCCCTTTGTGAACCTTAGTGCCCCAAAAGTTACCCTAGGTTGTTACCCATGGGTCTAGGGTCAACTTGGACTATCTAATCCTTGGATTAACTCACTTTTGGTCACTCTCAACTATGGTTTAGTCAAAGTGACAAAATTTTAAATTAGGGAAGGTGGGAGATGAGTCATGCCTTGGGAAAGACTCATCTCCCTTCCCAAAATTTGGGAATCCTTTCCCAAGGAGGACTTGGGAGGTCTCCAAGAATCCCAAGTGTGTGGGAGCTTCCTCCAAGACTCTCACACAAGTGTGAGAGCATATTAGAGGGAGATGGCTCTTTGAGAGAATAAGAGGATGCTATATGGCATCCCTTATCCTCTTGGAGGTTTGAGTGGGAATGCCACCTCACCACTTGTTCTCTCACACATGTGTGAGAGCACAAGTGGATAAGGTAAGGATTGATATGGAATGGGAGGATGACACTTGCCATCCTCACACTTCCTATCCCTTGCAAGTGGCATTGGAGGAGGAAGGAGAAGGTGACAAGTGTCACCTTCTCATTCCTCAAGGCCAAATGGATGGCCTATATTATCTCCTCTTGTTGAGGAGTGTGGGGTTCTTGCAATTTTAATTTTTCTTGCTATTTTGGAGGAGTTTGGGAAAGTTAGAGGAATTATTGAAAGATTGGAAGGTTTGGGAAAGCTTGGAGCTCTTCGCCAAATGTGCTTCCATTATAGGGATTTGAAGGTAAGCCTCTTTAACTATGTTTTCTCACCCTTGCTTATTATTGTGTTGTATTGTATTTTTAGTTATTTGTTGTCTTCATTGTTTCTGTGTGGGATGGGATTATGGTGAGAGCACCTCCATTTGGAAGTAATGCTCAACTTGTTTGGGTAGGGGAAAGGAACCTCCTTGAGGTCACTCCCACATTTTGTTACTATGCCTTGAGGGCTTTCTTTTGTTGAGGAGATTATTTGAATGGCAAGAGTGCCATGGAGGTTATTTTGACTTTTGGCTTGAGGCCATGAAATTGGTATTTTATCATTTGGGTGGCCTTTGAAGTAGAGGGGTCCATTCCCTACCCTCATCAAGCTCATTTTCATGAGTTTAGTTATGTGTTAACCTTTGGGTTGTTTTTGTGTTGTTGATGTGGATTCTTGTTGTGGATTGTTATACCCGTGTGAATCCCTACCTCCCTAGCTCGAGGGTGTCTCACTTGCGGGTCTACGGTAGGGAGGAGAGCTTTTTGAAGTGGGTGGTTTTGTTCTTCTCTTGTTGTGTTATTTGCAAGTTTAAGTGAAGAAATGGAGTTTTTGTGGAGCTCAGTTTGGGTGGCTTAGTTGTAGTTTCTTGGTTGTTGAAGCCATGGCTATTGTGGCCTTATTGTATTTTATTTTTGTGAAAGTTTGCTAAGTTATTTGCCATGGAGTTGGTTGTGATAAATAATGCAATGTAAACATTCTGTTATTTTATTTAAATGTTGTTTATTTCTTATTTGGTGGAAATGGGAAGTTGTGAATACAAGTGAAATTTGGTGTATACTTTTGTCATTTTTCTTGTAAAGAATATAATAGCTATGTGTGTAAATTAAATCTAGGAGTATGTAAAAGAAAGAAAGAGGAATCTTCAATTTAGTTTATGTGATATTGGGTTGAAAGTTCCTTTAAGTTAGTTGTTTTTGGAAAGAGAACATAATTTAGAGTAAAATGCATTATCTACTTTACATGAATTCTTTCAAAGAAAAATTTAATAGAGTTATGAATGAAGATTTATGCTTACAAAAAAAAAACTACTGATTTAATTATGTTATAATGTTGAAAGCTTATATTCTGTTATTTATGACATTGTTATATGAAGATAGTATTGGGGATATATTTAAATACACACTTATACATATGAAAATATGTATATATATGTAGATATATAATACATTATTTTACTTAAATCATGTTGTTGTTTGTATGTTTTATTTCCTATGTTGGTGCTATGATAGAAAAGAAAATACAGAGATAAATTTTGATGTATATATATAATATACATGTAATAAATATATAGAGATAAATATATATGCAATAATAGATAATGTAGATTAAACTGTAATAAGTTGAACTAACTGTGATTT
Organism: Cunninghamia lanceolata; assembly: GCA_027924645.1. Classification (NCBI taxonomy): domain Eukaryota; kingdom Viridiplantae; phylum Streptophyta; class Pinopsida; order Cupressales; family Cupressaceae; genus Cunninghamia; species Cunninghamia lanceolata. Next base: position 22,792,015 of record BSBN01001281.1, read on the forward strand.
TGGCCTGGGTATATATACATACACACACACAGATATATATAAAACCTTAACCAAAATTTAAACAAAAAATAATAATATGCAAAGAAGACTACCAAGAGAGAGAACCCTACGGTGGCCATGCTGTTAGAAAGGTTTATTGTGGTAGTGATACACATATTGTATAAGGTTGGGGTGGGTTGTGGTGGGTGGCGCTGACCACAAACCCCACTGCTAGTTCTTTAAACTTAGAGTGTGGGGAGGGGGTTTGAATCCCCCACCCACACCCAACTCCTTCTTTGCAGTGAGTGTAATGGCATCCCCACCTTGCTCTCTTTAACCATAGCTATAGCTGTTATTACCACGCCCCCTGAACCCCCCAACACTCCATGATTACCACGCACTCCATGGCCGTCACACCCCTCCTACTTGGTGCAGGAGCACCTCGAAACCTGAAGAATCTAGAAGATTCCCTACATTATATGTTATGTACAAGTGTTATGTTATAAGACCTTAGTGCCACTTTGAGTCTAGTTGGCCGAGTAACGGCATAATGTTGAGTTGTCAAGGAAAGAATTGTAACCGAACTGTAGTTTTGTAACTGTTCGACAGTGGTGGTTCGTTTCCATCTTGTATAACTGTCGCAAGAGTCTTTTAATAGGTGGTCTGTAGATAGACAAGCAGACAGAGAAGAAGAACAAATCTGTATTAATATTTAGAAGAAGGAAATAAAGAGCTTCAATTGTTTTGATGTAACCCTGGGATGTAGTACAGAAGCATTCCACTGGTTGAGGTTTCTTCGAAACCAGTGGAATGTCTTCCTTAGAGTAGGTTGTTTTTCTGTTACGTAGTTTTAGTGTTTCTGTGTGTTCTGTTCGGTTACAATGTGCAGAGAAGGGATTAGCACTTTATGTGTATACATTAATGTTTGTGAGGACAGTTCGTATCTTCCATTTGAATATCATTGCTGTATGTGAGCTTTTAGAATAAGCACTCTGAACGATGCAAGAAATGACCGGTGGAAACAGTAAGGAGGACCGGAAGAATAGATCGAGCAATGTATGGAGAAGTCATCGGATTGACTATGTCTATCGGGTAGACAAAGGTGCACTGAACTGATGACATTAGTCTTGCCGATCGTGTTTGTGTCGAGGTGACAAATGGTAATGTCTTACTGAAGATAAAGCATTATGTTGAGTTATTGGTAAGAGTTGTATTGTCAGAAGGTGGGCGAAGAGTCCCACCGATGATCTTAGTCTCACTGACAAAGGTGGTTCGAAGAGTCCATCGGTGTAGGTATCGGCATCAGCAGAGAAGATAAATGTCTAGCTGAAGAGAGAAGTCTTGCCGATGGATGGCTCATCGGTGAAAGATGTGTTGTCGGAGGATGCGGGAAATGTATTACCGATGACCCAAGTCTTGCCGATAGCTATGTGTTAGACTCATCGGAGTGACCGCATGTATCGGCAGGAGAATGGAAGGAGTTGCCGATGGAAGGAGTCTCATCGATGGGGAAGTCTTTTGCATATCGGCAGGAGAACGAAAGGTCTTACCAATAGAAGGCTTATTGGCATGAGAGATATGTATCGGCGAAGGAGATGTGAGCTTGACTGACAATGTAGTGTCTGGCCGATAGGCAGGCATATGTGTATATTTCGATGTGACCCTTGAGGTATCTTGCCGATAGACTCTACAATGGCTATTTTGTGGACTTTCAAGGGATCTTCACCTATTTTATCTGTTGACTGGTTTTCCTCTGCATCAAATTGGTATCAGAGCTAGCGAAAGCTCTGGGAAGTTTTGTGTTGAATTATATCTGAGATGGAGCTAAGTGAGAAATTGGTGTTTTGGTTTGCTAATATTTGTAGTTGCAGATGTATGTCCACAAGCTGCAGGTAGGCAGATAGGAGATCTGTCATGGGCCTGAGAAGGAGGTCCAGTTGGTGTCGCCAAAAGTCCTGGGGAGGGAGGCGAGAAAGGACTCCCAGGTGAGGGACAAGAGTGTTGGTGCAGCATTGAGGGTGGACTTATGTTTGGAGCAGCATCTGGAGGAGCAGCCAGTCCAACTCCATTAATAGGAGTCACAGTTAGAAGGTAAAGAGGAAGCAGCAGAGGCATCCAGTTAATCTTGAAGACATCAAAGCCAAAAGATATTGCAGGCTTTTCACTGAGCATTTCCATGGGACATGGAAAATTTTCAAGTCTGGGAGTATGGTGCAGGAGCACCTCGAAACTTGAAGAATCTAGAAGATTCCCTACATTTTATGTTATGTACAAGTGTTATGTTATAAGACCTTAGTGCCACTTTGAGTCTAGTTGGCCGAGTAACGGCATAATGTTGAGTTGTCAAGGAAAGAATTGTAACCAAACTGTAGTTTTGTAACTGTTCGACAGTGGTGGTTCGTTTCCATCTTGTATAACTGTCGCAAGAGTCTTTTAATAGGTGGTCTGTAGATAGACAGGCAGACAGAGAAGAAGAACAAATCTGTATTAATATTTAGAAGAAGGAAATAAAGAGCTTCAATTGTTTTGGTGTAACCCTGGGATGTAGTACGGAAGCATTCCACTGGTTGAGGTTTCTTTGAAACCAGTGGAATGTCTTCCTTAGAGTAGGTTGTTTTTCTGTTACGTAGTTTTAGTGTTTCTGTGTGTTCTGTTCAGTTACAATGTGCAGAGAAGGGATTAGCACTTTATGTGTATACATTAATGTTTGTGAGGACAGTTCGTATCTTCCATTTGAATATCATTGTTGTATGTGAGCTTTTAGAATAAGCACTCTGAACGATGCAAGAAATGACCGGTGGAAACAGTAAGGAGGACCAGAAGAATAGGTCGAGCAATGTATGGAGAAGTCATCAGATTGACTATGTCTATCGGGTAGACAAAGGTGCACTGAACCGATGACATTAGTCTTGTCGATCGTGTTTGTGTCGAGGTGACAAATGGTAATGTCTTACCGAAGATGAAGCATTATGTTGAGTTATCAGTAAGAGTTGTATTGTCGGAAGGTGGGCGAAGAGTCCCGCCGATGATCTTAGTCTCACCGACAAAGGTGGTTCGAAGAGTCCATCGGTGTAGGTATCGGCATCGGCAGAGAAGATAAATGTCTAGCCGAAGAGAGAAGTCTTGCCGATGGATGGCTCATCAGTGAAAGATGTGTTGTCGGAGGATGCGGGAAATGTATTACCGATGACCCAAGTCTTGCCGACAGCTATGTGTTAGACTCATCGGAGTGACCGCATGTATCGGCAGGAGAATGGAAGGAGTTGCCGATGGAAGGAGTCTCATCGATGGGGAAGTCTTTTGCATATCGGCAGGAGAATGAAAGGTCTTACCGATAGAAGGCTTATCGGCGTGAGAGATATGTATCGGCGAAGGAGATGTGAGCTTGACCGACAGTGTAGTGTCTGGCCGATAGGCAGGCATATGTGTATATTTCGATGTGACCCTTGAGGTATCTTGCCGATAGACTCTACAATGGCTATTTTGTGGACTTTCAAGGGATCTTCACCTGTTTTATCTATTGACTGGTTTTCCTCTGCATCACTACTCCCTAACCCCCACAGCGCCACCGCAGTGGTCTCCAAATCATTCACCGCCTTCATTCCTCCACCCCACTTCATAGGCAACGCCACTATTGATAGCACCGTGATATCTCTCTCTCTGTTACTCCACTCCCTCGGCCACGTAGACCCTGCATCAGGCTTTCACTATATCATTTCACTATGCATGTATTTATTTTTTTATATATTCAGTGTATAAACAAAAAAAAAAGAAGAATATTTATATTTGGTATCACATGACTGGGTATACCCCCAGGTATCTTCCATGGCCTACATTGCTGGTCCAAACCCTAACCTACTCACAAAAGGAAGAAAACAAACAAAAGGAAACAAAATAGAAAGAATAGAATGAAATTAGGGAAACATAGAGAATAGGAAAACAATAAAAATGCAATTAGCGCATCTTGTAAATAGAAAACCATTTTTAAATGGAATTAGGGCCTTTCTCATTTTGTGAGAGTTTATTTTTATTCTCATCTTTTTTCAAATTCCCATTTTACTCACTTTTATCTCATTTTGTATTTCTTTTAAGTTTTGCCTATTTCTAATGGGGTTTTGTTTTGTTTATGTATTGCCTTGGGTGTTTATTTCTTAGGAGAGGACTAAAATCATTTTATTTAGGAAGAGAATTTTCCCTTGCTTTTAAATTCGTCCTAGTTGAGATTTTATTTTATTTTATTTTATCTTCCCCCAGCAGGATTTTAACATTTTTTTTAATTATGTATTTTATCGTTATTTTTACAAGAAGAGTTATTTAAACTCTTCTCCTCCCTCTATTAAATTTTTGAGTTAGTTATTAAATATAATTGTCAAAATTGTATTTAATAACGGACTTGATTTTCTCCTTGGATTTATTTGACATCTTGTCATTAATTATTATTATCTTATTTTTGAATTTTTATTCCTTTATGCCAGGTCAATTTATTCGACCTTGGCAGAATATTTATTTTAATATTTTATTATTTTGTTTAAATCATTTGAAATTTGTTCTTAAGTTTAATTTAATTTTACTCTTAAATTTTATTTAATTCCTTATTAGTAATTTATTTTAAATTTTATTTTGTGTTTATCAAAAATACGTTATGCTGTCAATTTTTTCCTAGATTTCTAGGGTTTGAATTTTGTGTTATTTTATTACCTTTTAATCCATCATCCCACATGAATCATGTGACCTTTAATTCATTTTTTTCTTATCCTTTTTTTGATTTTATTTTGACCAAAGTTGAGATAGGTTTCAAAGCTGACATATTCATCTTCACACCTAGGAAGCTAGGGGTTTAGATTTCAACCAATCTAACCCTAGCAGCGACACACTTCCTGTCACATACCCCCTAGATAGCTATCATCATCATAGTTATGTTGACATGCTCATGCCTTATGTCTATTGCCACCAAGCATGTAGACACGTGCGAGGGGGTTCCTAGGGATAGGTAGAAAAATTTTTCATAGTCCGTGTCATGACCACATGGCAAATCTAGACATGACATGTGTGTTGTGTGTCATGACCACATGGGAAATGCAGGCATGACATATACTTCCTCTTCCAACTCACCATTTAGAAAAGTAGACTTCACATCCATTTGATATACTTTGAAATCCTTGTGTTACATAAGCCAAAAACAATCTGATAGCCTCCATTCTTGCCACTAGGGCAAAAGTTTCCTCATAGTCTATTCCTTCCACTTGTGAGTACCCTTTACATACAAGTCTTGACTTGTTTCTTACAACGTCTCCATTATCATTCAACTTTTTCCTATATACCCACTTAGTTCTAATCAAATTCTTGTTCTTTGGTCTTGCGAGAAGTTCCCAAGTCTGATTCTTCTCAATCTGCATTAGTTCTTCTTCGATACCTTAATCCAATACTCATTCTTGCAGGCCTCAACTACTATTTTAGGTTCAACTTTAGAAAGTAAACATAGATTTACCTGTTCTTCAACAACTCTGCTTCTTGTCAATACACCTTTTCTCTTATCACCAATGATCTGATCTTCAGTGTGATGCCTCTGTACATATTTGGGAGTTTTAGGAGCTTTTTCCAGAGCCTCTTGTTCTTCAACTTGTACTTCTTTTTCCACAGTTTCTTGAACTTCAACCTGTACTTCCTTATCTTTGCTCTTTCTTCTTCTCTGCAAGAGGACTCATCTAATTCATATCCATTAATCTCTAAAAACTTCGGTATATCTTCATCAACCTTAACATTAGCACTTTCAACAATCTTTCTTAGCATCTTATTATAGCACCAGTAAGCTTTGCTTTTGTTGGAGTATCCAAAGAAAATACCTTCATCACACCTTGCATCAAACTTTCCTAATTCTTCATCTCCTCTTATATAACATTTGCTTCCAAAAACTTTAGAATATTTAGTAGTAGGAATCCTTCCATACCATAGCTCATAGGTCATAGGGAGTCTTTGTGTCATTTTCTTTTACCTGTACTCTATTATGTATGTAGACAGTAGTATGAATTACTTCTCTCCAATAGACCTCTAGCAGGTTTGCTTCTTTTATCATTATTCTTGTAGCTTCTTGAATAGTCTTGTTCTTCTTTTCAACCACTCCATTTTGTTGAGGAGTTCTAGGAGCAAATAGATGCCTCTTTATCCCATGATTCTCACAAAACATATTAAACTCATTAGAAGTAAACTCTCCACCTCTATCAAACATCAAACATTTGATTTTCATGTCCAATTCATTTTCAACCATTGCTTTAAAAAAATTCAACTTATCTAGGGCTTCTGATTTTTCCTTAAGAAAAGTGTCCCAAGTCATTCTAGAGAAATCATCAATAAATAACATGAAATACATGTCATCCTGAATACTCCTTACTCTAGTGGGACCACATAGGTCTATATGCACCATCTCCAATAGTCCAGTAGATGATTGATCCTTACTTTTGAAGCTTCTTCTTGTTTTCTTTCCAAACTGACATTCTATACATACAATAGTAATACACTTTTTTAACTTTGGTAGATCTCTCACAGCTTGGACTAAACTTATCCTTACCAGGCTATAAAAATTGATGTGACATAATCTCCTATGCCATAGCCAAATCTCACTAATCTAAGTCATAAGGCAATAACTAACACCACCTTTGAGATGATAAACATTTCGACCTATCTTCTTTCCAGCAACAATCACTATTCCAGAGCTTTTTCTGATCCCACACCCATCATCTTGAAACATAATATTGTAACTATGATAGGTGAAATATGAATGAAAGGTAGAACTAATCTAATGCATAAACAAAATGATTATACCTCCAAGAAGACCTCACGAATCCATGCAGGAAGGAGAATGTGCCATTGTTGCTCCTCAAGATTGTTTCCGTGAGTAGGTGTTTAGAATGTGGATTGCTCAAGTGCTCAACACAACACTAGATGAGTGATTAAGGACTAGATGATAGATTTGGATGGGATTGAGAGATTGAGACAAGATTTGGAGTGATTTTGATAGAGTGGTGGCATGATAAGGGGATTGAGATAGGATTTTGGCAAAGGTTTGATGCCTGAAGTGGTCTCTTCAATGGCTTAGAGAGGGGTCCTATTTATAGGATTTTGGGGATGAGGATGGAGGGTTAGGATTCATCTGACCAGATCAAGGGCTAGGAATAAAAGTGATTCTTTTATTCCTAGGGATGAATTAAATATTCCCATTTGGGGAAGAGTGGAGATGAGTGGGGGACAAATGAATATTAAATTCATGTGAGTGGAGGTGAGTGGGAGGCATCTGAATATTATATTCAGTGGTTGGGAGTGAGTGGGAGACATCTGAATATTATATTCAGGTGAGTGGATGAGTGGGGGACATCTGAATATTTTATTCATGTGAGTGGATGAGTGGGGGACAAGGTTAATTAAGTGTTTTCTTAATTAATTTAAGCATGATTAACCTAATTAACATGGATTAGGGAAATGGATAAATCAATTAAATGAATATTAGGAATATTCATTCAATTAATAGGAATTAGGGTTGTAAGGTTAAATGGACTAATTAGGTGAATTAATTGATCACCAGGGATATGTAGATTGGGGGAATGGATTAGTGCAAGATACGAAAAATTGGTTTGCAGAGCAGTCCAATTTTAGGTGTGTACATTTGCCCCTCTTTGAGATGGTGTTGCGGCTAAGAAGCATCATTTCAAAGAAGTTAGAACACAGAGATAGATCAGATAGAAAAAAGATTTTGGTTTGGAAGAATAGGGTAAGGTCTGGGGATAATTGGTAAGGGTGATGCCCCCTCGAGAGGATAGGCAGGTTGCGAGAACACGGTTGTGCTCTTGAAATGGATGGGACAAAGTGGTAGAACTAGTTGGAGGATAAGTGGTGGGGTGAATGGATGATGATGTTGGGAGATGATTGGTGGATGATCATTATGCTGAAACTGAATTTGAGCAATCCTAGGTTTGATATAGCAAAGTGGATATGTTCACTAAGGTATAGAAGACCAGGGTGATGATGTTTATCCAACTTTTGCATGGTTGAGACACACAGACAAAAGGATGATCTCATGCATGCCCAAGATAGTACAACCTTGTCTAGACGAGGGAAGGGGACTCATAGCATAAGCCCTTAGTATGAAAAAGGTATGATGAACCTTAGATGCATAAGGAGATCAATATGCTAGAACTGACCCTATGATCGATCAAGATATGAATACTAGCTTGGAGTAATGAGACCAACCCACAAGCATAGCATACAAAAGCAAGACTATGCCCCCATTCTAGATGTTTTCGCCACATACCATGATATAGTAAGATCAAGGTAGCTTTGATGTGATCTTTGAATAGGACAAAAGATAAAAATTGACAACTAAAAGACCAACAAACCAAACAAGTAACCATTGTATCTTTTGCCAAAATGGATGATGATGTGATATATTCTACCTATCGTAGGAAAGATATATCCTAAGGTAGGGATTGATAGATGATTTGATGATGTTGTAAAAGTGGCTCAAGATGTGATGGTGACAAGTTGTGATTAATGATGATTTGATAGTTGATGATTTCGATTAAGGACAATGCTTTGATAGGTGATGCGATGCTTGGATCTAGTGTAATCTTATTGATGATAGATGTGATGATGATGCAGGATTATGATGAATGCAGTAATGATGAGAGTGGAGTTTGATTTATTTGTGTGATGGATAGATTATTTTTGGAATTTTGTATTGTTTTTGTATTTTTTGATTTTGATGTTTTTGGATTTTTTGATTTTTTGGAAAAATGAATGGTTTATTATGATGGTTGCCTTGGGTTTCATGTGGATAGCCTTTGTGCTAAATACCAATGACAAGGGAACACCAAGTCTAGAGGTGAAAGTGATAAGGTTGGATAGGGGGATTGGATAGCTGATTCATGATAGATGAATGGACAAGTGATAGGGATGTTGTGTTGGATAGATGGAAGCTACGGATGAGGATTTTCTCCAAGGGCTAGGTTGCAAGGAATCATATGCCCCAATGTTTAGGATTTTGCATGATGGGCTCATGTGTGAATGGGTGACTTTGCAGGAGATGGATGGAGGATGTACTGACAAAGGAAGTATGCCAAGAGGTTTCCAAAGCATGTTGTGGATATGTTGCCCCTTGTCTTTATCAAGATCTAAGGTGGGAGGTATAGTTGAGAGAATGAATGGGGAATGATAGGATGAATAGGGGATGGTGGATAGGAATATGATAGGATAACGATAAGACAATGGATAAGATGTACAAGAAGATGATGGATGTGGATGAAGGATTTGCTTTTGCCCCTAAGTGTAGGGATGCAAAATAGATGGAGAAGAGATTACGCATGATGCCCACAATGGGGTTGTCATCATGGTACTTGCCCAAGGTGCCACAAGGAGTGGTTTTCACCATTAGATAGATTTTTTTTCTTTACTTTTTTCTTGATTTTCTGATTTTTGTTTTTCTTGATTTTTTTGACTTTTTTGATGGAAGGGGGACTCTAGCGTCTATTTCCATAGCAAGGAAAAGATGGTCCCATGTTGAATAGCATTATGGATGATGATTGTTGGAAGATAGGAGAAGATGGAAGGGATGGTTGATAATGGATTATGGTGTGTATAATGTGGATAATGATGTGGACTAGGTGGATTAGGATGTGGATTATGAGGTGGACTATGAAAAAGCATGGACTAGAGGAATATGATGGGGAAGATATGTAGGATAGTGAACGAAAGATGTAGAGATGGAGGTATGTGGGAATTGGAAGTGGTGGAGGGGAACCAAGACCAGTGGTTGCACACATCATGATTTGTTTGGAAGCTTGTACTTGGGATGTGGAGTTGGGAGTAATGGGGATCGGGATGGGAGATTTTTGGATGGTCGATTTGGGGTTTTAGGGACCCAAATAGACTTAGACTTTGGGGGATTTTTAGATGGGGAGCGAGATGTTTGGGATTTTGGGGTGGATTGGGATGTAGATGCCTCATTAGGGTTGAGTGATCTTTGCTTAGGGACCCACACCATTTTTGTTTTTGCTTTTTCTTGTGATGGTGTGGGATTTGATAGCCTTTTTGATTTTTTAGTTTGATTGGAAGGGATAATACCCTTAGGCTTTTGTGCTTTATGAGTTGAGGCATTCAATTTTTGAATCCCATGGATTTGGGGGAAGCTTCATATTTGAAAGATGTGTGCTTTTGTTGGTCTTGATTGGGAATTTGAGTGGATTTATGGATAAATGGATAAGGAGATTTGAGGATGGGGATATTAGGAGTTGGGAGGATGGGAGGATAAGAGGATTTGTAGATAGGGATGTGGGAGGTTGGTAGGATAGGAGGTAGAGTGGATTTGATAGGGAACTTTGGAGTTGGAAGTAGTGGAGGTAAATTAGATGGAGGGAGATGGATGGTCACATGCTTTTGTAAATGGTAGGATGATAGAGGAGGGATGGTGACATATGTTTTGGAGGTGCGATGAGATGCACCATGTTTGGGATTGGATGAATGGAATTTGGAAGGTGGATGGATGGTATCAACATGTGTAGGTTGTTGTTCTTGGGATGCATAGCCAAGGCCATGTGAGGATGGATGGAATGTGGTGTGGATGGGCTCCAAGATACCTTGTTTGTGAAGGCCTAAGCCTTTGCCGTGATAGTTCATGAGTTGGAGCATGTGACATGCAATGGGATGTTTGGTGCTTTGGAAACAAGACATGAATCCATTATTTATTGAAGATAGATAGGTGGCAGATGGAAGTTGTTCACATCCTACAAGGGGTTTATCACGGATGAAGGTGCTTTTTCCAAGTGGATAAGGGGATGGGTTTAGGATGGGATTAGTAGATGGAGGTAAAGGATTCATGTGGGATGGTAAAGGGGTGGTAGAAGATGGTGTGAGATCAATAAGTTGATCAATGGATGGGAGGGGATCGAGGATGGGATTAGATGGGATGGTTAGATCTTGATTAGGAGAAGGGGTTGATGTTTCAACATGCTTTGGATTTGATTCTTGGCATAGTTCATGTGGTTGGGTAGAAGTGGGATTGACTTGGATAGATGTGGGGGGTGCTTGGATGGATGTGATAGGTGCTTGGATGGATGCAATAGGTACTTGGCATATGGATTCTTGAACAGGGCTGCATGATGGTTCTTGAGTTGTGATAGGAGAGTGTTCAAGCAGTTCGGTGGGTGTTGGATTACATGAGGGTGTTTGATTCCTTGCTAATAGCCAATGGATGGTATCCTTCATGAGTTTATGGGTGGAAGAATAATATAATGGATGGATAATGATGGCGGATGGTGTAGAAATAGGATTGGGATTGGATAGGTGGGAGATAGGATTAGGTAGTGATGGTTCTTGGGTGGGTTCAAGGATAGGTGTGGGATTAGATGGTGGGGTTGGAGGGCATTCTAGATTGGTATATCCCTTCTCAAAGGTTATTAGATCTTGCCTAGGATGAATTGGACTCATTTGATTTATGTACACGGGACCACTTGGACTTGTAGGTACTTATTGTTGCAAAGGTGGATTTGGGCTCACTAGTGCTTGTTGTGATGTCACTTGGTTGTCTTGTGGATGGGGTTGGTGGTATGTTGGAATGTTAGAATGAGAAGTTGGATAATGTTGGGGTGAAGGTTGAGTTGTTGATGTGGCATGGACATGATAGGGGGATGAATTAGGTTGGTATGAAGGAAGTTGATATGAGGTTGAAGGTTGATATGAGGGTGATGGAGGTTGATATGATGGAAGTTGATATGAGGTTGAAGATGGTGTTTGGACTTCTTGTTGTGATATGATTGGTTGTTGATATTGGTAAAGGTGTTGATGTGATGATGATGGAGGGGTTGCATAGGATAGTGATTGTTGTGAGATGGATTGATATAGATAGGGGTTGTGATAAGTTGGGAAAGGGTTGACAGGACATGTGGATGAAGTCGATTGATGTGAAGTGGGATAAGATGATGCAGGATTGGTTTGATGTGTAGATGGATATGATGGGATAGGTGCTAGGTATGATGGTTGTTGGACTTTGCAAGTGGCCAAGAGGTGTTGGATTTCTTCTATGAGGTATTGTATGTGTGAGGATTTGCTTGTTCAACCATTGCTCTAAAGGGGATTGTCTTGCATGCATTTGGTGAAGCATATGAAGGAGCTTTTGGAAGTCCTCTAATGTTGACATGATGTCACACAAGTGGTCAAATCTGAAGTCCTTTTTGGCAAGTGCTTGGTTATGTTTTGATGATGATGTGGATTGTTTGGATGAAGTTATTTAGGATAAAGGTGACTAGGATGTGCTTAGGGATGATTGGGATGGAGGTTGATTTGAGAAGGATGGAGAGAATGATGTTGGGGGACTTGGATGTTGATTGGGATCGATGGTGATCTTGGATTGGACTTGGAATATGGTTTGGAAGATTATGGATTGATGTTGGTTGGATTTTGGATTTGATTTGGAAGAGATGGGATTAAAATGATGTGGATGAATTGGATTAAGGCTGATGAGGGTGATTAGGACTAGGGATGAAGTGGATTATGATGAATTTGATCAAGCTCAAATAAAGGGATTGGACAAGCTCAATTGATGGGATTTGGTAAATGGGGGGATGGTGTAGCGGTGTTGGGAGGAAAACCAGGCCCGACGTGAAGGGCGGTGCGGGGGGATGGACATGACCCCCTGCTGACAGGGGTTCGGGGGCGTAGCCTCCCAACTAGAATTTTTTTGAAAAATGGCTTATAAAATTGATGTTTTTGATGAAAAATTTTGATTTTTAGACATGGATGAAGAAGGTGCTAAAATAGATGGAAAAAGGCACTGAAATGGAGAGGAAATGGCGCTAAAAGACGTGAATGGTTGGATTGATGGATGAATTTGATTTTTTCTTGGCAAGTAGACAAATAATCAAGCAAGAAAATACAATGGTTAAAGGTTTGATTTATGAAAAATGTGATAATCAAGCATGTACAACCTTAGGAATTTGGGCCACTAAAACAAAGGTTCATAGTGGGGGAACATCTGGGGGATCGGCATCTTACGAGCATTCGATAAACCACTTAAGGTTTTGACTAGCTCTACTAGGAGTTTAATATACCTCAAGGGTACTACTTCCTTTCAAGCTAGCACTGAATGGTAAGCGCTCATACCAATTAGACTAGGCTTTCACCTTATCCTCAATTTACATATAGTGGACCGGATGAAAGTACCACTTGGGGTTACCAATGAGTTCTTTGAATGGATGTGTCTCAAAGGCAGGCCCACATCCTAAAAAGAAAAATAGAATAGAACCATTTCTCTTCACCCAAGATCCTTTTGAAGGCAAGGGGAGAGGATACTTTGATTCTACCCTATGGAATAACACAAATGTGCAAGTGCACAAGACATGACAAACAAGAGCTAATGTTCATTTTAAGCCCAAATTGAAAATGTACCTAAAGTTGTTTGTTACAAGCAATGATAAGTTTTAGTTGCACCAAAATCAAATGTTCTTTACACTAAGGCACACAAGGATTCTTTTTAGGTGCACCAAAATGAAATGTTTGATTGTAGATTATTTGGAAGCAAGATTCATTTTAGGTACACCAAAGACAAATATTTTCTATGCTAAGAAATCCCTGCAAAAATGATGTTAGTAACTTCCAAGTGATGTTGATGTCCTGCACAAAAGCTATCAGTCCCTGCAAGAGAGAAAAGTTAGACTCAGAAAATAGCGCTAATGCAGAGATAAGATAGTGCTAATACAGAAAATAGCGCTAATACAGACAATAGCGCTACTACAGAGATACGATACCGCTAATACAAAAAATAGCGCTAATATAGAGATATGATAGCGCTAATATAGAAAATAGTGCTAATACAGAGGATAGCACTAATACAGACACAAGATAGTGCTAATACAGAAGATAGTGCTAATATAGAAGCAAGATAGTGCTAAACTGTGTTTCTGTCTTAATTTTTAGTCTGCCGTGAGGAAGATAGCACTGAACTGGGTGATAGTGCTGATACAACACAGAGTTGGTCAAAGGGTGATTTTAGGAAAATTTTGCCATAGTTTCTGCTTGTTTGATCAACATTCCTGCAAAAAATTGAGAGCATTTTGACATGAAAATAGCAGAAAAATGCTTTAAAAGAGACATGTGAGTGGAAGTTAGGAAAAAAATACTCCAAAGAAATGGTGCTAAAACAGTAGATAGTGCTAAAACATGCCAATGATAGTGCCACTGCGTAGGGTGGATGGCGCTACACCTGTAAAAAACACATCCTTCACACAAAAACTCACACAAACAGATTAGATTCAGACATTGTGGGTCCCACTGGGCGTGCCAAATGTGATCAGTGAAATTTGAATGAAGATAATAACTAATCTAATGCATAACAAAATGATTATACCTTCATTGAGACCTCACAAATCCATGCGGAAAGGAGAATGCACCATTGTTGCTCCTCAAGATTGTTCCCGTGATTAGGTGTTTAGAATGTGGATTGCTCAAGTTCTCAACACAACACTAGATGAGTGATTAAGGACTAGATGATAGATTTGGATGGGATTGAGAGATTAAGACAAGATTTGGAGTGATTTTGATAGAGTGATGGCATGATAAGGGGATTGAGACAGGATTTTGGCAGAGGTTTGATGCCTGAAGTGGTGTCTTCAATGGCTTAGAGAGGGGTCCTATTTATAGGATTTTGGGGATGAGGATGGAGAGTCAAGATTCATCTAACCAGATCAAGGGCTAGGAATAAAAGTGATTCTTTTATTCCTAGGGATGAATTAAATATTCCCATTTGGGGAAGAGTGGAGATGGGTGGGGGACAAATGAATATTAAATTCATGTGAGTGGAGGTGAGTGGGAGACATCTGAATATTATATTCAGTGGTTGGGAGTGAGTGGGAAACATCTGAATAGTATATTCAGGTGAGTGGATGAGTGGGGGACATCTGAATATTTTATTCATGTGAGTGGATGAGTGGGGGACAAGGTTAATTAAGTGTTTTCTTAATTAACTTAAGCATGATTAACCTAATTAACATGGATTAGGGAAATGGATAAATCAATTAAATGAATATTAGGAATATTCATTCAGTTAATAGGAATCAGGGTTGTAAGGTTAAATAGACTAATTAGGTGAATTAATTGATCACCAGGGATATGCAGATTGGGGGTACGGATTAGTGCGAGATACGGAAAATTGGTTTGCAGAATAGTCCAATTTTAGTTGTCTATAGTAACCTTTGCTACACATCTGTCCAACACTCAACAGATTATGCTTTAAACATTTAACATAAAGAACATCATAAGTGTTATGCTTTCCCTCAAAACAGGTTGAACCTTTTCCAAAAATCTTAGCAGCTTTATTACCACCAAACCTAACTACTCCACCATCAAAATTTTCATGTTTAATAAACATACTCTTACCACCTGTCATATGATTTGAGCATCCACTATCAATGACCCAATCATCCTTTTCACTCCTAGCATGAAAAGATGATATTATAGTGCCTTTAGGGTTAGTACATGCTTCCAGACTCTTTTCCTTCACATACCTTCTAGAGTTAGAAGAACTAGTTTCATCTCTTATGGCAATAAATAAGAATTCATCATCATTATCATCTTCAAAATTAGATTCATCATAAAAAATGCATGCATAGAAATTTTTTTTTTAAGATCCTTCCCTTGTTTTCCTTATTCTTAATTCTCAAAGCTCTATCTAGACACCTTGAAGCATAATGACCTATTTTTCCACAACTGAAACATTTAAAATGCAACTTACCACTAAACTTACCAATACCCTTTTTCATCCTTATCACAAAGTTAGCTTCCACTTCATCAAAGTTGTTATGATCTGATTCAATAGTCTTCTATGTTTTACCAGCTTTAAAAATAGTCTCATCTTTTGCAGCTCCACTACTTCTTTGAAACATTCTTATTTCAAAAGCAGTTAGAGTGCCAAGCAATAGATTTTTGGTAAACTGATTCAAATCTTGTAATTCTTTAATAGTAGAGACCTTATGACTATAAGCTTTAGGAAGAGTTCTAAGTACCTTCAATATCACTTCTTGATCATTTATATTCCCACCAAGCCCTTTGATGTTATTGACAACTTCATCCACCTTCTACAAGTAGCTTGTAATGTTTTCATCTTCGGACATTCGTATGGTCTCATAAGTGAGCTTCAAATTCTACATTTTAGCCTTTTAAGCTTCTCATCTCCTTCATAAACACTTTCCAAATTTTTCCAAATCTCATTAGCATTTTTCAAATTCACAACTTTCACCAACTTAGAATTAGTAAGTCCACTTAAGAGAGCATGTTTTGCTTTACCGTCTATTTCGGTACCTTTGATTTCATATTCAAAATTTATACCATTCTTAGGTTTAGTGTAATTAGACTTGACACATTTCCAAACCTCATAACCAAGAGAAATTAGAAAGGCTTCCCTCCTTACCTTCCATAGTGCATAGTCTAATCCATCAAATAAGGGAGTATCCTTCTTGTGCGACATCCCAGATCTACCTCAATCTATTAAGCCTTCTTCAAAGGAACTTGGCTCTAATACCAATTTTTGAAGGTACAAGACAACTAAGATGGGGGGTCATGAATCAGTTGTATCAAAAAAAACTTCAGACCCTCATAAACATAATCATGTCCACATCAGTTCACTTAAACCCTTAATCTATTATGAAGATTAAACATGAAAAGTAGATAATAGAAAATTAAACACATTAACACCATGCACAAGAGAACACCATGTTTTTACGTGGAAAACCCTAAAAAGGAAAAACCATGGTGAGGATTAGTTCACAATATAAAGTAGTATCAAACTGAATTACAAAAGGGTCATTGCCAAAGGGCTCACTTCCTAGGGTTCACTGCTCACAAAAAGAAAGGCTCACTACCAAGGACTCACTATCCAAAAGAAGAAGAAAGAAGAAGAGGCTCACTGCTAAGGATGAACTGATATAATTGTATCTAACAAATACATGGGTTTAGTTCCAATGAAGTACAACAAACATCACTGTCTCAACTATACCAAAAGATGGTAGGCACCTTCTACTCATTGCTCCTAGTTTACCAACACATGAAATTTCTTACTACCCCTAATCAACTTCACATCACATACATTATGTCCCTCATGATCACACACACACATGAACTCTTGACACTTATTTATACCACCATCAACCTTGAAATCAATCTCCAAGGTCTACAACACAATCTTCAATTCATGAAATAGTCTCCAAGATTAGAAAACACACAATATTTGAATTAGATCTAGACCTAAACATTTCATGGCACAAAGGAATGAAGAAAAACCACCTTATGCCCATTACAAGCACATTACACAACACTCACATAATCATCAAATCAACTCCTCAATCAACATAAACATTCAAGGTCGACCAAACAATGCAACTATAAGGAATTTTGATCACATGCTTCCATGATCACAAAAATAACATGTGGACCATACATAGGGCTTTAAAACAATCTAGAAACATCCACAAACATCTTGATTTCACCTAGAAATTAGCAAATTTATCCACAACAACTTTCACCTAAAGAAGGTTCACTATCTGCTTACAAACAACATTGTCAAACTCTACTACACAAGGACTTGCTTTCCAGAGAACCAAATCACAAACCTTCTAGATAGAAGATGGGTAAGATCCTTATAAACATATATCTAGAACCACAACATCTAAAACAATACTATGGAAAAATGCAGAGAAAAATACTTTCTCCTAGAGGCATATGTACAACTTTAGAAACACTATCAAATACTATTCTCAAATTGGTGAACATAACTTTCACTTCACAGTAATCCAGAGCTCCAAATTCTAGATTTAACATATGCAAACACTTCTTGACAACATATCCAAACTACACACTTAGATCTCTAATACAGAAGAAATGTGGAACAAAAACTCAAATAGTATTATGTAAGCCAAAAGACTCCTTCAACATAAAATTTCTAGTATTAATCAATTTTTCTCAAAAGCACTTGGAAACCCAGGTACATAAGCATATCCTCAATACCTTCAGCATGTATACAAAGCATCCAAATCACCTTTTAGAAAAGCAACTAAATCAAATAATAATAACTTCATCAGAAGACACAGTTGACACCAATGGCAACACAAACATGTTGACATCAATGACAACACCGATTAGCACATAGTTGCAAAACATGTAGACACATCTAGAAGATTTTTATGAAGATCTTTCTTGTTTCCAGTATTGTACAAGGTTTTCAAGTTGTTGTGGCTATTATGCTTCAAGTTTTCATATGTTTTTCTTAAGGGTGTCCTATATCCAAATAAGCAGAGCATGTGGATGTAATTCCTTGGTATTTGAAGATGTGAAGAATGTTTTGGACTTGATTAAGAAAGTGTTGCTGTCAACAAGGCATGCGTCTTCTATTGGTGTTGCATGTAGTCTTGTTTAGGAATTTTCCCCTAGATGTTTCATAATGTGTGTTGTCTGGCTAACTTGTAAAATGTATTTTTTATGTTGTCTTTGGTTGACAAGCAATGTAATCAATGTAATATCATGTATAAATTGTAAATCAAATTGAGTTAGGAAAAGGGTGATTGCAAAGTGATTTATATGACTCACACGCAAATGAATGCATTATGATGTGTGACTGAAGGAGAAAGAGAAGAAGTTGTAGATACTATCTTGATTCATCTTGAAGACATATTTCTAATAGTGATCAAGTGTATCATCAAAAGAAAGTTTGAAGAGGCAGAATTGAAATCATCAAAGTTGTGAGTTTTAATGTCAGTTTTCAAGTAGTAGAAGGATAGTCATAGTATAATATTGTGTACTTGTGTGTTCTCAATTCAGGGAGTAGAAGCTTCCTTGGGAGTGACCCTAAAACAAAGTCTTCGAGGAGTAGTAGCTTCCTTGGGAGTGACCCTAAATCAAAGTTTTCCTAGAGTAGTAGCTTCCTTGGGTTGTAGCCCTAAAACAAAGTTATTATTTTGACCTTGATATATTTTGAGTTAATCCTCACCGTGGTTTTTCCCTTCTAGGTTTTTCTACATATATCTAGTGTTCTATGTAAATGTGCATTGTGTTAATCTATCATACTCATGTTGATGTTGTAATGCTTAAGTTTTAATCTCCTCCAAAAAATTAAAGTTTTCTTTAGATATTGATTCACCCCTTGTTGAAATGCACCAGACAACTGAGAGGGGGTGGTGAATCAGTTGTCCCAAAAACTTTGAACAATTATGAACATCAACTCTTCAAACACATATTTACTATTATTTAGATTTAACCATGAAAGCATGAAATAAGAAGCTCAACATAATAACATAATCAACACATGAGACAATAGATTTTTATGTGGAAAACCCCATAAGGGAAAATCCATGGTGGGTGTTAGCCCACAAGATATATAAGTTATAGTAATACCAAAAAATAGAGGCTCACTACCTTAGGGCTCACTGCCCAAATTGTTCACTACAAATGTTGAGGCTCACTACCAAGAACAACTCACTACCAAAAGATGGTGAACTAATTTGGTAGCATCTACTCCATGCCTAGCTTTAGTGCCATTGAAGCACAGTATAACTCCTCTGCTCTGCTCTTTTACACCTATTGGAAATAATTTTTAACCCTAAAAAATTGATCAAAAATCCATTTCCCACCATCATATTATCTCCAACATACCATTTCAAAATTTCCCCGCTTAGAATAATACATACATTTGACCCATATTTCCAACCCTAATAAGTTCAAATTTTATCACTTTAGCCCTAAAAATAAAAAATCATATCAGAAAAGCATGTCCATATTATTAGGTTCCCCTTAGGGTCTCCTTCGATCAAGTAAAATTAAAACATCAAGGAGAAACTATAATATTGGGGAGACTCACTTTGGGGTCTCTTCGATAATCTGAAAGATCAGAAGGGAAAAATACACAATGTGGCAATATAGCGGGCATATATCAAAAAGTTAGAGGGGGTGATAGATGGGAGTGTGAGAGTGAGTCTTTCAGAGTCTCTGCGATATTTTGAAGACATAAAAGGCATGTCGAGGGGATAGATAAATATCGGCGTGACACCTAAATGTGTCCCACCAATAAAGTGATAAAGATTAAATAAAAAACATTTGGAAAAGAGACTTTGGAGTATCAGGGTAACCCAATTCCCAGTCCCATCGATAAGCTGCTAGTGATTATGAGTAAAGAAATTACATTGAGCATATTTTTGAGATGACTTCGGGATATCGAAGAGAGGTGATTTCTAGTCCCTTCGAAAAAGTGAATGACATAGTGAGCAAAGGGATATCAAAGGGACAAATGAATATTGAAGAGACTTTTATAAGATGGGATTTTGGTATGACACCATCTAAGGTCATTCCAAAATTCTGAAGGTAATAAAGGAATAAAAAATTATTATTACCAGACATATAGACGAAAGTGATCATCTCGATGGAATAATGACAAGACATGATGGTAGTAATCAAATAGCCCTTACTAAAAAAATTAAATGTCCCTTCGATGACATGAAAATTGCCATGAAAAACCATTAATGCACAAATCCAGGTATATCAAAGTAGATCTTGAGAAGATTGAACCATTAAGAAAACACAAGGAGCTAGGGTAGGGTGTAGCGAAGATCATAATTCATAGAACTAGAGGAGATATCCAAGTACGTATTTGAAGCCTCAAATTTACATCTTAAGGGTTCGAATTGCACTCATAGAAGTAGGGATTATTTTGCATAAGTTTATATCATGGAAGATACATCTAAAAATCCTAAGGGAAAAAGGAGAAAATTAGAGGAAAAGCACTTAAACTAAGATTTGATAGATCAATGCCCAAGGTCAAGATAGAGATCTAGGAGAAATGCCTAGTTGACTCCCCAAGTAGAAAAATTAGAAGATATATACAAACAAATAGGGGACATATGGACTCCAATGAGGGGATATGATCTTTTTCTATATCATTATGGGAAAATGCATAGGCATAAACCTATCTCCAATCCATGGAGACTAAACCTGGGAAAGCTTATAGTGCCAAATGTGCTTGTTAATGTGGAATTGTTGAAAGAATCCACAGACTTTCCTAGTTGAATTAAATAATGGGTTCTTTTTTATCCCTATTACCAAAGATTATATATCAATGGTATACTAGTTGGACACTAGTTTTGATGTGAAATTCAGAATCAAGCACTTATTGAATGAGTATTACAATATGAGTAATAACTACAAAAGATGGAGATTACCTTTGCATAGGCCTCAAGATGAGGGTCAATTGCTTGGTCTAGAAGCCTCTTTGTTTATGGAAATTGAACCAATGGTCCTGACTGAAGATGTGCAAAGTCAAGATACACGATACTTGGACTATGTCGAGTACCTTACCAATGACCTTCACAATGAGTTGATTGCTATAAAAAATGGGGGCAGCAAATTTTGACATTACTCTTTGCTTATTCATGTTTTCTTGTATGAGGGATAGAACATGTGTTTGTGGGATGAGTGTTTGAAAGTAAGGGATCTAGATAGAAATGGAGATATTAAACCTCTAAAGATGTGGAATGCTATATGGGATAGCAGGTGTGAGAGATCCCACTACCTCTATTTTGAAGAATATTTTTAAAAACTTGTATATAAACTGCTAGGTCATCCCTGTGATCACAATCTATGAATAGAAATATAGAAATTCCTGAGGCCAAAGGACAAAAATGAAAAGGGAAAATTTAGTCACAATTGGGATGATTGGTATGTTTATAATGACTACACCAAGATAAGAGTATTTGGGTATGAAGGACCACCTTTTTTGTTACCAAAAACTTGTCTAGATAGGGTTGCATATTTAGAGATTGTAAGGCAATTAGTTTACTCTAACTTTATGCACCTTAAAACTCATAACAAGCAATCATTTATGAATGGTACTCTATGTTTTGAAGATTTTACAGTTCTTTCTGATAAAGGATATCAATTGATTGATAAGAAACTAGAGTATTTTAGATTGTCATCAAGAAATGCAAAAGAAAACTTTGACCCTAAACACTTCATAAATGGTGTCAAAGTGAGTAAAAAATTAAAAAGATATCATTATGTGCTATTGTTTGATGATGACTTGATCAAAAATTGTGATGAAAAAATTGTAGTCAAAAGAAGAAGTTTGTATCACAGAATAATGTTGGCTAAGGTTTGGAGGGTAGCAAAAAACCCCACTTATAAAGGAGATTTTCTAAATGTTGATGATCCTATTAAAAGGTTGGACATGATAATTGCACATGCATCAGATTTGACTATGAATGTTCCTCCTCATGTTTTTGAGAAAAAAGGAAAATCTGTCAAAGAGACACAAGTTGAGTGTGGGGTACCATTGGGTCATATTTCCCCTCAACCTAAACTAGACATCAGTTTCTCTCTTGATATCAGTAATACAGAGGATGAACAATTTGATATAGGAGATGAAGATGTATAGAGCTTTGAGTCTCTAATTGAAAAAGATAGACCTCATGAGGATAGAGAAAAGGTCAACATGGAAGCCCGTAATGAGTTGTTAGAAGACATAAGATACATGGCAAGTTACAAATTTGTTTGAGATGATGATTTTATCAAAACCCCTAAATTTAAAGCTTTCTTGTATGAGTACAAAGGCAAATAGGCCAAAGAAAAGATGAGAGATATTACTCCAGAAGTACAGGCTGAGGTATTACAGGAACTTCGAGTAGAAATTGATAAAGCAATGGAGACCATGACTCCAGAAAAGGGGAGAAAATTGTTTGAAGAAGTAGGGGTGATGCTAGTCTCTAGATGAGATATGACATCTGCCATTATTTGTGATACTTTTAGAAGAAATCAAGATAAAAAATTGTAGTTAAGTATTGAAGCTCTGGATAACATCAAAATAGGGTTTAGATATGATCCTGACAAGGCAACATTGCTAATATGAGCACTATATCCCCCAAATAAGAGACCTCAACTCATTGATAATCTAAATGAAGTGTTTGGTCATCTCATCATACAATGAGTTTAGGATACAGACCCTCTTGAAACTGTTGACTTGAATGTGAATGTTGCTAGGTTCACAAAGGCTCAAATTGAGTAATTGGTGATGAAAAATAATGCATACATGGCAGAGAATACAAAATTAAGGCAAGAGGTCACCACTTATAAAGATAAGTTGCCAACTTTATCTAGTAGTTATTCCCCTTATTTAGAAGCTAATAAAAGAGTAGTAGAAGCCAGAGCTGATGCCAACTATTGGAAGGTTAAAGCAGAAATTTTCCAAAAGAGAAGTGATCAATTAGAAACTAAGATGAAAGCTGTTAAATATAACATAGCTTCAAAACTGATCAAGAAGAGATTTGAGAAAATGATGGAAGATAGTGATAAGATATGGGAATTACACAAGAGAACACACATTGCCTACCAAGAGCATAAGAGATTACACCTCAAGATGCTAAGAAGAAGGAGGAGCTAAAAGCTAAAACAAGTGTTGAGGAACAAGTGTTTAAAGAATGTGATAATTTGATAAGTGAGCATGAAATATTCAATACTTTGTTAGAAGAGGATCTAGGTGATTTTGATCAGCATCTAGATATGGCATTCCCTAGCTTCTTTAATAATGAGGGCAATTTACAAGAACATGACACTTGGAAAAATGAATTGGCACATCTATTGTCAATAGCTCTTAAGAAGATCGATAATGAAGACAGAGTAATAGAAAACACACATGTATGTTTAGACAGATCTTCACTTTGGAATCAGTCATGAGTGATATAATCTATGCAAATACTTATACCACTTAGGAGTACATTGATCACATCTCTAAGATAAATTTGTTCATTGCCAAAGTAGCATGAAGGGGTCAGATAAAAATGAAATTTTGTTGATATTTTGTGATGTATAAGTCAATATATTTCTTTAGCAATGATAATAGGCAAAGTGTATTTGACAAATAATGTAACATTGGAGAGGAGGACCTTACTAGGCTAGCAGTCATGTGTGCTCTATGATGATTAACAGATTCAGATCTTGGTCGAATGCTTATGCCCATATTATCTATTTTTAATTATGTTTTAGTTATGTCAAAGAGTGTAATTCATGAATAGTCATGTTGTTTCAACCTAAAGCTTGTTTGTTTCCCATATATATAAGGGAAACCAAGGCCTGTGTTTATCATTATCATTCGTAGAACAATTATTATACACTATAAATATTGCTTTCAGTCATATTTTCATAAGAAAGATACAAAACTTTCATGATATTTTAATAATATAATGGGCAAGATGGTTTAAATCTCTCAATATATCTATGGTGTTCTACTATTTTTTTTAATATTTTATCTTATGAGTTGTTTGACTGTCTCCACATTGAATTTTTCCAGTTATTTAAATCAATTAGATTTATCATGGCACATTTGTTTTCTCTGTGTGGTATGCTTTGATGGTTTCTAAATGAAGTTGATTTAAGTCCATCTAAGTGATTCACATTTATTGGTCCCTGTCCTATGTTAAAATACACTAAAAAGTTCATCTTATTTGGTTTCCTTCGAAGTAGAATTAAACCTCTTTCAGACAACCACAATAATTTGGAGAAATATCAATTGGATTTTTCAAAAAGAGTCTAATAACCAATATTATTGCACATTTACACAAAGTGTAAACATTCAAAAGGTGTCAGGTAGTTAGAGTTAAGCCTAATAAGATAAATCTACAAATCATACAAATCTTGACCCCATTAACCCAATATAATTAGGCATTGGTCATTATAATAACATTTCATAACCTTATTCACATATTCAAAATCCCATGCATTAGGAGTAGGAATAATTCACAACCTTACATCTATTTCACATCCATATGCCACTGTGAGTAGATCACTAAGGTCACACAAATCTACATCAGTATCAAGCTACACCCACCTAGGTCTGGTAGAACCTAAAGAGAAGGGGGTTTTAAATCATATTAACCCTATTTCGTTAGCCAAAAGTGTTAAGAGAGATTGCCACCTTCTTAAGGTTAACAACTTGCATTTTTGATACCTAAAAGAATTGATGACTCTATTGGGGATACATAAGGAAACCTTGTAGGAGACCATATCAATAGAGTTAGGAGGTTAAAATCATAACTCTGTTGGTAAAGAAAAAACTTAAAAGATTAATCAGTCCTCTTAAGAGAGGTGGGGAGTCTACAAAAAAATTCAAGTCATCTTATGTATTAAAGTGTCATAATCTCTTGTAACATGGATGGTAGGAGATCCGAAACTGATGGTAAAAAGTTGCAATCATCCCCACCTTTAAAAGTTCCTCCTAAGAAGATTGGGATATCAAGTTAGTCTGAACACACTAATAACCAGAATACCAATGAGAATACATCAGAACAACCTATAATAGCACATAATAGCTTTACTTCTTTGCATGAATCAAAATTCCATGAAGGGCTCTAATCAAAAAGTAGTCTTTCCCAGTCTAAACAAAATAGATTTGGTGTTCTAGACCAATACAAACCTGACCCTCAAAAGCAGCTTGAATTTGAGGCAAAACTTGAAGAAGAAAGGATACAAATGCAAGCAGAATATGAGTACAAAATGTCACTATAGTAGGCTGGGGGACTTCAAAATGAATCTATTAACTAAATGGAGCCCATCGAAGATCAAGACAGTCCACAAATGGACACAAGAAATGCTGATGAGGTGGAACAAGACTTACAAAGTTTATAGGAAAAGCTTAGGCTACCCAAGCTGAAGGAAGAGGAAGAATGAATAAAACAAGAGTTGCAACAAATAATGTCTAGAATTATAGCAAGTAGCTCAAAGTATGTATCTCCTCATAAGCAAAGTGGGCATGTTCTTACAAGCAATTCATATGGGTCATATCAGAATACAAGTGGTACAAATACTTCAAGAGTGCCACATAATCCAAGTAATACTGGTTATGTGCAGCAGAACATTCCACCATGAAATCCAAGAACACATAATGTTCAAAATGCTTCATAACATGTGGCTAATACCTATCCACCTCCTAGTCAGCAGCATGTTCCACTTCACCAGCAAAATACCAATGCAAATCCACACCATACTGTACATCAATATGCACCTCACCATCACCACCAATAGTATTAGCCAAACCAAAACCTACAAGGACCTCTCAATATATATAGATTTAGGCAGTTGGATTTGTCTGGGTGTCAAATATGTCCTAATCCCATTGATAATGATTTGAGAAATGCAGTCCCAACATTTTACGGAAATAATGTTGTTGCAACAGATGAACACATTAGAAACTTTAAGATAGTAATGGACAAATATGAAGTGCAATATGAAGATGTCCATCTAAAATTATTTATGCTATCTCTATTCGATGATGCTAGGGATTGGTATAAAAAATTGCTTGATGCCTTAATAAGTTCTTTTGAAGACTTTAAAGATCAATTCAAAGAGCAGTATGGGAGTCATTCTGCTCTAAATTTTGCTATACATGAATTAACAAGCATTCAAAAGAGCTACATTGAGACAGAAGTGGATTTCAACCAAAGGTTTTCAAAAATATAACATAAGATTTCTCCTAAAATGAAACCTCCTAATGGTATGGCCCTGGCTCTATACTTAAAGGCCTTTGACCCTAAAATTAGATATGAACTTTGAAATAGAGCTCCTGTGACTCTTGCAAAAGCTAAAAAGGCCACTGTGAATATTGAAAACAATAGAAAAGATGCTGAAAATTTTGGTAAAAGGGAAAATATCAGAATTCCACAAAGCCCTAATAACCATCAAACTAGACAAACAATCTATTATAGAAATGAAAGGCCTATGTTATATGATATGCCTTACAACACTAATTGGAAGGATGGGAAGCCTGTGGATAATAGACAAAAGTAGAATTATAGTAAGGACACACCCGATCTCTTAAAGAAACATGAGACACATGTAGTGGAAAGTAATCCATGGTGTATGGCATGCAACCTACCCCATTTACATAAATATTGTGTGGTAGCCCAATCATTGCAAGAAAAGAAAATATCTTATGATCAGGATAGGGATGATCATACTATAAATATATTGGAAATGAGGCCACACTTAATTGATGAAGAGTACTCATCCTTTGAGGAAGATGGGTTTGAATATGATGTGAGCAACCAGAGGTATAATGTTAACGTGGGCATTAAGAGGTCTTCTCTAATCAAGAAGATAATGATGAAGGAACCACATATGTATCCAATATGGTCCCATAGTTCCAGTTAAGAAAACCTACTAAGGAAGAGAAAAGAGCTCTTACAATTGTTGTTGTAGCTCAAGCTAAACATAAATATAATTTGAGGAATAGAACCATAAATGCGGATCAGGGAACACCTAGAGGCATGTTCATCGAAGAACAAATCATAAGAGGGACACCTCAGATAATTAGAAGAAAGGACAAACTCATAAAAATACACATAAGGAAACATCCAAGATTGAGCACAATAAAATGAAGGATGGCAGTAAGTAGCAATTTGAAGAAAAAAGCCTAGAGAAAAAAGAGAACCAATCACCATTACTAGTTCATTTGATATAACACAAGCATTGTCCCAAATAAAGATATCAGTGCCATTAATGGAAATGATGAAGATAGATGAATATAGGGATAGTGCTCTCAAGTTGATTTCTAATGTACCAAATCAGTAGCAAAGTCATAGAAAAAACAAAGAGGGGCAAGAAAACAAAATAAATAATCTTGGACAAGAGGTCATGAGAACTCTGGAAATTTATCTTGGTGACACCATAACAAAGAATCCTTCCCAGGTGGATCCATTCTACATAACACTCGTAATCAATAAAAAATTGGTAAGAAATTGCTAGATTGACTCTGTTCAGTTGTGATAAACATCATGCCAATAGCAGTCATGAAAGAATTAGGCTTGTGGGTAGATACAACATATGGTAAATGTTATGCAATGGACAATATATCTATTCCAGTTGTTAGAATCATGAGAGATGTAGAATTGAAGTTGGCCTCATGTATTGAAGTTGCCTATAGAATTGATATAATTGTAATAGATACTCCACCATACTATGGGATGTTGCTATCTAGACAATGGACTGCTGTAGCAGGAGGAAATGTCCAACTTGATTTATCATATGCTACAATACCAGTGAATGACAAGGAAGTTAGGTTGTGTAGAGAGACAAGATATGAAAATATAATAGAATGTCTAGATCCAAACCAGATGAATTATTTTTGTGATGTCGATCTTGGGAGTTTCAGGATTGAAAAATCACATCCTGAGTTACAAAACATTGAACCAATAGAAAGAGAGGCTTAATTAGATGAGCATGGTGTGTGGCAAATGTATTTTGATGGTGCATGTAGTAAAGGAGGGAATGGGGTAGGGCTAGTATTCATCTCACTGTTAGGAAAGACATTCAAATATTCATTTTTACTAACCTTTGAATGCACTACCAATGTTGCTGAATATAAGGCATTGCTATTAGGTTTTAACATCACCCTAATACATGAAGTCAAACTACTAGCAGTATATGGTGACTCTAAATTAGTTGTATCATAGATTAGGGTGAAATATATTGCAAATATGTGCCTAATCAGTGTTGTCATTGATGTCAACATATCCTTATTGCCATTAGTGTCAATTGTATCCTATTTTGTTGCCTGTTTAGAAGACTAGAATGTTGAGAATATTGAAAAAATTAATGAAGATCAATCTATGCAAACCATATGCCTATGTAGAGGATCATCTAAAGTAGCTCCAGTTAAGTTTTGAGAGGTCCACATAAAGATTTGAAGAAGCTATGGCCATATGAGTAGAACCAGGTTTTGTTGTGTTCAGAAGAGACAGAGTGACAGTTAATTGGTTCGGATTGCTCCACATTGAAATATTATGATCTGCAGTTCTCAAGGTATATTTAGGAATTCAGTGTGTATCATCAACTCAAGTGGTTTATGGTTTAGAGGTCCACAAGCAATCCTTCTAGTGTGACAGTCATAATAGATAGTGTTCCTGAGGTTTCAGGAGAAGATGCAAGTGATTTTGATGATTTGGAGGAGTGCAAATATCTATTAAATTCAATGTGCTTGTGGAGGTCTCTAGATCATGTGCTTGTTGTGTTGGCGGTCCACATTGAAGACTGAGCTAGTAGTTGAAGATTTTCTTCTCGGTGTTGTTGTTTTTCCTAGTCTTGGCCAACCAGATGATTCTAGTGTGTTACAGATGATCTAAGAGCAATTCTAGAGAGTGTGGCATGTTGATCAAGGAAGATTTGAGTCCTAGTTATGTTTGGCTGACAAATTAGTGATTCACATTAAGTTAGATGTTTGGAGTGCCAACCTTGATGTTTATTTCAAGGTTGATGAAGCATATAAAGGCATGCAGTTGAGTTGTGGAAAATCATCCTTGTACGAAATAATCAAATTCGAAGAAAGGATCAGAGGTAGAGAAAAGAAGAGGAGGAGAAGAGGAACAAGAACAATAAAGGATGAAGTGATAGTGAAGAAGTATTTGGGAGAAGAACAGAAGTTTTATGAGTATTCAATGAGACCGAACCAGGCATGAAGAAGATGCTATTTCTTATTTAATTATTTCTGTATTAAACATAAATTCTGTAGGTAGTGAGCATATTTTGAGTAGTGACCTCTGGGCAGTGCACCCGAAGGCAAGTGCCTTCCCATTTTCAAGTACTTTTAACAGGGTACGAATCTTGTGGGTTAACCCTCACCATGGTTTTCCCTTAACTAGGTTTCCACATTAAAAATCTTGGTGTCAAATGTGTTAATTGTGTTTTTGCTCATGTGTTATTGTTTCATGCTTTAATGGTTACATCATTAATCTGTTTATAAGTTGTGAAAGAAGATTAAAAAGGGAAAAGGTTAATTTTGTGGGACAACTGATTCACCCCCTATTGATGATTATTTTTACACATTCATAACAAAAGTTAAAATTCACAGAATGAACCTAACTATCTTGAAAGATATGAAGAAATCAATTAAGATTACTTAATCCCAAGTTTCTGTATGGTTAGGTCTTGACCTTGTGAATAATCTAGTAGGTTGATGTGAAGCTGTAATATGCAAGGGGCCTTACTTGATTTAAGGTGATTTATGACTCATTAGACTTGAATTATGCAAATTATCACAAATATCAACATATTATCTATCTCTTTGCATAAATTTGCTATTATATCACAAAGCTTTATATGATTTATATTAAAACAAGCTTTTATTTTCAAATATTATGAAAATTGTCAAATATTAACTCAATTGTTCGGATTTCTTTCAATTGTTAGACAGTTTTCTTTAAATTTCTGCCTGCAAGCTAAGTATTTCAAATGTTTGGGAAAAGTTAGAGAAATTTAAATTGAATTTCATTCTGCTACAAGATCTAAATGCTCTATTATTCACATTGTAAGCAATACAACAAACCTAATTAAATCCATAGACTAAACCTTTAAATGTAAGCCCTGAGTATTTTCATGAACATACATTCAAGATTGCAAGCATTTTGAAGAGATAATATTTCAAATACAAACAAGAGCCATAAAACACTCTAAATTAGACGCAGAATTCCAAATGTATTTGTATTCAAAATATACAATCACATATGATTTATAATGTATAATTTTTTCCTTCATTAATCAACTTATAGAGAACTTACAAAATGTCTTACATATAAAGTAAGGAAGCTAGATGCTCCACACATTCCTTAGTGCAAACACAGGTGACCTCCTCTAAACTAAAATGCTCTTCTAATCAAAATATTCAAACAACTACATTTTCCAGCTCTATTCTATAAATCCCTGTGTAATTAATGTGCAAGTAGAAAAGTTCCTTATATAGATTTTGAAACTCCTCATTACTATGGCTACAACTTCATCTATGGTTGAGATATTTCCCTTATTAATCAATGGTGCACATTCATCTCTAACTGTCTACCAAAATATCCAAATGGCATGTTTTCCTTCTCAAAGGATGTTGTTGGAATCTTCCAAAATAAGATTCCCCTTTTCTTTGACTTATGTTTGCTGATACTCTTTACTTGACTTTTCCCAAAACTGTTGCTTCCTTCACAATTTCTATTCTTTCAAGTATGTTTTGCAATTATTGATTACACCTTCCACAAAGGTACAGTCTCCTCCTAGACACTTTGTCCATATATACTCTTGTAGTGTAACTCCCTCTTTTAGTTTCTTTTCTCTATTTTCTGATCCTTCACTCCTTTTCTTGTACTTCTTCATTTTAGCACTGTCTTCCATTAATGAATCCATCATCTATTTGCTCAAATATGCTTCAGGATTCTCTATGCATGGTGTAAAAATGGCATTAAACTCTGTTAAGGCCCTTTCTAGTGCATATGCTGGTATGTCCATGCATTCATGTTCTAAGAGTCTTTCTACTATCTTCTTGTGCATTCTAATCATATCATTTTCTTTTCCCCCTAAATCTTGAGCAACTATTACACATTTTCTCAAATTATCTTCCTGAAATTTGTGTTCTAGTCTCACCTGTGATATTTGATTTGCCATTGTAACAGTAATTACTCCATTGATCAATTCTTCTTCTCTTTCTTCCACTTCTATCAATTGTTCCAGTTCAGACCTACATTACTCTTTTCTAGATTGGCAATTATGTACAAGTATCATGCATTTGCTCTTTTCTCTTGCAACCATTTCCCAACTCTTCATAGCTTGCTTTATTATTTGCTCACCTTCTTGTATAAAATCCTTGAACCATTCATCAAAAACATTAGCCTTGACCTTTTTACATTCCATATCCCTTATTTCTTCTTTGGATATAACTTCTATGTCACTGGGCAGTTCTTGGACTAGGGTATTGGGATCAAATATCCCTTTAATAAACTATTGTAATTGGACAATATGTCCTTTCAAATACTCTTGCTTGTCTTTATCTTTTCTTAGCATCTCTGCTGTCACTTGGTGCATATCCTCCCACTCATTGATGTGATGTTCCCATGTAGTATGCCCAAGGTCCACATTTAGTATCTTATACTCTTCTAAGTTATTTCACCTTTTGCTTTTTCTTTCTATGGTATGGCTAGGTTCAACATTCTAGATCCATCTAGACCTCCCTGTATAGCTAACATTGTCCTAGCTTTTCTTTTTTCTTTCCTTGGTGTAGTCTCACCTAACAAGCTCTTAATGTCAATTGGTACCAATTGTACCTCTTTCTTTTCCTTTCTTATCTCCTCTCCCAACCACGCAGGAACCTCCTTGATGCCTTCTGCATTTTTAACTTCATCAATTATTTCTTCATGAGGTGTTTCTACTTTTCCCTGTTGCTATTCTTGTTGTGGATTTTGTTGTTGAGGTGGAGGTTGTTGTTCTTGAGGTGCTTCTTCTTGGACCATGGGATTATCCTGATGTTTGGATTCACCCTTATTTTCTTCTTCTTCTATTTCCATGTCCCCTCCATCATCAGCTTCTTCTTCAGGACCTTCTTTTGATATTTCCTTCTCTTGGTCTTCCTATGTATGTATTTGTTCTACATTTTGCATATCTATGTCTTATGTTTGTTCATCAACTTTAATTTCATCCATCCTTTATGATTTTTGTTCATCTTCAGGCCTCTTGATTATGCCTTCTGTATTGATTGCAGCCCTTGTATCTTCACTTTCTTTTTGTTCTGTTTTCAGACATATTAATTTGTTCTGTAGGTGCAGAGGATCCTACCACTGTACTTTTCTCTTTTGCTTCTTTTTTCTCTTCTTGTCTTCTTTCTGTGTTCTCTTCTTCACTTTGCTCATCATATATATTAAGCATATTCAAAATATCTACTCTTGATGTGTTAGCTTTTGTTTCATCTTTTGCTTGATCATGCTTTTCTTTTGTTGTCTCTTCAGATACAACTCCCCTTTCAGCATCTTCAATCTTATGTGCCTCCTCTTGCACATCTTTAATTATTTTAGGAGGGACTAGGGTACCAAATGGATCTACTGCTCATGTTTCTTTCTATACCCTTTCTTCTTCATGCTATGAGCCTTGTTCCATTTCTATTATGGCCTGAGTGCCTTGTTCCTCCTCTTCACTTAGGAAATCACTAGATCCCTCTTCTATTTCAATCTCCTTTCTAGCATACATCCATGTTTCTTCTCTTTCACTAGTGTCACTCCCAATGTGAATAGTTTCAATAGTTTGTTTGGCCTTATGTGTTTCTGACTCTTGCAGCATTTCTCTAGCCAACTCTATCTTCACTTGAACAATTATTTGTCTTTTTTCTGATGAATTGGAGGCACTAGGCATTTTACTCAACTTTTCACCAACTTGTTGTGCTCCTATTCCTTCACTTGTTTTAGAAGGCTCCCCTTTTGATAAACTTATTTGTATGGCCTTCCTAATTTGCTGTCCTGCTACCCCTTTAGAAGTCTATGCTTCCTCTGCACTAACCTCATGACTTACTGATTTTGCATCCATAAAAGTATCTGATGCTACTGCTACTATTATTCCCAATGCATAGGGATCCATTAAAGTAGCATTATTATCTTTTTCAATAATCTTAGCCTCTATAACTTTCCTTTTCTTCCTATAAATACATTGAATATCTTCACTAGGCTCTCCTTTTCTTTTCCTCCCTTTCTTTGGATAAGTGATTTCTTTTCCTTCAGCTTCAAGTTCCTCAATTATGTCTTCTAACCATGTTTTTGAAAATAATATAATTGGTTTGGACAATATGTCCAAAGATGTGTTCCAAGGCTATGACCAATCAGGCTCTGTAATAGGAGCCAGTCTAGCCTCTGCATAACTATGATGTAGTTGTTTATCATCCTCTTGAACTTCTAGGGGAACATATATGTCACCTATGGACCTCATTTTCTCAATGGTCAATCTTTTATGGGCTCTTTTTCTCACTTCCCTATCATTTTTGTAATCGGCCCAAAAATCTTCAATATGTATCTAATGTTAATACTTTTTATCAACAAAGTTCTGGATCCTATGGAAAGGATCAAATCTCCTGACTAAGTCAAATTCCTGAAGCCATAATATCTTAATTCTTTCTCTGAATATCCTACAACTTCTTCACTAAAATAGAAGTATCTACCAATAGCCCAAGGCAACTTAAGATTCCCACTATTGAACTTCCTCTTATACATTTTAAAGACATTCAAATTATATCTTGAAAATTCTAAAACAATCACTTTATTAGAAGGATACCGAGGTAACATAAAGGGTTTTCCATCAAATCCTTCAGTCCTAATATAAGTAAAATGTTCAAATTGAATGAACCAAGAACTATGCAATCCAATTGCATCCTCTGCATTTGTAGATATTCTTTTATCAAGTTCCTCTCTTAAAACTCTCACCATGTAAGTATAAAACACATCATTGACTAAAGCAAACTTCTTCAATGTATTTTCCTCTTGTAGGTTAGGATAGTGCTCATATACTAATTTCTGACCAGGACCATTCCCCAAGGTACCAACCCTTTCTATTCCATGTATGTATGGTCTAATCTCTACTACACATGAATATAGCAAGTAAGAAGACAAAAAGGGTATCATCTTTTTTTTTCTCAGTATGGCTTGTTTCCATATTGTTGTGCTTATTGTTTTGGCCCAGTGGATCTGCCCCTGCCCTTTTTCTCTCACTCTTATGAACTCAATAATAGTGAACATCCATGGTTCACATTTGGTGTCATCTCTCAGTCCTACCAATCTACTCAGCATTGTGATCATCGAATAGATTTCTTCTTTGAAGTATATTCTCATCAGATTCTTATGCACCCTAGCTATAGCCTTAGGTTTATTTTCTAGGTTGTACCAATTGTGGAATATTTTACCTTTGCACTCCCTTCAATTTGTATGAAAGTCTTCATTATATTGATCTGCATCAATATCTATCATTTTCTCATTGATTTCTAGTCCAAATGTCCTCACAATCCCCTCTGTGGTTAAATCAACAATAAGTCTATCATACAACATAATCTTCCTGGTAGCTAGATCATATAGAGTTACACAATCTAAACACAAACCTCTAGCCTCCATAGCCAATGGGAAACCTACAGCCTTGTACAGTCCACTCTCCCATATACATTTCATATCTAGCGAAGCATCTGCAGTAGTAATTTTCTGTAAAACATCATCTGCATCATAATTTCTTATGTTTGTATCAGTTCCTACTCCACATATTGATTAAGGATGGATATCCTTTGTGCAAGGGTAATTCTTCTTTTTCTATTTCTTTACGTAGTTTTCTTTCTTTTTTCAACTTGCCCTCTGTGTCTATCTTTTTCTGCCTCGGGGCCGTCCTGTGAAACAATCTATCTTTTAAATTCTTCATTTTACATTTTACCTAGGGTTTTACTATGAATTTCTATTTTTACCATTTTACCCAAACCCCATTTGTCCTTTCTATTTTGACTTTAAAATTTGTTAAGCTCTACCCAATTAATTAATATTTAAAATAGTAATTTGACAAATGCATACGTTTTATAATGAAATTACTGAAATTAACATTTAATTTACCAATTGAAATGTAACGATGTTTTAGGATAAATACCTGTATATCTTTACCACTTTACTTCAATCATTAAATTACTTTTACCTTTTTGCTTTCATCTAGCTACCGTATTTCCTTCACTCTGATAAGTTCTATTCAGTTTCTATAGCACTTCTCCTTCTCTGCAATTTTAATTCTTACCAATGTATATCTAAAAGTGAAATAACATTAAAATTACCCTAACTCTCATTGAATTTTACTCTTTTTTGAGTGTTAGATCAGTATTAATTACAACAATTAATGTGCCAAAAGTTTGGCCTTCTATTTCAATATTTGCATTTTTTAACTTTTTTACCATTAGTTTAATTTCAGCATTCATCATGTTCTCTTTGTATTTTCTCTTGTATGTTTTCTTTGTATCCTTTAACATACAAACATATATGCAAACAACCATGACTAACGTTCTTTCCCTTTTTCCCTTTTGTCCGTACTTGTATCTTTCACTTTGTATATCACTCTTTGCATGTCTCAATATATACAAGCGCATATACAACAACCTATACAAACCCTCTTTTTACCTTTTATCCCCCCGCAATGCTTTTAATTCCTTTGTATCTCAAATATGTATATCATAAACATACAAAGACTTTTCTATATTGAACTTCCTTTTGACATCTAGCTTGTATCTCCTATTTGCATATTTGAACTTGTACATTGGCTTGTATATCTAAGATATACATTGTTATTATACAAGATTGACATGCAAGCGATGGGGCCCACCTTACTTTTCACTTGTATCTCCACTATGTATATAAACTAAAATGCATCTTTTGATATACATTAAGGTATGATGCATCATTTATATCAGATTTTAATTTTCCCTAAGTTCCGCATTGTATGTATACCGGAATGTGTCTCTCAAAACATACATACAAAGCATGAAACATACCTCCATAAAACTTCATTTCATATTCTTTTCAGTTCACGATATGCATATACTATTGTATATCACCTTGTATGTTTCCTTTGCCAAACATACAAACTTAAAATACACCTGATGGACTTAACCGATTATTCAATTAAACTTTGAACTCTATCGGGCCCGACTTGTATGTAAAGGTAAAGCGTTAGAAAAATACATACAAGTATAATGATGTATCAAACCCGATGACTCCCTTATATGTCTCATACAACAACTCAAAATACAACAACCCTTGTATATGCAACATACAAACCTTCCTATAGTGTATTTTACCTAAAAACACTAATATCTTGCAAAATATTGGCAATTTTAAAATGGTTCAAAAAGCAACCCTCACTCATTTTTGACAAGGAATTCACCTACATTCTGCTCTAGTACTTAATGCTATTTTTCTTTATTTTCAACAAGGTTTCTACCTTTCAATTCCTTTTCCCTTTTACCACCAAGCAAACCCACACACAGAAGCGAAAGCCATAGCCACAGAAGGGGTCCTCATTTTGCTAAGAAGTAAAATGGGGCGTGTTGTGAGCATCACAACACCCCCTCTCTTAGATGTCTAGCCTAATTCCAACAATTGGTATCAGAGATAAGTTCCTCTAAAAGAAGCTTGACCACTTGAGGAGATCTAGAATGTCGACTTACAAGATAGTCTAAGATTTGATGGAACAAATTAAACTCTATGGAAGATGTGCATGCAATGTCATTTGCAATGTATGGGAGATGTGTATTAGTTGATAACTAAGAATGAATATAAGATTCCATAAAAAGGTCCTACAACTCCAAATGAAATCAAAGATGCTGAGAACAACACTCGAGCTATAGAAGCCTTGTTAAGTGCCCTGTCTGATACAAAAATGGCAAATGTACAAGAATTGAAAACTACACATGAAATCTGGGAGAAGTTGGAAACACTACATGAAGGTGATGAACATGTCAAATGTGCCAAGCTACAAATCTTGAAGGGTAGATATGAAATCTTAAGGATGAGTGAAGATGAAAATATTACCTCCTACATGCTAAAAGTGAATGAACTTGTGAGCGGTATAAGGTGTGCTAGTGGAAAACTCGAAGAATCAGAAATTATTACCAAAGTGCTTAGATCCTTACCTCCGGCCTACAAGCATAAAGTTGCTGCCATTGAAGAAATCAGGACTGTGACAATTGTTACAATGGATCAGTTGGTTGGTAAACTTTTAGCATTTGAAATGAGTGAGTTTGGTGATTCTCTTCCTAAGTCTGAATCTACATTTAAAGCTAGTATTCATGGAAAACAAATGTATGATCCAGGTGAAAGCTCTTCAAGAAGATCTAATAGATTTGACAAAACAAGGAAGGATCTTGAAGGTGATGAAACTAAGTTCGATGAACTTGAAGTCCTTTTTGGCAAAAGATTACCAAGAGGATCTGGTAAGTATGAAGGAAATTTTCCATTGAAATCTTTTGCTTGTAATAAGATTGGTCATTTTGCCTCAAGGTGTCCGAAGGAGGGTTCAAGACCAAACCCTAATAGACCTAGGGTTCAGAAGAAATGCTACTATGTCTAAGAAGCTATTGAAGGAGTCACATATGATGAATCTGATCATGGAGGTTCCACTAAAAATGATTGGGTATAAAATGCTATCAAAGAAGAAGATCCGATGCCTACTGAATCTGCTAGTTGTGCAAATGTGGAAAATGCCTTGGCTACTTAGGTTGTAGAAAAAGATGAATGGGTAATTGACAGTGGATATTCTCATCATATGACTGGTGATAAGAGTAAGTTTGTAAGATTTGAAAAATATGAAGGTGGAATTATGAAATTTGGAGATAACTTAGCTAGTAGAATTCATGGCAGAGGATCCATCTCTTTTGATGGTAAGAATAAAACTAATGATGTTCTATATGTGTAAGGATTAAAGCATAATCTTCTTAGTGTTGGATATTTGGTTGACAAGGGTTATGATCTTCAATTCAAGAATGGAAAATGTAGAATCTTGAAAGCTCCAGAACTGAAATTGCATCTAGTACTCACACTAGAGGTAACATATTTAATTTAAGTAGTTCTAGAAAAAGTTGTTTGATTGCTCAGATTGATTAGAGTTGGTTATGGCATAGGAGAATGTGTAATGTGAATTTTGATAACATTGTCAAGATAAGTTCTACTCAGGTTGTGAGAGATCTTCCAAAACTTGTGAAACTTGCTGATAGCATGTGTAGAGAATGTCAATTGGGTAAATGTTGGGAATTAAGGTGTCTCAACCTTGTAAATTCCTTACATTATTAATGTTTGTATTTATTATTTAATTGTCTATGTTGTAAATATTTGTAAAATTCCATATTGTCATATTGTGGGATGTGGCACGGTGATGTGTCAATCGTACATGGAATATGACAACTTGTAATTTTATCCTCACATGAGGATATAGGCATCCCACTTTGTAGTAGGACCATTTTTTCCATGTGCAACATCTTCCATGTTGTGTAAGGGAATGTTTGACCAAAACAGTTATGACGGATTCCTATGACGAATCTATGACATGTAAGAGTCAGAAATAGAAGGTTGTAAGACAGGTGAAGACATGTGTTGTAAAGCATCTTTGAAAAAGGCATATTTGGGCACCCCAACATAGACTATGACATGTTGTAAGAGAATATACTATTTATAGCATGTGTATTGTAGATTCTCTTACAGCTGTAAGTTGTAACTGCTCTGACAGATTCTATGATCATGGTAAGTAATGTAAGAGCATCTGTCATAGCCCATTTTGGAAATAGGTGACCCCTTTGGGATGAGATCTATGGACAAGTGTTAGGTACATTCTACAATGTTGACCAAGTGTCCTTAGGTGTGGGTTTTGGTCCATGAAGCCAAGTTGGACACACATTCGAAGAAAGGTCCAATATTGCCTTGTATTTTCTATATAAATAGGTGCTTGGAGAGGGAGTTGTATCACAGGTTTTATAGGTACTAATATGCTATTGGATTGACTCCAAATATGAGTTTCAAAGACTATTGAAGCTTGCATTGCAAGTGTATTGTAAACATATTTTAGATTTGTTAATACATTGTGCAGGTTTCTGAGTGTGGGGTTTTTCACCTGATAAAGGTTTTCCCC
This sequence comes from Cunninghamia lanceolata, assembly GCA_027924645.1. Lineage (NCBI taxonomy): Eukaryota > Viridiplantae > Streptophyta > Pinopsida > Cupressales > Cupressaceae > Cunninghamia > Cunninghamia lanceolata. The sequence continues at coordinate 22,831,477 of BSBN01001281.1, forward strand.
ACCGTAAATCTTTGTCTCTCTTCTTCTATCTACTCTCTGGTTCTTGTGTTTTGTTGCAATATCTCATGTTAATGGTTTAACATTGCTGTAATGGTTAGGATAAAATTGAATTTGCATAGCCCTCTCCTCATTAGATTAGTGTAGGAAGTGATTTCCGCACACCTAGCTTCCTTTCAGTTGGTATCAGAGCTTGATCACCTTTGGTCCTAGTTGTTGGGTAGGGGTTTTTTGAGCTGATCTTAAGTTGATTGGAAGTCTGTGTAGAGTATTCTATATCTTATTGCAGAAAGGAGATGGCAAGCACATTCAAAATATTTGAAGTGGAGAAATTCAATGGCACTAATTTCGAGCTATGGAAGCTCAAGATGGAAGACACGCTTGTAGACCGAGACCTTTGGGAAAGTGTTAATGGAACTAAATTAGTTGCAATGTCACAAGATGAGAGGGATCTCAAGGATCAAAAGGCTAAGGGTCTCATAAGACTTAGTCTTGTTGATTTTGTTTTGTTAAATATCCATGAGGAGACTACTACAAAACTACTTTGGAAGGAGTTGGGGGATGTGTATCAAGCCAAATCCCTAGTTAATAAACTTTTACTAAGAAATAAGTTGTATTCTCTTTGAATGGAGGATGGAGGATCTATCGCTAAACATATAAATACTTTTAACATGTCAGTTGCACAATTGGCATCTACTGGTGTGAAGATGGAGGAGGAGGATCAGTGTATGACCCTGCTTTGTTCTCTGCGAGGCTCATGGGATCATCTTTTCATGGATATTGGAAGCACCACATCCACATTCAAAATGGAAGAAGTGGTTTCTTCAGAGATGTGGAGAAAGTCTTCTGAGGTAGCCAAAGAGGCCCTTGTAGTTCGTGGAAGACCCAAGGAGAAAGGGAAAAGAAGGACAAGAAAGCTAAAAAGGGTAGATCCAAATCTTGTGGGAGATCCAAATCTCCTGGAAAGTCCAAGGCTCTTTGTTGGAATTGTGGAAAAACTAGGCATTTTTGAAAGGAATGCAAAGAGGAGAAGAAGAAGAAGACAAAAGCTCCTGATTTAGATTCTGACAAGTCACAAGATGATGGTGATGCTTTCATCGCAGCCCTAGCAAGCCATACATCTGACGATGTGTGTCTAATCGACTTTGGTGCATCATTCCACATGACCTCGCATCGAGACTGGTTCACTAAGTATGAGGAGTTTGATGGTGGAAAGGTGTATCTAGGTGATGACTCTCATCTGAAGATTGTTAATCGTGGAAGAGTCTCTATCCAATTCCTTGATGGTTGACTAAAGGGGATCTCTAGGGTTATGCACATCCCAGACTTAGCATAGAACCTGCTTTCTGTAAGTAGTTTGAATGATGCAGGTGTGCAGGTTGCCTTTTCGAAAGAAGGATGCAAGATGACTAGAGGAGCTATGGTGCTTGCTAAGGGTATTAGGAGAGGTACTTTGTTTCAGTTGGATGTATGCATTTCACAATGCAATAGTTCTTCTGACTCAAGGAATAGGGCAGCAATCACTTCATCCCCACCATCTATACAAGCAGTGAAGAAATCTGTTGTTTCTAGTCTTGATGGTTGTAATCATGCATTGGAAGTTAAACTTCCTGCTGAAAAGACAATGTTATGGCATAAGAGATTTGGCCACATTGGTGAGAAGGGTCTGCATACCCTAAAAGACAAGAACCTCATTAAGGGGTTAGATGATTGTAATCTTGAGTTTGACTTTTGCGAACATTGCATTTATGCAAAACAAAACCATGTTTAGTTTTACTCAAGTTCTCATAAGTCTTCTGGTGTGTTAGACCTTATTCATTCTGATGTGTTTGGTCCTATTAATGTTCCTTAGTTATCAAAGTCTATATATTTTGTATCTTTTATAGATGATTACAGTAGAAGGACATGGATTTATTTTCTCAGAAGCAAATCTAAAGTCTATAGAAAGTTTAAGGAGTTTAAGGCCTTTACTAAAAATTAGCCTGGTAAAATGATTAAATGTTTGAGAACTGACAATGGTGGTGAGTTCTGTTCTCCAGAATTTGATAATTATTACAAGGAACTTGGGATTTAAAGACACAAGACAACTCCATACACCCCACAGCAAAATGGAGTTGCAAAGAGGATGAACATGAAACTGATGGAGAAGGCTAGAAGTATGCTTAGTGGAGCTGGCCTAGAACAAAAGTTTTGGGCTAAAGTTGTTGCCACTACCTGCTATCTAGTAAATAGATCTCCTACATCACCTCTTGTTAGAAAGACACCCATGGAGGTGTGGTCTGGTAGAAAGCCTTTAGTAAGGCATCTTCGTGTTTTTGGTTGTGAGGCATATGCACATGTGCCTAGGGAGAAGTGATCAAAGTTGGAGAACAAGGATGTTAAGTGTATCTTCATTGGCTATGGTGTTGGTGTGAAAGCATACAAGATTTGGGACCCTATGGCTGAAAAAGTGTTGTATAGCAAAAGTGTCATCTTTAGAGAGCTTACACCTTCTTCCTTTGTTTTATAGCTAAAAGAAATAGTAAAGAAAGAGGATGTTGTTCAGTTTCCTGCTACCCCTGAGAAGACTGAACAAAAAGACAATGTTAGACCTAATGATGAGGAGAGATCTGGAAGCTCTGAAAGCTCAGATGAATAAGCTAAACCTCAACCTCAACCCTTGAGGAGGTCTACACAGATAAGAAAGCAACCTGAAAGGTTTGGTTTTACATTGCTTGATTCTAGTTGTGCTTATGCTTTAATCACTAATAGTGATGAACCTAGAACTATATCAGAGGCTTTGGACATGAAAGATGCAAGTTCCTGGAAGAAGGCCATGGAGGATGAAATGGCTTCTTTTGAAAAGAATCAAACTTGGGACTTGGTGCCTTTGCCTCCTAGACAGAAACCTGTTGGATGCAAATGGGTGCTCAAGAAGAAGATTGGTGCAGATGGTAGTGTTGAGAAGTATAAGGCCAGATTGGTTGCAAAGGGGTATTCACAAGTGGAAGGTATAGATTATGGTGAGATCTTCTCTCCCATTGCAAAGCTGACATCCATTCGATTCCTGTTGTCTCTCACAGCAGCTTATGACTTGGAGGTAGAACAGATGGATGTGAAGACAACTTTCCTTCATGGTGATTTGGAGGAAGAAATCTACATGGCATAGCCAGAGCATTACATGGTGAAAGGTAAAGAAAATTTGGTTTGAAAAATTAAGAAGTCTTTGTATGGTTTGAAGCAATCTTCTAGGAGATGGTACTTAAAGTTTGATGCCTTTGTGTTGTCAATTGGATTTGTGAGATCAAAATCAGATCACTATGTGTACTTTAAGTTTGATGGTGATTGTATTCTCATTATTGTACTGTATGTTGATGATATGTTGCTCATTAGGAAGGGTAAGAATATGATTTCTGATTTCAAATCTCAGTTGTTAGCATAGTTTGAAATGAAAGATTTAGGGGTAGCCAGGTACATTCTAGGAATGAAAATTAGAAGAGACAGAGCTAATAGAAAACTTTGGTTAAGCTAGAGTAAGTATGTGAAAACCATGTTGGATAGGTTTAGCATGGTAGATTGTAGAAAATTGTGTGTTCTTGTTTCTTTGGGGACAAAGTTATCTATTGAGGATTGTCCAAAATCTCCTAGTGAGGTGGAGGACATGAGAAGAGTAACTTATGCTAGTGTTGTTGGCAATTTGATGTATTCTATGGTCTGAACAAGAATAGACATTGCCCAAGTAGTGGGAGTCCTTAGTCAATTTATGGCTAATCCTGGATGGGTTCATTGGGATGTAGTTAAGTGAGTCTTCAGATATTTGAGGGGTACTTTTGAGTATTCCATTTTCTATCATGGTAATGTTACAGGACCTCTGTATTCCATTGACATTCATGGATTTGTGGATTTAGATTGGGCAGGTGACATTGACAGCAGGAGATCCACCAGTGCTTATGTGTTTACACTGTTTGGTGGTGCTATTAGTTGGATGAGTAAGTGACAACCTATTATTGCTCTGTCCATGACATAAGCTAGGTATATGGCATTAACTCATTCTTATAAGGAATCCATTTGGCTTAAGAGATTGTGTTCAGATATTGGTGTTGATCCAAGATAGATAACGATCAATTGTGATAGTTAGAGTGCAATTTCCCTTGCAAAGAATCCAACTTTCCATGCTAGAACCAAGCACATTGGTGTTTAGTTTCACTTCATGCGAGACATGGTTGAGGATGGAAAGGTAAATTTGGAGAAGGTAGTTACTTTGAAGAATGTTGTTGATGCATTGATGAAGCTAGTGAGCACAGAGAAGTTTAGATGGTGTTCGAAGTCTATGGGCCTCTTGGCCTATAACGGTTAAGCCCTATTATTCTATTGGCTTTTACAAGGTGTTAGACAAGTGGGAGAATGTTGGGAATTAAGGTGTCTCAACCTTGTAAATTCCTTACATTATTAATGTTTCTATATATTATTTAACTGCCTATGTTGAAAATATTTGTAAAATTCCATATTGTCATATTGTGGGATGTGGCACAATGATGTGTCAATCCTACATGGAATATGACAACTTCTAATTTTGTCCTCACATGAGGAGATAGGCATCCCACTTTGTGGTAGGAGAATTTTTCCATGTGTTGGCATCTTTCATGTTATGTAAGGGAATGTTTGAATGAAATGGTTATGATGGATTCCTATGATGAATCTATGACATGTAAGAGTTAGAAATAGAAGGTTGTAAGACGGGTGAAGACATGTGTCATAAAACATCTTTGAAAAAGGAATATTTGGGTGTCCCAAGGTAGACTATGACATGTTGTAAGATAATATGCTATTTATAGCATGTGTATGATAGATTCTCTTACAACTGTAAGTTGTAACTGCTATGACAGATTCTATGACGATTGTAAGTGTCATAAAAGCATCTGTCATAGCCCATTTTGGAAATAGGTGACCCCTTTGGGATGGGAGTTGTGGACAAGTGTTAGGCACATTCTACAATGTTGATCAAGTGTCCTTAGGCATGGGTTTTGGTCCATGAAGCCAAGTTGGACGCCCATTCCAAGAAAGGTCCAATATTGCCTTGTATTTTCTATATAAATAGGTGCTTGGAGAGGGAGTTGTATCAAAGGTTTTATAGGTATTGTTATGCTGCCGGATTGACTCTAGATACAAGTGTCGAAGACCATTGAATCTTGCATTGCAAGTGTATTGTAAACATATTTCAGATTTGTTAATACATTGTGCAGGTTTCTGAGTGTGGGGTTTTTCACCTGATAAGGGTTTTCCTCACCATAAATCTTTCTCTCTTCTTCTGTCTACTTTCTGGTTCTTGTGTTTTGCTACAATATCTCATGTTAATGGTTTAACATTACTATAATAGTTAGGATAAAATTAAATTTTCATAGCCCTCTCCTCATTAGATTAGTGTAGGAAGCGATTTCTGCACACCTAGCTTCCTTTCAGTAAATAGAATAAAATTTCATTCAAAATTAAAGAACAATTTTCAAGTGGATGGCTGGAACTTATGCATACTGATCTATGTGGCCCTATTAGAATTAGGAGTGTGTAAGGAGATAGATATTTTATTTTGTTGATTGATGATTATTGCCGGATGATGTGGGTAACCTTTTTGAAAGAAAAATCAGAAGCTCTTGACAAGTTTAAGGTGTTCAAGGTTATGGTGGAAAATGAGATTGGTGGAAAAATAAAGTGTCTAAGATCTGACAGAGGTGGAGAGTTTACCTCTAGTGAGTTTGATACATTCAATGAAAGGCATGGAATAAAAAGATAGTTATTTGCTCCTAGTACTCCTCAGCAAAATGGAGTCATGGAAAGAAAGAACCAGACCATTCAAGAAGCGGCCAAGACCATGATGATGGAAGCAAATGTTCCACAAGTCTATTGGAGAGAAGCTGTGAGTATTGTTGTCTACACTCTCAACTGGGTGCAAATCAAAGGCAATTCTGGTAAGACCCCTTATGAACTATGGTTTGGTCATCCTCCTATTGTGAGATATTTCAGAGTTTTTGGCAATAAGTGCTATATCAAAAGAGATGAGGATCTAGGCAATTTTGAAGCAAGAAGTGATGAAGGGATATTTTTGGGTTACTCTACTCAAAGCAAGGCATACCAGTGCTTTAACAAGAAATTGAAAAAGATTGTTGAAAGTGCAAATGTTAGAGTTGATGAGAGCAAAGGACATTCCAGGTCTTGCAAATATGAATCAGATGATCAAGATGACAGTCAAAGTTAAGGAAGACAAGTTCAAACCCAGACTTAGATTTAGATTGATCTAGAAAATCTAGTGACTCAAAAGGTTAGTGCAGATGTTGAAGAACATGCTCAAGAAACAGAGGTTTAAATAAATCCCAAATCTCCTAGGTATGTAAGACTGAATCTTCCTAAAGATTAGATCATAGGAGATAGATATAAAGGTGTTCAAACTAGGAAAAGAATTGTTGAAGATCAAGAGGAAATTTGTTTGATTTCAAAGATTGAACCAAATTCAGTAAGTGAAGCTTGCAATGATGAAAATTGGGAAAAGCCATGGAAGAAGAATTAATGCAAATTGAAAAGAATCACACTTGGGATCATGTTCCTAGACCTGAAAACAAAAATATGATTGGAATTAAATGGGTCTTTCAGAATAAACTAAATGAAGATGGTGAAGTTGTAAGAAACAAAGGAAGGTTGATCTGCAAAGGATATTCTCAAGTGGAAGGAATTGATTTTGAAGAAACTTTTTCTATTGTGGCAAGAATAGAGGCAGTCAGATTATTTCTTGCATTTGCTACTTATAAAGATTTTAAGGTCTATCAGATGGATATCAAGTCAGTATTCTTAAACAGAGAATTAAAAGAAGTCTACATTGAGAAACTGAAAGGATTTCAGTTGTCTGATCAGAGAGATATGGTCTGCAGGTTGAGGAAAGCATTGTATGGAGTCAAACAAGCCCCAAGAGCCTAGTATACAAGATTAGATAGGTATCTACTAAAGCTAGGATATAGCAAAGGCATTGCTGATAGTAATCTTTACTCCAAGATTGATCATGAGCACATTCTGATTGTTGAGGTATTTGTTGATGATATCATTTTTTGTGGAAATGAGAGTATGTGCAAAACATTTGCTTATCAGATGTAGAGTGAATTTGAGATGTCCATGTTTGGTGTAATGAATTTCTTCTTAGGTTTGCAAATCATACAGTCAAATAAAGGTATCTTCATATCTCAATCTAAGTATGTGAGAGAATTGTTGAAAAAGTTTGGAATGGAAGATTCAAAGCTAGTGGGTATACCCATGGTAATAGGGTGTAAGCTGAGTAAGGATGATGACTCCCCTAAGGCAAATAAAAAAAGGTATAGATCAATGATTAGAGAACTACTCTATCTGACTCAGACCGGACCTGATATCATGAATATAGTTGGACTTTTTGCTAGATTTCAAGATGATCCTAGAGAATCCCATGTTGTAGCAGTCAAGAGAATTTTTAGATATCTCAAAGGGAAACTTGATTATGGCTTATGGTATCTAAAGGATAATGACTTCACTCTTCATACATATACAGATGTTGATTGGGTAGGAGATGTGGATGATAGAAAAGGTACTAGTGGTGTTGCATTCTTCTTGGGAAGTAAATTGGTTTCTTGGTTGAGCAAAAGGTAGGAGGCAATATCCCTATCTATAGCAAAGGTAGGGTATATAGAAGTAGAAAACAATTGTACTCAAGTTCTGTGGATTAAGAAAATGCTAAAGGAGATCAGAATTGTGTTTGAGGAGCCTATTGTCATGCCCATATTTCACGTGCAGACACAACATGCAAACACACATGTTGTATCTACATAAGACATGTAGTCATGATACGACCTATCAAAATTTTCTCTTTTCTACATGAACTTTCCTCCTCGCACGCGTAAGTGAACTCAGTTGCGTGACGCTTTAATAACTGTCATTTTCAAAATAACAACCTCTCGTTCGCATCACCATGTTTGGACTTTCTAACCTAGTTAGGTGTCATTCACTATTTTATGCTTGTTTTTTTTTTTTAAAATAAAACGTCAAGTTTTATTCAAACATAATCTGTGTCCTGGTTGATTCCCTCGGACCATTTCGTTATTGGATCATATTTTTCTCCTCTATCAAATTCTTTTAATTACACGTTCACTTGATCACTTAAATTTTTATCCTTTATACATATAGTTAATTTAACTTCAATACCTTGGTAACTCTTATTGGAATTGTTTAACTCCGAAAAACATAATTCCTTTATAACCAATCTTATTTTAAGTATATGATGTAGCCTAAAAACTGTTACCCTAATATTTTTAAACTACGCAACTTATGATCCCCATAGAATGAACTAAACTAATTATATTTGTGTTTTTATGCCAACATAAAAGTCCTATAGATTGTTATATACATATCTATATCCTATAAATGATATTTATTTATTTACCCCTTTTTTTGTTTTATATAAAACTAAAATTACAAGTATAGGTTAATATATATGTATATGGATATACCATAACCTCATTCATAAAAGTATAAGAGACAAAACAACACTTGTTAAACATAGATATATTAATGCTTTAATTTAATATTTATTATAAATAGATTTATATATCTCTATTCAGAATTATAAGTGTCCTTTTCATTTGTTATCAAATATTATATATAAATATATATTAGTTATGATTTATTTTATAGAGTTAGGTTAAGCCCACTAATGGTGTGAAGTTATTTAATAACCTTCACATGGATGAGATAGAACAATATCCTAACTCTTATGGTTGTAGTGGATTGCTCCCTTTTTTTTTATATATGTAACAAAATATAATTTATATATTTATCCATACTTGATCACAATGCATATGTATATATTTATGTTTTGTTGTTTATATATATTATTTTATTGGTTTGCTTAAAGTACACCACAATTGCTTATATGCATTTTCTTATGTGGATGCAACCTACACCTCACTAACCACTAATATCCATTATTATTTATGTGTTCTTATATATAAAATTACTTAGCATGGGAATTGTTATAAAAACATCTTATAGGGCTGTGGGATTGTCTAACCCTAATAGCAAGGTTGAGGAGGCTGTGTATGCAGGGTCATTGGAAGTGAGCGGAGTGGAGGTCGTGGAGTACGATGGAGGGGAGCGGACTGGCGGCAGGCACGGCCGTGAGGGGAGGTAGAAGGGTGACAGACATGGCAGAGAGGGCAGAGTTGGGCGTGGAGGTGAAGAGGAGACCGCGGGGTGCTCGGGCTGAGGGATCCGTAAGGGCGGCTTCGGCAGAGACTGATGGCGGGTGCAGGTTTCAGGTCCCGGCGGGGGTTCAAGTGCAGTGGGGATGTGGTCTCCGCGGTGCTGTGGTGATGGGGGTGTGGGGAGGGTCGGAGCCCCACCCACACCCACGAAGCCCCTCCCCACACCCCCTTCTTTTACTAGATTCAGCGGAGGTTTAATTCCCCCACCACTATTTCCTTTGTAACTAATGGTTGTGTACCATTCGACCACAGCAAACTCAAATTACTTGCTGTTCTTCAAATTTGTTTTTTTTTTAGTTAATATTAAAGAATGATATATATATATATATATATATATATATATATATTTATATCATTTTCATAAATACATTTAAAATTAAATTTATTTAATCCTATATATATATGTACAAACATACAAATTTTCACTATTACTTTTAATTTAACTATTAAATATAAATATTTATATATATTAGTTCCACAATTTCATTCGATAATAAAAATGTAATTACAGATATATCCAATTTTCTCAACTATATTTAAAAAAATAAAAAAAACATGTATAGGTATATATATATATATACAACCAAATTTTCAAGTAGATTATTTTCACATTAACTCCACATAGTAATTGACATAACAATTACTCAAGTGGAACAGTAACATGATCCGTTTTAATCTATATTGATCCAATCAATCTAACAAGTTTGCATTTTTTTTTATTAAATATTAAGGAATAAAATACAGGAACTAATAGATCCTTTACTTCAATAACTAGTAAAATAGAAAGTAAATTGATCTAGGTTAACTCCCATTGCATATTCTAATCAAATTCTCATTTTATTTCTAAAGGTAAAATTTGCATCTTTCTTATCACTGTAAAGGTTACTTTCTCACTAATTAATACATGAAATAATCTTAACAGCTGCTCCAAATCAACTACTGTTTCATAAATTACAAATATATATTTCTGCCAGTAAATAGACAATTCTACTCCTTGGATAGGATATCTTCCTCTTCTTACCCTTCACACCCAACATATAGGGATATAGTAGAAATTACAACTAACAACATAATAAATGAGGGTTTTCTCTCCACTCCCAAAATAATGACTTTTACAACAATTTACAGGGTGAGATGATCTCTCCTCTAAAACTTTACATGAAGAAACTTCAAGACCAAGCTCTCCTTTCAACAAGGGGAGAGAACTTTTTTTTTCTTCTAATAAGGCAAAGATTCCTTCAATCCTCTTAACATACTTCACTGTAACCTACATAACAACAAGGGAAAAAAAAAGAACCACCTTCTAGCTCTCCTCCCTACCTTTGACCTACAAGAGGGTCATCCCTGAGCTAGGGAGACCATCCTCATACCCAAGGTAGAACAGACCCAAATGCTTCACAACATTGCACAACAATAACAAAGCAATTAACACACAAGCCCCCATGGCTTACTCACAAAACAAAGACTCAGCGTAGCTAAGTTCAAGGAGGGTAGGAGAGTAGACATCTCTACCTCTAGGTGTCATCCTTCCATAGTTTATCACATTTATTCACAAGGCCTCAAGCCAACAAATCAAAGTATCTACATGCCCTCAAGGAATTTCATATTTCAAGAGACAAGATGACACCCGAGGAGGGTCACACCTCCCCTTCCCTATACAAGATGAGCATTGCCTTCCAACTGGAAGGAGCTCTTTCTACACCCAACACATATTCCAAAAATAATAGAAAAACACATAGAAGACACTTGCACATTCATCCATCAAGCAAGAAGCATACATACATATTAAGAAACAATTCACACAAGAGAGTAGTCTTGTTCACCAGCCTTCCAAAGCCCAATTATGGATGGAATTTGATGAAGAGCTCCTCTCTAGCCTCTTTCTCCAAAATCTCATTCTTTCCACACCAATCCAACCTCCCCTCCTCTCCTCCTCCTCTCTCTTTTATAAACTAATCCCCTCCATTTTCCTAATTTTTCAAGTGGCATTAAACAACTAATCCCAACTCATCCATTATCCTAGTGTTCATAAAACAATTAACCCCCACTCAATAGGTTCCCCACTATAGTCCTTTTAACAACACATGGAGAATTTAAAATACAATAAGTAAAATAAAAATACAAAGGGAGTGGATGACACACTACCCTTAAAAAGGGGAACCTCACCAAAAGGGAGGCACAAGGAGACAAACACTCCATTATTAGGGAATCATGGAGTTGTTCCATGATGTGGAAGTGGGCCTGAGTGTGGATTCCACTCACCCCATTGTTCCCATGCTTCCAATTTCGTTACTTAACTTCACTGTGAAGTTTAAGTTACCATAAGGAGGTTAACCCAAGGTTATCCTAGCCAAAAAGATCCCTAGACCCATGAGGTATAACCCAGGGTTGATTTTTGCCTAGTTAGAACTCCTAGAGTCAAATAAAACACAAGAAAAATAAAAAAGGGTCTAAAAGAAATAAAGTTTAAACAAGATTCAAAACATCATTTCTTACAACACTTATCATAATAAAAGTAAATCAGAAGATAGCCCTTATTCCCTTGACCTCATGCATCATTAACACATTACAACATTACAACATTCCTCCAAACACGAGGTTGATCTTAGTTCCTCATTGAACTAGATCAGCTCACAAGGGATACAACATAGGTATGGGATGATCTCCTATATTTTTGGTTTCATTAGCAATACCTACACACTCAACTTGAAGTCAATAACATATAAAGATATCATAGCCGAAGCACATCTAAATACATGCATCCTAAACATTCCACCATATAGTCACATTGAAGTTCCATATCCATTCATCATTTTCTTAAATGCAACATCTAATAAAGCAATTAGGTTTAATAAACAAGGTTCAAGATCAATAGTCTCTCATCATAGCAATATCACTACAAGTAGTCTCATGAATAGTAGTGTAAAAAGTAGGCCTCACATCCTCCCCCCCTAAAACTGTACTTCCTCTTGGAAGTCGTCAATGAGGTGAGGGTAAAAAGGTCTTTAGTCTTGTTGCATCTTTCCATGTCGTAGTGAACTCGTCATACAAGCCTACTGAACCCCTATCCAACCTTCATCCTTGAAAGCTCAGCGCTTGAAGTTTTAGCTAATGTTTATTTCATTAGATGGAGATACTAATCATGTATCTAGATATGTGGACATTGGTTACTGGGACCAACTGGAATTGTTCAAGATGAGGCACAGTAATTGAAAAGGATTATGGTGTACTCATTATCTATCTTAACTGTTTAAGGTTGGTTCAATTCCTAGAGATAGATCTTATGGATGTTTGTGAGGAAATCATACGTTTAGTCATCAACACTATAGAAGCCCAAGTTGTATTCCACCTTAACCTCAAAGTCATCCAGGAATGTCATATAATAAAGTGTTGATTTAAAGAGTCAATTTTGGTTCATTTGGATGTGAAACAAATGTGAAGTTGTTTAAATAGATTCATAGTCATTCTCTCTTGGTAAGGTAGATATTGTATGATAGGTGTCCCAAATCAACACTTAAAAAAAATTTGCCCTAACCTATGAGAGGAAGGATTAGGGAAAACTGTTCAATCTTATATAGGGTTATGATTTACTTATACTAATGTTTGTCATAGTATTTATAGACTCCAAAGACTAAATACTTATCAAAATGAATATGCTTGTTAATCAAGGCTGACTGGCAATTTCAAAATTGTTAAGCTACCCATTGCAACACCCCAAGGTAATTAACGAAACCCCACATTATGATTAGATCATTCATCATATACCAAGAAAAATTACTTGAATTATAAATTGCATGATAATGAAGCTTGTCAATGTAAAAGAAGCACTAACTGATTCTACTATCCATCTTTTCTATTCTTAGGTTGTAACAACTTTTCTTTTTAGTTAGAAGAAAATAACTAACTTGCTATAAGTAACTTGAAATAAGTAATTTTCCCTTGCATACCTACATGCATTCTTTCTAAAGAGTCAAAATCTATATATCTAATTATATGCACATCAATAACCAACTTTTAACTCAAGAAGCAAAAGAGAATGCAACCCTTAACATGCACGAAAATCCACTATTAAAAGTTGAAATCTCTTCTTGCATATGTTATAGCATTTAAAATGATAAAGTGCTCCTTAAACTATTATGCAACCTTTCATAAATCTTAGGATCAGATTGATAGTTGTCTTTGCTTACCAAACAAATTTTCTTGTAGTAGATGTTCTGGATGTGGTGCCAGTAAAATACTATGGTAGGTTTTGATATCTAAGTAAGTTTTGTTGCACCAGTCAAAGTGAGTATGAAAGATACATAATAATGAACTCATCAGATTATAAAGTATGATATCTCAATGTCAGCAAGGCATATTCCTATTCACAAAACACACTGCATAAAGAATTTCACACATCGTACAACCTGCTTATATATTCATCAACTCAATACATCAATTACTAACCTTATATCTAAACCCATTTTTCCATGCATCCACATTATAGGTATTAACTTCACAAGGCTCACATAAGGTTTTAGGCGATGTCATAGTCCCATCATAGAACCAAATCACCATTAACCAGTGCCAGGTAACCAAAGATCCAAGAACCAGGTGGAATGTTGGTCTCTAGGCCACGCGCCTGGGGGCCTCGCCATACATCCCAAAATGACCTACCTCTTGTTTGTATAAGGAGTTTAACCCTCCAAGAGATAGCCAACATAGGAACCAGATCATGAGGAAGGTAAGTGGATTATAACCAGCCCATACTAGTTCGCACCTACCCCCATCCTCATAAGTTTCCTGCATCTGCTTCCTTATATACACTCTACCAAAGGTCACTCCATCGACATGGCAAGAAAAAACATCACAACACAGGACCAACACTTGCAAATGACAAAAATAATCTAGCTTAGCCACCATAAATACAAATATACCAAAGAAAAGAGTTTTAAAATTCAACAATAAAATAAATAAATGCGTGTCATTCCAACATTAAAACAACCATAACCACAAGGGTTACGTGAAAAATGAAGAAATCAAAGATTTGTGGCTAAGCTACTTCAGACAAGATTGAATAACATGGTTGGTCCACATAGGCAAGAGATAAAAAGGTCATCAGACAACCAAAAGAAAATGATCGCAATCCATGAAAGTGCACATCACATCACTACGTGACTAACATTAAGTCACCAATAAGGAAGGAGGGAAACACAACCAATGCAATAACATCATGTAGGTAAATGCACCTTCACGTACTCTTATGTGGAAATTGTGCCCCTCTCAAAGGTAGCATGTTAGTAGTAAATAACATCGTGTCCTTCTCAAAGGTACATGTAATCGTAATGTAATGTCTCTAGGATGCCATGCATCCAATAAGATACCAAAGTAAATTATGTCTGCACCAAGTAACATGGCCTCGAGCAATTCACATGCCCATACCATTCCATAACCAAGATCCCAAGTCTAATGTCAAATAATATCATCAAGGAAATATAACATGATAGGATAACATGATGGGCCTCTCAAGGGTCCATTTACCAAGGGGAAGTAGGGGGTACTCTAGCATAGGAAGGTATGGTTGGTTGGGTAATTCTAAACCAATGCCCCAGTATGTTGCCATAGCTTCCTAAGTTCTTCCTCTCCACTACCTCTCTCCACACATGGAAGGTCTCCAACTCCATGATTGGACCTTACAGGGTATACATACAAACAGCCACACAAGCATGAGTTCATCATACTTGCAGTTATACACTCAACCCATGGATGGATACCTAGTATCGCAAGCTCATGAGTACACTAGGCATGTACGGGATAATCACAACACAAAGCATTCACATTCTTCTGTTACTCATATCCACAAGGTAACACATAACACAATCTTCCACTACCATTCATTACTTATTGACGGGAATTCAACTTTCATACACAAGGTCACAAAATTATTTACCACAATGATTAATAAGGAATCTATCCAACAATATTTAAAATTCACCACTATGAGGTCAAAAAAGAATCTAACCATAATCTTCGCATTTAAAAACAAGGCAATACACCCCAAATCAAGTATACCATATACTAGCATTTGCATAATATGTCCTAATTGAATCAAGCAACATTAAACACATATATTACTTCCTATGAATTATGAATCAATCATATACTTATCTGTCAGCAAGCTTGTAAAGAGAATGTATATCTTAAGGAGAATCTAATTAAAACCTTATGTCATTAATTTAGTGTTTTACCAAAGGATGCCAAAACATTATCCCTACACAAGGTATGTGTAACTGGATATCTATTTTACACAAGGAGTATCTTTAAAATACAAAATTCACATTAAGGAAGTTCTTTTCAATGTTCAACAAGTACTTTAATTACCCTTGTATCTTCTCGAGAACATAAATTATTTCTTAACAATTCTAAACATAAGTCACGTTTACTCCTATTTCTTGCATAACCTTTTACACTCAAGGTGATGTAAACATCACTCAATGTCTTGCACTCAGGAGATTCAAAGTAGATACATTACGTGCAAGCATTTCTAGTTTTCCCAGCCCCAGGTAGACAATGCCAAAACCCACATGTTAACTAGGGTTAAGAGTCAGGAAGAATCTGCTATTCTAACATCATGATAGACATATGCAAGGTACACAAGGCAAGATCAATCGAACAAGTCAATAAGTCTACATTAGTCATTCAAAGAACCCTAAGCATAACAATGCATCATCATCTCTTTCACCCCCGAATTCATAACATAAATCAAGGTGCATCACAAGACTATCTGTTCCTATGATGCTAACCTCTAAACCCCTTCACACATAGTGCAAACTAGAGGACAACACTCTACTCTACAAAAAAAAGAACACAAGGGTGAGATAGGGCCAAATACAACCTTCTCAAACTAGACTGACCTACTCATGAGGAGGGTCGACAAGAGGAACACACCATCTCTATATCACAAGTGGAAGACTTCAATAATCATGTGGCAAGGCCACCACGATGAGAACACATGAGGATGGTAATCCTCCAAGGTGAAGGTTAGTCGCCAAACCACAACCTTGCTGTCTCGCAACTACATGGATTAGGACAAGGGTCAAACTACACTCATCCCTCTCCATGTTGGCCCAACAACATGCTAACCTAGAGATCCCAATGTTGAAACCTAGGCTCTGATACCAAATGTCATGCCCACATTTCACATACAGACACAACACGCAAACATGCGTGTTGTGTCTACATATGACATGTAGTCATGATATGAACTATCAAAATTTTCTCTTTTCTACGTGAACTTTCCCCCTTGCACTCATAAGCAAACTCAGTTGCGTGACGCTTTATTAACTATCATTATCAGAATAACAACCTCTCATGCACATCACCATGTTTGGACTTTCTAACCTAGTTAGGTGTCATTCACTATTTTACGCTTTTTTTTTTAAATAAAATGTCAAGTTTGATTCAAACATAATCTGTGTCCTAGTTGATTCCCTCAGACCATTTCGTTATTGGATCATATTTTTCTCCTCTATCAAATTCTTTTAATTACTTGTTCACTTTATCACTTAAATTTTCATCCTTTATACATATAGTTAATTTAACTTCAATACCTTGGTAACTCTTATCGGAATTGTTTAACTCCGAAAAACATAATTCCTTTATAACCGATCTTATTTTAATATGTTGTAGCCTAAAAACTGTTACCCTAATATTTTTAAACTACGTAACTTATGATCCCCATAGAACAAACTGAACTAATTATATTTGTGCTTTTATGCCAACATAAATGTCCTATAGATTGTTATATACATATCTATATCCTATAAACGATATTTATTTATTTACCCCTTTTTTTTGTTTATATAAAACTAAAATTACAAGTATAGGTTAATATATATGTATATGGATATACCATAACCTCATTCACAAAAGTATAAGAGACAAAACAACACTTGTTAAACATAGATATATTAATGCTTTAATTTAATATTTATTATAAATAGATTTATAGATCTCTATTCAGAATTATAAGTGTCCTTTTCATTTGTTATCAAATATTATATATAAATATATATTAGTTATGATTTATTTTATAGAGTTAGGTTAAGCCCACTAAGGGTGTGAAGTTATTTAATAACCTTCACATGGATGAGATCCAACAATATCCTAACTCTTATGGTTGTAGTGGATTGCTCCCTTTTTTTTATATATGTAACATAATATAATTTATATATTTATCCATACTTGATCACAATGCATATGTATATATTTATGTTTTGTTGTATATATATATTCTTTTATTAGTTTGCTTAAAGTACACCAGAATTGCTTATATGCATTTTCTTATGTGGATGCAACCTACACCTCACTAACCACTAATATCCATTATTATTTATATGTGTTCTTATATTTAAAATTCCTTAGCATGGGAATTGTTATAAAAACATCTTATAGGGCTGTGGGATTGTCTAACCCTAATAGCAAGGTTAAGGAGGCTGTGTATGCAGGGTCATTAGAAGTGAGCGGAGTGGAGGTCGTGGAGTATGATGGAGGGGAGTGGACCGGCAGTGGAGGAGGCAGGCATGACTGTGAGGGGAGGTGAGAGGGTGACAGACATGGCAGAGAGGGTGGAGAGGGCGGAGCTAGGCACAGAGGTGAAGAGGAGACCGTGGGGTGCTCGGGCTGAGGGATCCACAGGGGTGGTTTTGACAGAGCAGGGATGTGGTCTCTGCGGTGTTGTGGTGGTGGGGGTGTGGGTGGGGCTCTGCCCTCCCCACACCCCCTTCTTTTACTATGATTTGGTGGGGGTTTAATTCCCCCACCACTATTTCCTTTGTAACTAATGGCTATGTGCCATTCGACCACAGCAAACTCAAATTACTTGTTGTTCTTCAAATTTGTTTTTTGTTTTATTTTTTTATTTATTTTCTTTTTCAATTAATATTAAAGAATGATATATATATATATATATATATCATTTTCACAAATACATTTAAAATTAAATTTATTTAATCCTATATATATATGTACAAACATACAAATTTTCACTATTACTTTTAATTTAACTATTAAATATAATAATTTATAAATATTAGTTCCATAATTTCATTCAATAATAAAAATGTAATTACAGATATATCCAATTTTCTCAACTGTATTTAAAAAAAAAAACATGTATAGGTATATATATACAACCAAATTTTCAAGTAGATTATTTTCACATTAACTCCACATAGTAATTGACATAACAATTACTCAAGTGGAAGACTAACACGATCTGTTTTAATCTATATTGATCCAATCAATCAAACAAGTTTGCATTTTTTTTTATTAAATATTAAGGAATAAAATACAGGAACTAATAGATCCTTTACTTCAATAACTAGTAAAACAGAAAGTAAATTGATCTAGGTTAACTCCCATTGCATATTCTAATCAAATTCTCATTTTGTTTCCAAAGGTAAAATTTGCATCTTTCTTATCACTGTAAAGGTAACTTTCTCACTAATTAATACATGAAATAATCTTAACAGCTGCTCCAAATCAACTACTGTTTCACAAATTACAAATATATATTTCTGCCAGTAAATAGACAATTCTACTCCTTGGATAGGATATCTTCCTCTTCTTACTCTTCACACCCAACATATAGGGATATAGTAGAAATTACAACTAACAACATAATAAATGAGGGTTTTCTCTCCACTCCCAAAATAATGACTTTTACAACAATTTACAGGGTGAGATGATCTCTCCTCTAAAACTTTACATGAAGAAACTTCAAGACCAAGCTCTCCTTTCAACAAGGGGAGAGAACATTTTTTTTTTCTAATAAGGCAAAGATTCCTTCAATCCTCTTAACATACTTCACTGTAACCTACATAACAACAAGGGAAAAAAAAAACAACCACCTTCTAGCTCTCCTCCCTACCATTGACCCGCAAGAGGGTCACCCCCGAGCTAGGGAGACCATCCTCATACCCAGGGTAGAACAGAACCAAATTCTTCACAACATTGCACAACAACAACAAATCAATTAACACACAAACCCCCATGGCTTACTCACAAAACAAAGACTCAGCTTAGGTGAGTTCAAGGTGGGTAGGGGAGTAGACATCTCTACCTCTAGGTGTCATCCTTCCACAGTTTATCACATTTATTCACAAGGCCTCAAGCCAACAAATCAAAGTATCTACATGCCCTCAAGGCATTTCATATTTCAAGAGACAAGATGACACCCGAGGAGGGTCACACCTCCCCTTCCCTATACAAGATGAGCATTGCCTTCCAACTGGAAGGAGCTCTTTCTACACCCAACACATATTCCAAAAATAATAGAAAAACACATAGAAGACACTTGCACATTCATCCATCAAGCAAGAAGCATACATACATATTAAGCAACAGTTCACACAAGAGAGTAGTCTTGTTCATCAACCTTCCAAAGCCCAATTATAGATGGAATTTGATGAAGAGCTCCTCTCTAGCCTCTTTCTCCAAAATCTCCTTCTTTCCACACCAATCCAACCTCCCCTCCTCTCCTCCTCCTCTCTCTTTTATAAACTAATCCCCTCCATTTTCCTAATTTCCCAAGTGGCATTAAACAACTAATCCACAACTCATCCATTATCCTAGTGGTCGTAAAATAATTAACCCCCACTCAATAGGTTCCCCACTATAGTCTTTTTAACAACACATGGAGAATTTAAAATACAATAAGTAAAATAAAAATACAAAGGGAGTGGATGACACACTACCCTTAAAAAGGGGAACCCCACCAAAAGGGAGGCACAAGGAGACAAACACTCCATTATTAAGGAATCATGGAGTTGTTCCATGACTTGGAAGTGCACTTGATTGTGGATTCCACTCACCCCATTGTCCCCATGCTTCCAATTTCGTCACTTAACTTCACTGTGAAGTTTAAGTGACCATAAGGAGGTTAACCCAAGGTTATCCTAGCCAAAACGGTCCCTAGACCCATGAGGTATAACCCAGGGTTGATTTTTGCCTAGTTAAAACTCCGAAAGTCAAATAAAACACAAGAAAAAAAAAAAAAGGTCTAAAAGAAATAAAGTTTAAACAAGATTCAAAACATCATTTCTTACAACACTTATCATAATAAAAGTAAATCAGAAGATAGCCCTTATTCCATTGACCTTATGCATCATTAACACATTACAACATTACAACATTCCTCCAAACACAAGGTTGATCTTAGTTCCTCATTGAACTAGATCGGCTCACAAGAGATACAACATAGGTATGGGATGATCTCTTGTATTTGTGGTTTCATTAGCAATACCTGCACACTCAACTCAATGTCAATAACATATAAAGATATCATAGCCGAAGCACACCTAAATACATGCATCCTAAACATTCCACCATATAGTCACATTGAAGTTCCATATCCATTCATCATTTTCTTAAACGCAACATCTAATAAAGTAATTAGGTTTAATAAACAAGGTTCAAGATCAATAGTCTCTCATCATAGAAATATCATTGCAAATAGTCTCATGAACAATAGTTAAAAAGTAGGCCTCACACCTATCACAATCTTCTGTGATAATTCAAGTGCAATAAGCATCTCAAAGAATTTGATGTTGCATTCAAAGACAAAGCATATATAAATCAAATTTCACTTTTTGAGAGAGAAGATTAATGGGAATGAAGTTAGATTGGAGTTTGTTTCTTCAAAGAATTAGATTGTGGATATTTTCACCAATCCTCTACCCAAGGATACTTTTGAGTATCACAGAGAGAAGTTAGGGGTTATTAACCCTCCTGATTAGAACTATGATGCACTAGGATGCATTAGTCTAGTGGAATTCACAGTCATATCTTGTGATCGAGATTGATGTTAAGGAGATAATACTCAGGGGGAGTAGTCAGTATGCAAATTTTGAGATTAGTCTAAAACAAAAAGGGGAAGGAAATATTGTAAATATGTGCACTTTTCCATTGATGTCAAAGGCAGAGAGAAGTCATGTGAAAAACCAGTTGCTGATGAAAGGGGGAGCAGTGAAGAAAGTAGTTGCAGAAGAGATAAGAGAAAGGGGGAGAAGTTATGTTCTTGATGGTTAATCAATTTTTCACATCATATGTTTCCATCAATGACAAAGGGGGAGATTGTTGCAAATATGTGCTTGATCGATGTTGTCATTGATGTCAACATATCCTTGTTGCCATTAGTGTCAACTCTATCTTTTTTTGTTGCCTATTTAGAAGACTGGAATGTTGAGGATATTGAGAAAATTAATGAAGATCAATGTATGCAGACCATATGGCTGTGTAGAGGATCATTTAAAGCAGCTCTAGTTAAGTTTTGTGAGGTCCACATGAAGATTTGAAGAAGCTATGGCCATATGAGTAGAACTAGGTTTTGTCATGTTCAGAAGAGATAGAGTGATAGTTAATTGGTCTCGATTGCTCTACATTGAAATATTATGATCTATGATTCTAGAGGTATGTTTGGGAAGTCACTGTGTATCATCAACTCAAGTGATTCATGGTTTAGAGGCCCGCAAGCCATATTTATAGTGTGACAGTCATAACATACAGTGTTCCTAAGGTTCTAGGAGAATATGCAAGTGATTCTAATGATTTGGAGGAGTGTAGATGTCTTTGTTAAATTCAATGTGCTTGTCGAGGTCTCTGGATCGTGTTCCTGCTATGTTAGAGGTCTACATTAAAGACCGAGCTCGTAGTTGAAGATTTTCTTCTTGGTGTTGTTGTTTTTCCCAATCTTGGCCGACTAGATGATTCTAGTGTGTTGTGGATGATCTAAGAGCAATTATATGGAGTGTGGTGTGTTGATCAAGGAATATTTGAGTCTGAGTTATGTTTGGCTGACAGCTTAGTGATTCGCATTAAGTTAGACATTTGGAGTACTAACCTTGATGTTTATTCCAAGGTTGATGAAGCATATAAAGGGGTGCTATTGAGTTGTGGAAAATCATCCTTGTATGAAATAATCAAATTGAAAGAAAGGATTAGAGGCAGAGAAGATAAGAGGAGGAGCAGAGGAACACGAACAGTAAAGGATGAAGTGATAGTGAAGAAGTATTTGGGAGAAGAATAGAAGTTTTATTAGAATTTAATGAGACTAAACCAGGCATGAAGAAGATGCTATTTCTTAGTTAATTCTTTCTATATTAAACATAAATTCTATAGGCAGTGAGCCTCTTTTGAGAAGTGAGCTCTGGGTAATGCACCTAAAGGTAAGTGCCTTCCCATTTTCAAGCACTTTTAATAGGGTATGAATCTTGTGGGTTAACCCCCACTGTGGTTTTCCCTTAACTGGGTTTTGACGTTAAAAGTCTTGGTGTCAAATGTGTTAATTATGTTTCTACTCATGTGTTATTTTTTCATCTTTAATGGTTATATCATTAATCTATTTATAAGTTGTGAAAGAAGATTAAAAAGGGAAAAGGTTAATTTTGTGGGACAACTGATTCACCCCCCCATCTTAGTTGTCTAGCCTAATTCTAACAAAATATTCATCAAAGAACAAGAGATTGAAGCAATATAGAAATCTTGTGTTGGATACCATTGAACTCTTTTATGCATTCTCTATAGACTGGATAGAAAGGTCCAAAAACATAATTATAGATTTCTTAGCAAATGTGGCCATGAAAAGAGATGATATTACATTAACAGGAATAACAGAAGTAGAATTCAAGACTAGGCCAAGAATCCATAATAATATTTATAATTGGCAATTATTCAATGATGATGAAGATCTAATTAAGTTCCTTCATTATGTAGACCAATATGAATCTGAAGAGATTGATTTCAATGTATTTGTGGAAGAAATAGATGGCAAGGAAACCCTTTTTGGGAAAGAAGTGATCCAGCTCAAAACAAACAAAATTCCCAAAGGCCTTGTAGCCCTGGAAAGAGTGTTTGATGGACAAGACAGATATAATCTAAATCCTATAATAGTCAATCTCAATGATGTTGAGAAGATTAATTTGGTAATAGTGATATCTCCTAAAAAGGTTTACATTGGGAAAAGGATCAACCTAGAAATTAGAGAAATGCTTATAACCCTACTGAGAAAATATAATCATGTGTTTGCCTAGTCCTATGATGATCTTAAGGCATATAGAGAAAACTTATTTCAACATGAAATACCATTGAAACCTTATGCCAAACCATTCAAACTAAGGCAAAGGCCTATAAACCCTACACTGGCACCTATGATGCAAGAAGAACTTATGAAGCTCAGAGATAGAGGTATTATCAAACCAATTAGATACTCTTCATGGGTATCGAACTTGGTACCTCTAAGAAAAAAGAATGGTGATATAAGAGTGTGTACAGATTTTAGAAATTTGAACATCTCTTCATTAAAAGATAACTACCCCCTTCCAAACATGGAGATCATGTTGCAACAAGTGACAAGATGTGAATTGTTGTCCATGATGGATGGCTTCTCTGGTTACAACCAAGTAAAGGTTAAAGAATAAAAAGAGTATAAGATTGCTTTTACAACACCTTGGGGTACTTATGTTTATGTGAGAATGCCATTTGGCCTTACAAATGTTGGGGCAAAATTTTAGAGGGCCATGGATGTGGCTTTTTTTGATTTGATTAACACAATAATGGTAGTCTACAAGATGATCTTACAACATACTCTAAAAAGGTATAGGATCATTGTGTGCACTTAGAGAAAATTGTCATCAGGGCTCTAGAATATGGTGTTTCCCTAAATCCAAAGAAGTACCTTTTTGTTGTAACAGAAGGAAAACTATTGGGACACATAGTCTCAAAGCATGGCATAAGGATCAATCCTAAAAGGGTAGAGGCTATTGATAAGATTCCTATTCCAAAAAATGTAAAATCCATTCAGTCTTTCTTTGGACAAATAAATTTTGTTAGGAGATTCATATGAAACTTTTCAGAAATTGTTAAGCCAATTTCAAAAATGTTGAAGAAGAGTGCAATGGTGGATTGGACTAAAGGGTCCATTAATGCATTTACATCCATTAAGAAAGATATTGAAGAAGCTCCTGTATTGAAATCCCCATATTTTGATAAACCATTCAAAATATTCTCTTTTGGATCTTTTCATACAGTGGCGGCTATGATGTTGCAAAAGAATAACTAAGGATATGAACAACCCATCTCATTTTTTAGTAAATCACTTCAGGGGGTAGAGTTGAAATATGACATTACTGAGAAACAAGCCTATGCCCTAGTGAAAGCAGTGAAGGCATTTAGGCCATATTTTGTTGGAGCTCATCTGACAGCCTATGTACCAAATGCTGAAGTGAAGGATTATTTTATCTAGAATGAAGTCACAAGATGAAAATATAGATGGATCAATATAATCCAAGAATTTAACATTGACATCTAAATCACCAAGCTTGTTAGAGGTCAGGGTTTGGCCAAGTTGATGGCTGAATGAAACTTGGAGGATGCATGAGTTTACAACATACAAGAGTAGGATAACATTATTGCAAGCATTGAGCATACACCTTGGTACACCAATGTAATGTATTATCTTATGAACATGAAGTGTCCTCAAGGCCTGAATGATAATCAAAGAAGAACTTTGAAACTTGTTGCATCAAAATATGTCTTCATAGATGGAGATTTATACTAGAAGAACATAGATGGTATCTTACTGTTATGCCTTGATAAAACACAAGATGAGAGGATGTTACAAGAAATGCATGAAGGCATGTGTGGAGAACAATTCTCAGCAAAGACTACAACTCATAAGATAATGAGAGCAAGTTACTACTGGCCTGAAGTTTTTAAGGATGCCCACAAATATGTGAGAAAATGTGAAGCTTATCAAAAGTTCTCTGGCAGATTGAACTACCAAGGAGTCTTACCATTAAAGCCAATGCAAGTTGAAGCTCCATTTCATCAATAGGGAGTTGATTTTGTAGGGGAAATTACAAAAAGATCTAGTGGTGGATACAAATGGATCTTGGTAGCTACAGATTATTTTACAAAATGGATAGAAGCAATTCCAACCAAACAAGCCACTAGTAAAGTGGTGGTTAATTTCCTATTAGAAAACATTATCACTAGGTTTGGAGTTCTGGTGAAACTAATTACAGACAATGGCATGTGCTTCTGATTAGATGAGTTCAAAACATTTTGTGAATCCTATGGCATAACAATTTCATATGCCTCTCCATACCATCCTTAGGCCAATGGATAGGCAGAATCAAGTAATAAAAGCATCATAAAAATAATCAAGAGAATGTTGGAAAATAACAAGAAGGCATGGGATTCAAAATTAAAAATGGCTTTATCGACAGATAGGGTTACTGTAAGGAAGGCTATAGGAAAATCCCCATTTGAATTGGTGTATAGTGCCTAAGCTAGGATTCCTATACATAATCTTCTACCATTTTATAAATTTATTCTCCAAGAAGACATAGATGTTCCTAAACCCCTAGAAGAAAGGATGGAACAATTAACTGAACTAGATGAAATAAGAGCCTAGGCTCAGGAACAAAATGAAAAAATGTAATTACAGATGAAATACTTATTTGATAAAAGAGCTAAGGAAAGGAAATTCAAGGTGGATGACATGGTTCTAATGTGGAATGCCAGAGGACAGGACAAAGGAAAACATGGTAAGTTTGAGGAATTATGGATGGGGCCATTTATCATCACTGGTAAATGTGGTGAAGATTCTTATTACCTATAGAATATGAGTGGTGAAGTACAAGAGTCACCAGTGCATGGACAATTTCTAAAATACTTCTTCTCTTAAATGTTTTTCTCCATGCACGGTAGGTTAGGATTTCCATTTCCCACCCTCCCCACCACCATTGGCCTATGTCCCAGAGAGTATCCTCTGAATTCCTGCAATGACCTCATGGCCACTCATCCCCAGTCAGAGCCACTGTTGGAACAAATTTTTAACCCCATAAATTTGATAAAAAATCCATTTCCCACTATCATATTATCTCCAACATACCATTTCAAAATTTCCCCACTCAAAATAATACATCCATTTGACCCATATTTCCAACCCTAATAAGTTCAAATTTTATCACTTTATCCATAAAAATAAAAAAATCATATCAGAAAAGTATGTCCATGTCATTAGGTTCCCCTTAGGGTCTACTTGGATGAAGTAAAATTAAAACATTGAGGAGAAACTACCATATCGGGGAGACTCACTTTGGGGTCTCTTCAATAATCTAAAATATCAGAAGGGCAAATTACATAATGTGGCAACATATCAGACTGATATCAAAAAGTCAGAGGGACAGATAG
Organism: Cunninghamia lanceolata; assembly: GCA_027924645.1. Classification (NCBI taxonomy): domain Eukaryota; kingdom Viridiplantae; phylum Streptophyta; class Pinopsida; order Cupressales; family Cupressaceae; genus Cunninghamia; species Cunninghamia lanceolata. The sequence continues at coordinate 22,857,957 of BSBN01001281.1, forward strand.
ATCAAAGTGTCAGAGTGAGTCTTTTAGAGTATCTTTGATATTCTGAAGTCATAAAAGGCATGTTGAGGGGATCAATAAATATCGGCATGACACCTAAATGTGTCCTGCTGATAAAGCAATAAAGATTAAATAAAAAACTTTTTGAAAAGATACTTCAGAGTATCGAGGTAACCCAATTCCCAATACCATTGATAAGTTACCAGCAATTATGAATAAAGAAAAAAACATTGAACATATTTTTGAGATGACTTCAGGATATCAGAGAGAGTTGATTTCTAATCCCTTCAAAAAGGTGAATGACATAGTGAGCAAAGGGATATCAAAGGGACAAATAAATATCAAAGAGACTTTTATAAGATGGGATTTTTGTATGACACCATCTAGGGTCATTCCAAAATTCTGAAGGTAATAAACGAATAAAAAATTGTTATTACCAAAGACATATAGATGAAATTGATCATCTTGATAGAATAATGACAAGACATGATGGCAGAAATCAAATGACCCTTATTTGAAAAATTAAATGTCCCTTTGATGACATGAAATTTGCCATGAAAAACCATTAATGCATAAAGCTAGGTATATCAAAGCACATCTTGAGAAGATTGAACCATTAAGCAAACACACGGAGCTAGGGAAGGGTGTACTGAAGCTCATAATTCAAATAACTAGAGGAGATATCCAAGTAAGTATTCGAAGCCTCAAATTTATAGCTTACTGGTTTGAATTGCACTCACAAAAGTAGCGATTCTTTTGCATAATTTTATATCATGGAAGATACGTCTAAAAACCCTAAGGGAAAAAGGAAAAAACTAGAGGAAAAGCACTTAAACTAGGATCTGATAGATCAATGCCCAAGATCAGGACATAGATCTAGGAGAAATTCCCAGTTGACTCCCCAGGTAGAAAAATTAGAAGATATATACGAACAAATAGAGGACATATGGACTCTAATGAGGGGATATGATCTTTTTCTATATCATTATGGGAAAATGCATAGGCATAAACCTGTCTCCAATCCATGGAGACTAAACCTGGGAAAACTTATAGTGCCAATTGTGTTTGTCAATATGGAATTGTTGAAAGTAGTGGCCAAGAACTACAATCCACAGACTTGCCTGGTTGAATTAAATAATGGGTTTAGTTTTATCCGTATTACCAAAGATTATATATCAATCGTATTCTAGTTGGACACTAGTTTTGATGTGAAATTCAGAATCAAGGACTTATTGAATGTGTATTACAATATGAGTAATAACTACAAAAGATGGAGATTGCCTTTACATAGGCCTCAAGATGAGGGGAATAGGCTCAGGGTGTTTTCAAGGGTTGAGGATCTGCCTTACTCTATAGAATTGTTTCAGGAATATTTCAAATGTACCTATTTTTTTGTATGCCAATTGCTCGGTCTGGTAGTCTCTCTGTTTATGGAAATTGAACCAATGTTCCTAACTATAGATGTGCAAAGTCAAGATACACGATACCTAGACTATGTCGAGCACCTTGCCAATGACCCTCACAATGAATTGATTGCTATAAAAAATGGGGGTAGCAAATTCTGACATTACTCTTTGCTTATGCATCTTTTCTTGTATGAAGGATAGAACATGTGTCTGTGGGATGAGAGTTTGAAAGTAAGGGATCTAGATAGAAATGGAGATATTAAACCTATAAAGATGTGGACTACTATATGGGATAGTAGGTGTGAGAGATCCCACTACCTCTATTTTGAAGAATATTTTGTAAAACCTATATATAAACTGCTAGGTCATCCCTGTGATCACAATCTGTGAAAAGAAATATAGAAATTCCTAAGGTCGAAGGACAAAAATGAAAAGGGAAAATTCAGTCACGATTGGGGTGACTGGTATGTTTATAATGACTGCACCAAGATAAGATTAGTTGGGTATGAAGGACCACCTTTTTTGTTACCAAAAATCTATCTAGATAGGGTTGCATATTTAGATATTGTAAGGCAATTAGCTTACTCTAACTTTATGCACCTTAAAAGTCATAGCAAGCAATCATTTATGCTCAGTACTCTGTGTTTTGAAGATTTTACAGTTCTTTCTGATAAAGGATATCACTTGATTGATAAGAAACTTGAGCATTTTAAATTGCCATCAGGAAATGTAAAAGAAAATTTTAACCCTGAACACTTCATAAATGTTGTCAAAGTGAGTAAAAAATTAAAAAGATATCATTAAGTGCTATTTTTTTATGATGACTTGAGCAGAAATTGTGATGAAAACATTGTAGTTGAAAGAATAAGTTTGTATCATAGAATAATGATGGTTGAGGCTTGTAAAATTAAGGCAAGATGTTTCCAATTATAAAGATAAGTTGCCAACCTTATCTAGCAGCTATTCCCCTTATTTATAAGTTGATAAAAAAGTAGTAGAAGCCAGAGTTGGTGCCAACTATTGGAAGGTTAAAGCAGAAAAAATCCAAAAGAAAAGTGATCAATTAGAAATTGAGATGAAAGCTATTAAATATAACATAGCTTCAGAATTGATCAAGAAGAGATTTGAGAAAATGATGGGAAATAGTGATAAGATATGGGCATTACACAAGAGAACACACAGTGCCTACCAAGAGCATAAGAGATTCTACCTCAGGATGCTAGAGAAGGAGGAGCTAAAAGGGAAAACAAGTGTTGAGGAACAAATTTTTAAAGAATATTATAATCTGATCAGTGAGCATGAAAGATTCAATACTTTGTTACCAAAGGATCTAGGTGATTTTGACTGGCATCTGAATATGGTATTCCCTAGTTTCTTTGACAATGAGGACAATTTATAGGAACAAGACACTTGGAAATATGAATTGGCACAACTATTGCCAATAGCTCTTGAAAAGATAAATAATGAAGACAAAGTAATAGAAAACACACATGTATGTTTAGACAAGATCTTCACTCTAGAATCAGTCATGAGTGATATAATCTCTACAGATAATTACACCACTCAGGAGTACATCGATCACATCTCTAAGATAAATTTGATCATTGCCAGAATACCATGAAGGGGTCAGATAAAAATGAAATTTTGTTGATATTTTGTGATGTATAAATCGATGTATTGGTTTAGCAATAATAACGGGGAAAGTTTATTTAATAGATACTACAACATTTGAGAGGAGGGCCTTGCTAGGCTAGTAGTCACAGGTGCTCTATGATGATTAACAGATTCAGGTTTTGGTCCAATGCTTATGCCCATACTATCTATTTTTTAATTATGTTTTAGTTATGTCAAATGGTGTAATTCATGAATAGTTATGTTGTTTTGGCATGAAGCTTGTTTGCTTCCCATATATATAAGGGAAACCAAGGCCTATGTTTATCATCATCATTCACAGAACAATTATTATACAATATAAATATTGCTTTCAGTCATATTTTCCTAAGCAAGATACATAACTTTCATGATATTTTAATAATATAATGGGCAAGATGGTTTCAATCTCTGGATATATCTGTGGTGTTCTTCTATTCTATTGAATATTTTATCTTATGAGTTGTTTAACTATCTCCACATTGAATTTTTCCAATTATTTAAATCAATTAGATTTGTCAAGGCACATTTGTTGTCTCTGTGTGGTATGTTTGGCTGGTTTCTATATGAAGTTGATTTAAGTCCATCTAAGTGATTCACATTTACTAGTCTCTATCTTGAGTTAAAATCCTCTAATTAAAACATCATATTTGGTTTCCTTCAAAGTAGAATTAAATTCCTTTAGACAACCACAAGATTTTGGTGAAATATCAATTGGATTTTTAAAGAAGAGTCTAATAACCAGTATTCTTGCACATTTACACAAAGTGTAAACATTCAAAAGGTGTTAGGTGGTAAGAGTTAAGCCAAATAAGATACATCTACAAATCATACAAATCTTGACCCCATTAACCCAATAGAATTTGGCATTGGTCATTATAATAACATTTCATAACCTTATCCACATATTCAGAATCCCATACATTAGGAGTAGTAATAATTCATAGCCTTACATCTATTTCATATCCATATGCCACTATGAGTAGATCACTAAGGTCACACAAATCAGCATCAGTCATCAAGATACACCTGCCTAGGTCTTTTAGAACCTAAAGAGAAGGGGGTTTTAAATCATATTAACCTTGTTTTGTTAGCCAAAAGTGTTAAGAGAGCTTGACATCCTCTTAAGGTTAACAACCTATGTTTTTGAGACCTAGCAATACCTTCACAATTATCTCTTCATTTTTTTTCCCAAGGGCATCTTTTTCATGGCTTCATTACATGGTTTTATACAATTCATCAACCTTGGAACGTCCATCAAGGTCAGCATTACATGCATCCACTATTGGAACATTCTCCAAGGTCAACATTACAATAATATAAAGAAATAGGTCTGGACCTAAACAAGATTTGCTAAGGTAAAGTTGTATGTGGATCATGTTATGCTTAGCTAGGACTCAAATGCAATCTTCCATGCCACGACATGCTTCCATAACCTTCAATGCATCTCTGCAAGAAGTGAAGACAACCAAGTCAGCCAAGACTGGTGTTAATACTAGGTCTTCAAAGAAAAGACTTCATCCACAATCAAAATTTCTCTTTGCAAACAAATCCAAAGGTAGAAACATGATCAAGAGACATCCAAAAGTGCATTGTAATCACCAAGAACAACTACATGATCTCTAACCACTCTGTCAAGAAGATTCTTCAAATTGGAGCACAAGAACAACACTATCAGCCACTGTCATAAAGAAAGGATAGCTTGTAGACCACCAAATCACAAACCATTAGAATTGAAGGTAGCTATCATCATTCCAAACTTAACTATATAACCACAGATCATAATACTTCAATGTGGAGGAATGCAGAGTAAAATACCTTCTTCCTGTCACTAGTGAGTACTCAGGAAAAATGGCTTTTATTCTAGTGAACATAACTCACTCAGATCTTCATACCGAAGGCTCAAACTTGAGATATACAATCTTTAGACATGCCTCTAAATAACTTCTAATCCACAGATAAAGATATTCATTCTAGTGGGAATATAGAGCAATCTACTAGATTGTTCTTCAATAAACAAAGATACTCTTCCGCACACTATTTCCATCGGAGGAGCAAATTTTCTCAAAAGCACTTGGAAACTCAATATCTGGATCATTTACTCATTTTCTTCAACACTTCCATGAGCCAATATAAAGCATCTAACTTATCAAATTAGGAGCACAATTGATCCAGATACTTGCAACAATCTCCCCCTTTGTCATTGATGGCAACATATGACGTGAAAAACTACAAGGATCATTAGGACAAGATTCTCCCCCTTTCTCTTTACATGTTTGTACTCTTTCTCCCCCTAATTTTTTTCACATGATTCCTCTCCCCCTTTGACATCAATGGAAAAGGGCACATACTTGTATTCTGCTACTCTTATTTAATTGAACTTTTCTCTATTATCAACACTTTCTTTATCAGGAACATCTAGCTATTCCCTGTGAGAGGTATCTTTGAAAACATCAATCTAGATCAATTATTGAGACTCTAGACACCACTGGATTGATGCATTCTTGTGCATCTTAGTTTAGAGTAGGAGGGATAATTACCCCTAACTTTTCTTTGAGGTACTCAAAGGTGTCCTTAGGCAAACGCTTAGTGAATACATTTGGAATCTAATCCTTTGTGGACACATATTCCATCTTTACTTCATTCTCTGTCAGCTTTTCTCTCAAAAAAGTGATACCTTATTGATATATGCTTTGTTCTTGAGTGCATCACCAAATTATTTAAAATTATTATAGCACTTGTATTGTCACAGAAGATTGCAACTAGATCTTCATACACAACCCTTATGTCCTATAAAGTCTATTTCATCCATAATACTTGAGTACAACAATGTGTTGCAATATACTATGCTTCTACAATTGACAAGGAAATTAAATCTTGCTTTTTGCTCAACCATGAAACCAATCTATTACCTAAGAAGAATGCACCTCTACTTGTACTTTTCATATCATCAACATCTCCAACCCAATCTGCATCTGTATATGCACTAAGGGTAAAATCATTATCTTTTGGATACCATAAGCCATGATCTAATGTGCCTTTCAAATATCTCAAGATTCTCTTGACTAGCATCACATGAGACTCTAAGATCTTCTTGAAATCTTGCTACAAGACAAACTACATGCATTATATCAGGTCTAGAATGAGTTAGATAAAGTAATCCTCCAATCATGGATATGTACCTTCTCTTATCATTCTTAGGTGATTCATCATTTTTACTCAACTTGCAACCAGTCACCATGGGAGTACATATTAGTTTACAGTCCTCCATTCCAAACTTCTTCAACAACTCCTTCACATACCTAAACCAATATATGAAAATTCCTTTATCTAATTAAGTAATTTGTAGATCTAAAAAGAAATTCATCTCACCAAACATAGACATCTCAAACTCTTTTTGCATTTCACCAGAAAATTTCATGCATATACCTTCATTGCCTCCAAAGATGATGTCATCAACAAAGACTTCAACAATTGAAATTTGAGCACCATTAATCTTGAAATAGAGATTATTGTTAGCAACACCTTTATTGAACCCTAACTGTAATAAGTACTTATCCAACCTTGCATACCAGACTCTAGGGGCTTTCTTGAGTCCATGCAATGCTTTCTTCAACTTGCATACCATATCACTTTGCTTTGATAGTTGGAATCCTTCCAGTTGCTCAATGTAGACTTCCTCTTCCAACTCACCATTCAAAAATGTAGACTTCACATCCATCTAATACACTTTGAAATCTTTATGTGTTGCAAATGCCACAAATATTCTAATTGCTTCAATCCAGGCTACTTGAGCATAAGTCTCTTCAAAATCTATTCCTTCAATTTGAGAATATCCTTTGCATACAAGCCTTGCTTTGTTCCTTATGACTTCTCCATTTTCATTAAGCTTATTCCTAAAAACCCATTTGGTTCCAATAACATTTTTGTCAGCGAGTCTAGGAACTAATTCCCAAGTTTCATTCTTCTCTATCTGCATTAGTTCTTCCTTCATTTCTTTTACCTAATTTTCATCATTGCAGGCTTCATTCACAATTTTTGGTTCAACTGTAGAAAGCAAAAAGTAATTCACTTGTTCTTCTACAACTCTTTTCCTTGTTAGTACTCCTTTGTTTTTGTCTCCAATAATTTTATTTTTAGAGTGATTGATTCTTACATAGCTGGGGCTCCTAGTAGCACTTTACGGAGCCTTTTCTTCTTCAACTTGACTATCTTCTTGTTTAACTTTTTCCTCATATGTTATAGCAGAAAGTTCATTTGATTCATAGCCACTCTGATCTAATGTTCTTCCTTTGTCTTCATCCACTTTCACATTTGCACTCTCAACAATCTTTTTCAACCTTTTGTTGTAGCACCAGTAGGCCTTACTCTTGGTAGAGTATCCAAGGAAGATTTCTTCATCACACCTTGCATCAAACTTCCCTAAATCTTCATCTTTTCTGATATAGCATCTGCTTCCAAAAACTTTGAAATATTTTACTATAGGAATTCTTCCATACTAGAATTCATAGGGAGTTTTAGTACCATTACCTTTCATTTGAACTCTATTTTGAATGTAGACAGTAGTATGTATAGCTTCTTTCCAAAAAACTTCTAGCAGACCTTCTTCCTTCATCATTGTCCTAGCAGCCTCTTGAACTATCATGTTCTTTCTTTTGACAACTCCATTCTACTAAGGAGTCCTAGGTGCAGAGAATTATCTCTTTATTCCTTGCTCTTCACAGAAATATTGAATTCATTTGATGTGAACTCACCTCCTCTATCAGACCTCAAGCATTTGATTTTCAACTCTATTTCATTCTCAACCATTGCCTTGAAGGATTTGAACTTCTCTAGGGTTTCAAATTTGTCTCCTAGAAAAGTAACCCAAGTCATTCTAGAATAATCATCAATAAGAAACATGAAGTACCTATCACCTTGTAGACTTCTTACCCTTGTAGGACCACATAGATCTGTATGCACTAGATCTAGCAGACTGGTAGAAAATTGCTCTTTGCTCTTGAAACTTGTTCTTGTATGCTTCCCCTACTAACACTCCTTACAAATGGTATTAGTGGGTTTCACAAGCTTTGGTAAATCTCTCATAATCTGACATGAACTTATCTTTACCAAATTACCAAAGTTTATATGACACATCCTTCTATGCCATAACCAACTCTCATCTGTTTGAGCCAATAAACAGTAATTATTAGTTCTTATTAACTAGTATATGTTACCTCTTGTATTATTACTAGTAGCAATCACTGTTCCAAAGCTTTCCATGATCTTGTACCCATTATCTTTGACTCTCAAATCATAACCTTTATCACACATCTGACCCACACTCAAAATATTATATTTTAAACCCTTCACATATAGGACATTATCAGTGTTGTGCTTACCATCAAAAGAAATAGATCCTTTTCCATAAATCTTACCAGCTACATTGTCTCCAAACCTAACCAATCCTCCGTCATACTTTTCCAAACTTACAAACTTACTTTTGTCACTGGTCATGTGATGTGAGCATCCACTGTCAATAATCCATTCATCCTTATCTTTCTGAACCTACATAGCCAGAGCACTTTCTTCCACTAGTTTTTCTTCTTTCACACAGCTAGTACGATTAGTAGACATAGGCTCTTCTTTAATTGCAATAAACAAACACTCATTTGCACTAGTACTAGCATCATCAGATTCATCATCTGTCACACCTTCATCATCAAGATCTCTAACATAATATCATTTCTTTGGAAGTCTCAGTCTACTTTCAAATTTCTTTCTATTCCATTCAATTCTCTTTGGATACTTAGAGACATAGTGACCTACTTTACCACATGAAAAACATTTGAAAGGTAATTTACCTTTGAACTTACTAGTGCCTCTTTATAGTCTATCAACAAAATTCTCTTCAATTTCATCAAGGTCATCATCAGGTTCCACCTTATACTTCTCAGCTCTGGAGATCTTTTCTAAATTATTGGCTGAAGGCACTCTCAATCTTCAGTAGAGCATCACCAAGTTCTCTCATCTCAAAGTCTATTAGCTTTCCTAGAAATTGATCCTTGGTGACTTCTTTCATGGCCATTACTTCTTCAATTGTCGCAACCTTGTGATTATAGGATTTAGGTAATGACCTGAGAATTTTCATCACAACTTCTTTCTCCTCAATAGTTCCTCCCATAGCTTTGATTCCAGTGACAACTTCATCAACCTTTTTCATTTAGGTTGTTATGTTTTCATCTTCACCCAACTTTAAGCCTTCATATTTATCTTTCAGTCCCTACAATTTGGCACTTTTTATAGAATCATCTCCTTCATACAAATTTTCCAACTTTTCCTAGACTTCTTGAGTAGTTTCAAGGTCCATGACCTTTATTAGGCTAGTGTCAATTTATGCACTTAACGGAGCATCTCTGGCTTTTATGTTTAACTCATATTCCTTGATTTCATCTTTAGTTGTCAGACCATTTGGAGGCATGGTATATTTAGTCTATGTCGCTTTCCATACTTTGTACCCAATATAAAGTAGATGGCTTTTCATGTGTATCTTCTAGGTCACATAATTTGTTCCATCAAATTGTGGAGATTCCTTCTTGTAAGACATTCTGCATCTACTTCAAGCTATTAGGCTTACCTTTGAGGAACCTAGCTCTTATACCAATTGTTGAAATGAACCGGACAACTGAGAGGGGGGGTGAATCAGTTGTCCTATAAACTTTGAACAATTATGAACATCAACTCTTCAAACACTTATTTACTATTATTCATATTTAACCATGAAAGCATGAAATAAGAAGATCAACACACTAACACAATCAATACATGAGACAATAGATTTTTACGTGGAAAGCCCTATAATGGAAAAACCATGGTGGGTGTTAGCCCACAAGATATATAAGTTATAGCAATACCAAAAATAAAGTCTCACTACCTTAGGGCTCACTGCAAATGTTGAGGCTCACTACCAAGAATAGCTCACTACCAAGGATGACTCACTGCCAAGAGGTGGCTCACGACTAAAAGATGGTTAACTAATTTGGTAGCATCTACTCCATGCCTAGGTTCAATTGCATTCAAGCACAGTATAACTCCTTTGCTTTGCTCTTTTACACCTTCACACTTATCTTTTCATTTTTTTTTTCTCAGGGACATCATTTTTGTAGCTACATCACATGCTTTTGTACAATTCATCAACCTTGGAATATACATCAAGGTCAGCATTACATTCATCAACCATTGGAACATTCTCCAAGGTTGGCATTACAATAATACAAAGAAATAGGTCTAGACCTAAACAAGATTTTCTAAGGTAAAGATATACATTGATCACATTATGGCTTAGCTAGGACTCAAATGTAATCTTCCATGCCATGACATGCTTCCATAACCTTCAATGCATCTCCTCAAGAAGTGAAGACAACCAAGTCGGCCAAGACTAGTGTTAACACTAGGTCTTCAAAGAACAAACTTCATCCATGATTGAAATTTCTCTTTGTGAACCAATCCAAAGGTAGGAACATGATCATGAGACATCCAAAAGCACATTGTAATCACCAGGAACAATCGCACGATCTCTAACCACTCTATCAAGAAGATTCTTGAAACTGAAGCATAAGAACAACACTGTTAGCTACTATCATAAAGAAAGAATAGATTGTAGACCACCAAATCATGAACCACTAGAATTGAAGGCACCTATCATCATTCCAGACTTAACTATAGAACCATAGATCATAACACTTCAATGCAGAGGAATGTAGAGCAAAATACCTTCTCCCTATCACCAGTGAATACTCAGGAAAAGTAGCTCTTATTCTAGTGAACATAGCTCACTCAGATCTTCATACCGAAGGCTCAAACTTGGGATATAGCATCTTCAGACATGCCTCTAAATAACTTCCAATCCATAGACAAAGATATTCATTCTACTGGGAATGTGGAGCAATCTACCAGACTATTCTTCAGTAAACAAAGATACTCTTCCACACATTGTTTCCACTGGAGGAGTAAATTTTCTCAAAAGTACTTGGAAACTCAATATCTAGATCATTTACTCATTTTGTCCAACACTTCCATGAGCCAATACAATGAATCTAACTTGAAATGAAGATAGGTGTGCAAAAATTGCTTCCTACCCTAATCTAATGAGGAGAGATGTGTTTAAATTCTTTTTAACCTTTAAAATTATAGTGTTATTAACCTAACAACAGAGATATTGTAGTAATACACATACACGTAGAATGTAGGTAGAAGAGAGAGAGAGAGAGAGAGAGAGAGAGAGAGAGAGAGAGAGAGAGAGAGAGAGAGGATATACATGGGGAAAACCCTTACAGGTGAAAAACCCCACACTTCAAAACATAGCATGAATGTATTCTAGTAAACAATCAAGGTTACAATACAATTTTAGAGCCAATTCTCTTGCAAGAGTCTTCAACACTTATATCTAGAGATATTTTGGAAGCATAATAGTACCTGTCAATCACATAATACATCTCCTCTCCAAGCACCTACAAAAATAGAAGTTTACAAGGAAAAAATGAGCTTTTGTTGAGATGGGCATCCAACATGGCATCATGGCCCAAAACCCACACCTAAGGACACTTGTCCAACACTGCAGCATGGTCATGACACTTTTCATATCACCCTATCCTAAAATGGTCACCTATTCCGAAGTTGGGCAAAGATAGATGCTCTTACGCATCTTATGGCTGTCATAGAATCCATCATAACTATTAGTTCTTACAACTGTAAGAGAATCTGTCATACACTGACTAAAAATAGAATATTCTCTTACAACATGTCATAACCCTCCTTGGGGTGCCCAAAGATGCCTTCTTCCAAGATGCCTTATGACACATGCCTTCACCTATCATAGAACATTCTATTTACGACTCTTACGCATCATAGATTCTGTCATAGGAATATATCATAACCATTTCAGTCAAGATTCAGTTACACACTAGTCAAAGTGTTGACACATGGAAAAATATCTCTACCACTAAGTGGGACTCCTATCTCCTCATGTGAGGACAAAATTACATATGGTCACCTTCCATGTAGGATGACACATCACCATGCCAACTCCCACAAGCTGACGAAATAGGACTTGCATCCAAAATACATTAATAGGAAATAAATAAATAAATACAAGTAATTAATACAAGAAATTGCCAAGGTTGAGACACCTTAATTCCTAACATTCTCCCACTTGTTAAACACCTTGTAAGAGCCAATGGAAATGATAGGATTTAACTGCTATAGGCTGAGAGGCCTATAGACTCCAAACACCATTTGAACTTCTCTGTGACCACTAGTTTCGTCAATGCATACACAACATTCTTCAAAGTGTCTACCTTCTCCAAATTCACCTTCCCATCATCCACCATGTCTCACACAAACTGAAACTGTACATCAATATGCTTTGTTCTGGCATGGAAAGTTGGATTCTTTGCTACGCAAATTGCACTCTGATTGTCACAATAGATAGTAATATGTCATGCATCAACACCAACATCTAAACACAATCTCTTAAGCCAAATGGCTTCCTTACAAGCATGAGTTGCTGCCATATACTCAGCTTCTATTGTGGACAAAGCAACCACAGGTTGTCACCTACTCATCCAACTAATTGCACCACCTAACATAGTAGACACGTAAGCACTAGTGGATCTCTTGCTGTCAATGTCACCTGCCCAATTAGAATCCACAAATATACAAATACAAATAGAATGCGGAGGTCCTATAGGATTACCATGATAGTATATGGAATACTTAGAAGTACCCCTCAAATATCTGAACACTCACTTAACTACATCCCAATGTACCCGTCGAGGATTAGCCATAAAACATCTAAGGACTCCCACTGCTTGGGCAATGTCTGGCCTTGTGCAGACCATGGCATACATCAAACTACTAACAACACTAGCATAAGGTACTATGCTCATGTCCTCCACCTCACTAGGAGATTTTGGACAATTATTAATAGATAACTTTGTCCCCAAAGATACAGGAACACACAATGGTCTACAATCTGCCATGCTGAACCTATCCAACATGGCCTTCACATACTTACTCTGGCTTAACCAAAGTTTTATGTTAGCTCTATCTCTTTTGATTTCCATTCCCATAATGTACCTAGCTACCCCTAGATTTTTCATCTCAAACTGTGCTGACAACTAAGACTTCAAATCAGAAATCATATTCTTACCATTCCCAATTAACATCATATCATCAACATACAATGCAATAATGAGAATGTGATCATTGTCAAATTTGTAATACATAAAATCATCTAATTTTGATCTCATAAATCTAATCGACAACACAAAGGCATCAAATTTCATTTACCACATCCTAGGAGACTGCTTCAAGCCATACAAAGAATTCTTCAGTTTGCAAACCAAATTTTCTTTACCTTTCTCTATGTAGTACTCTAGCTGTGACATGTAAATCTCTTCCTGCAAGTCACCATGAAGGAAAATTATTTTCACATCCATCTACTCCACCTCTAAGTCATAAGCTATTGCAAGAGATAACAAGAACCAAATAGATGTCAGCTTTGCAACGGGAGACAAAATTTCACCATAATCAATTCCCTCCACTTGTGAGTACCCCTTCGCAACCAATCTAGCCTTGTACTTTTCAACACTGCCATCTCATCAAATTTCTTCTTAAACACCCATTTGCATCCAACAAGTTTTTATCCTTCAGGAAAAGGCACCAAGTCCCAAGTTTTATTCTACTCCAAAGAAGCCATCTCATCTTCCATGACCTCCTTCCAAGAACTTGCATCTTTCATGCCCATAGCCTCTATCATAGTTCTAGGCTCATCAGTGTTAGTAAGCAAGGAAAAAGTACAACTGGAATCAAGCAATGAATAAACAAACCTATCAAGTTGCTTCCTTGTTTACGTAGACCTTCTCAAGGGCTGAGGTTGAGGTTCTCCTTCTTCTTCTGAGCTTTCAGAGCTTCTAGAGCTCTCCTCATCATTAGGCCTCATAGGGTCTGTTGGTTCACTCTTCTCAGGAGTAGAAGGAAACTAAACCACATCCACTTTCTTTTCTGTCTGTCCTGGCTATAGAATAATGGAAGAAGGTGTTAGCTCTCTGATAACACTTTTTCTATACAACACTTTTTTAGTCATAGGATCCCAAAGCTTGTATCCTTTCACACTGACACCATAGCTAATGAAAATACACTTAACATCCTTGTTCTCAAATTTTGACCTTTTCTCCCTAGGCGCATGTGCATATGCCTCACAACCAAAAACATGAAGATGTCTAACTGAAGGCTTCTTACCAGACCACACCTCCATAGGTATCTTACCAACAAGAGCTAATGTAGGAGACCTATTTACCAGTAGCAAGCAATGGCTACAACTTCAGCCCAAAATTTTTGTTTGAGGCTTGCTCCACTAAGCATACCCCTAGCCTTCTCCATTAGTGTCCTATTCATCCTCTTTGCAACTCCATTTTGTTGTGGGGTGTATGGAGTTGTCTTATGTCTCTCAATCCATTACTCTTTATAGAACTTAACAAACTCCGCTAAAAAAAACTCATCACCATTGTTAGTCTTGAAACACTTAATCTTTTTACTAGTCTCATTCTCAACAAAAGCTTTAAACTCTTTGAACCAACTAAGGACTTCATACTTGCTTCTGAGAAAATAAATCCATGTCCTTCTACTACAATCATCTATAATAGATACAAAATATATAGATTTGGAAATCAAAGGAACATTAACAGGACCAAACACATCAGAATGAATAAGGTCCAACACACCACAAGACTTGTGAGAACTAGAGTAAAACTGAACATAGTTTTTCTTTCCATATATACAATGTTTGCAAAAGTTGAAATCGAGATTACAATCATTTAACCCCTCAACAAGGTTTTTATTTTTCAGGGTTCTAAGACCCTTCTCACCAATGTGGCCAAATCTCATATGCCATAACATTGTCTTTTCAGCAAGAAGCTTAACTTCCAAAGCATGAGCACCCTTGGGTACCCAAAATGCACTACCATCAGAATTTGTTACAACAGACTTTTCACTATTAGTTCCAATGGTGGGGATGAAGTGACTACAACTCTTTTCTTTGAGTTACAAGAACTATTGCACTATGAAGGGCATGCCTCTAGCTAAAATAGAGTACCTCTCCAAGTACCCTTCACAGGCACCATGGATCCTCTAGTCATATTCCATCTGTCCTTCGAAAAGACAACCTACACACCTGCATCATTCAGCTTACTTATAGAAAGCAAGTTTGATTCCAAGCCTGGGATGTACATGACCCCAGTGATCCCCTTCACTCATCCATTTGGGAATCAAATTGAGACTCTTCCATGGCCAACAATCTTCAGATGAGAATCATCACATAGGTACACTCTTCCACCATCGAACTCTTCATACTTTGTGAACCAGCTTCAACATTAGGTCATGTCAAATGATGCACCAGAATCAATCAACCACACATAATCATATGCATGGGTGGCTAGGGATGCGATGAAGGCATCACCATCATCTTGTGACTTGTTAGAATCTGAGTGTGGGACATTCTTCTTCTTCTTCTTTTCTTCTTTGCATTCCTTTCAGAAATGCCCAATTTTTCCACAATTCTAACAGAGAGCCTTGGACTTTTCAAGAGATTTGGATCTCTCATGGAATTTGGATCTACCCTTCTTAGTTTTCTTGTCCTTCTTTTTCCATTTCTCTTTTGGTCTTCCATGAACCACAAGAGCATCTTTGGCTACTTCAGAAGACTTTCTCTGCATTTCTTCATATAATAGCAAAGATACCACTTCATCCATTTTGAAAGTGGATGTGGTGCTCCCAGTAGTGATAAGAAGATGATCCCACGAGTCTGGCAAAGAACAAAGCAAGGTCATACAATGATCCTCCTCCTCCATCTTAACACCAATGGAAGTCAATTGTGTAGCTAATATGTTGAAAGCATTCAGATGATCTACAATAGATCCTCCATCCTCCATCCTTAGAGAATACAACTTCTTTCTTTTTCTGTTCCCCAGGGACTTGGCCTGATAAACATATCCCAGCTTTTTCCAAATATCTTCTGTGGTCTTCTCCTCATAGACATTTAATAGGACAAAATCAGCTAGACTAAGTCTTATGAGACCCTTAGCCTTCCGATCTTTGAAATCCCAATCAGCTTGTGCCATTGTAGTTGGTTTTACACTGGAAACGGTTTCCCATAGGTCTCAATCAACAAGCATGTCTTCCATTTTAAGTTTCCATAACTCAAAATTTGTTCCATTAAACTTCTCCACCTCTAATCTCTCAGATGTGCTTGCCATCTCTTTCCTACAACAACATTAAAAAATACTCTGCATAGACTCCCATTCAATCTAAAATCAGCTCAAAAAAACCCTACCAAACAACTAGGACCAAAGGTGATCAAGCTCTGATACCAACTAAAAGGAAGCTAGGTGTGCAGAAATTGCTTCCTATACTAATATAATGAGGAGAGATGTGTGCAAATTCTTTTTACCCTTTACAATTACAATGTTATTAACCTAAAAACAAAGATATTACAATAATACACATACACACAAAATGTAGGCAAAAGAGAGAGAGAGAGAGAGAGAGAGAGAGAGAGAGAGAGAGAGAGAGAGAGAGAGAGAGAGAGAGATATACATGGGGAAAACCTTGTTGGCAAGAGACACTGCTAGGCATGCCAATTGTTGTCATTGATGGAAACTAAAATTATCTTACACATCCACATTGTATCATTTGATCATACTGGAAGTTAGAGCGCAGATTTGTCTAAGTTCAGATAGACAGGAATACCTCTGTCAATATCAAACAAGCTAACTATCATCAAGACACTGATCATACCATAAAGATCAAGAAGCCATTACCCTGATTACACCATGAAGACAACTAACTCTTTTTGACATCAATGAAAAGACAACTAACAAAGCCAATGCAACAAAACTCCTCCTTTGTCTTTAACATTGATGGAAAAACAAATTTGGGAGACAACCAACCACCCATCTCCCCCTTTTTGACATTCAATGTCAAAGGCAAATATGAGTGATATTGATTTACAAAAAATAGCCTAAACACAGAACAACAAAATTGTATATCTGATTTAGATGACACACCTATGAAGTACAGATGACTTATTATGATACCCATAAAGTATTGATGGAAATATAAACTCCTTGTCCTCTCTGACATAAGGTGCTCTATTTACTTTTTAGCAAATCATCTATAAACCACTACCATTGTATCAACTGTCACCATCAGATACATCTAAAAAAATACCTCTATCAACATAACATCTTGATATCTAATTCTAATATTATTGCATATTAGTCATCAAATGAATACAATGCCATTGCAATAAAAAAACAAGGAGACTCTTTATAGTCATTTGGAGCAAAGATTGTCACTTGTATAGCAAAATGAAGGAGATATAAAAATTGTTAACTATCATTGACAAAGAGACCACTGTCATGGATGTGCTGACATTATCTGTCACTGTACTATCATTGTGCTTAGTCATTAAAGCCACTATCACTATACTATAAAATGTATACCATGCATCTCCATTGATACTCACTAAAACAATCAAGCTTCTCTTGAGATAATATGCACTAGAACTGTAGAATTATTGAAGAGTAGAAGCACAGATAAAACCAAATCACTAGATAAAAAATGAAAACTCTGCAAGACTATGAGGGAAAACTTCACCAACTATCATCACCATGAATGACTATCTGCTCAACACTATCAATGCTATGAGAATGACAATAGACTGAAAACAAGAATTCCTAACATGTATTCTACAATTTGCATCCATGTCTATCAGGGCATTATTATTTTGAAATGGAAAGCATTGAAATGCACAAAAAACTTTGATTCTTTATGTAGAGGAAAATATTAAACATTATCATAACAACTTCTTGTGATACAGTCATCACCTTTTTTCACTGTTGATTTGTCACACTATGATACGCTTCAAGATTACTGTTATCACAACAAATGATATTTATATACTACAACCAAATCTCTTAACTAAGAATGTAGAGATGAAAACACTATACTCACTAGAATACTAATATCCAAACCACATACCATTATCACTACAACTCCTATGACTACACATAGAACACTGTCACTAGATTGCTTTTTAACCACATCTCTAGCACCATACTTCTACAACTAGAAAGATCACTGATGTAGGAGCATCCAGTGGTGTAAGGGAAATCTTCATCACCCAAAAAGAAGTTAATTCAAAATCATTGTAGTTGTTTTCATTTCTTTCCATAATTAGTGTTTCTGGTTCCATAATATCCAGAATAATAATGTAGGACTTTCAGTTTTCCAAAACTGCTAAAAGTAGCGACCTGCCTATTTTGGAAAGTGTACCTGCTATTTTTAGAAAGTTTGCATTTGGGCATGTAATGAAGCATAAACTTCTAGAAAGTTACATAACAATAATATAAGACCTTTGGCAAAGGAATTAGGCAAAGATCATTTGTGAGCTAAAAGATATTAAAGTTTTTATTTTATGAAAAGCCCCTAAAAATTTTTGAAACGAGATATGAGGCACTAAAACTTCTCATAAAGTCCTGAAAAGTTGATGGAAATCCATTTACAAATTTCTAGTGTGATAGTCCACATTGCAAGCTTTTCAGTGCTTAAAACGGTTCGTCAATTGGACACCCGGATCAAAAGTTATGCTTCTCAGAAGTTGACCTACTTTTGGAGGGAGTTGCAAATTTCAAAATTTAGCTGGAGGCCACCAAAAAGTGTTATTTATGACTATTTTGAGAACCCTGGGTGGTAGTAGAGTTAAGGGGCTAGTGTAGAGTCAAGAATAGGTGGGAAAATAGAAACCCTAGCTGATTTGGGGTTACAGAAGGCTAAAGATTCTAGAGTCTTGAGGTTGGGAAAGCTGTAATGTGTTGCAACTAGTAAAGGATTCATCCTCTGATTGTAATTGAGCTTCTATAATGTAATGAGTTGCCCAGTCCAATAAAAGAAAGTTCTATTTGCTATGTTCAATATCTGTTATTGTGTGTTTTGTGATTTACCCCCTTCATCAAGTGGTATCAGAGCAAGGGTTCCTGAGTGTGTAGACAAATCACTGACCGTGAGGTTGTGGGTTTGCTATGGAGATCAAGATGCCTCCACAAAGAAATTGTGTTGGGAAGAATGCTTTGACGGAAGAGGGTTTTAGAGCCTTACAAAGGAAAATCGATGCATTGCAAGAGGAGCTGTGAAGAGGGTTTGATCTAAGAAAAAGAGAAGAAAGTGAAGATGAAGTTAAAGAGGAGCTATCTGAGGAAGAACGAGAAGCTGCAAGAGATCATGTAGAAGTTAGGTTGTTGAGGGCCATTTCAAAGATCGGAAAGAGGCCCAAAATTGAAGTTTCTACATATTCTGGATATTTGAATCCATAATAGCTTATTGATTGGATCAATGACATGGAGGAGTATTTCGAGTATGAAGATGTGGAGGACCTAGATTGGGTCAAGTTTGCAAAAACAAAGTTGAAGGACCATGCCAGTATTTGGTTGAAGGAGGTCCAATTAGAGAGGAACAGAACACCAAAAGGAAAGATCACCAGATGGGATCAGATGGTGGAGAAACTAAAGAAGCAATTTAGTCCTGTGGACTATGAGATGGAGTTGTTGAAGAAGTGGCAAGGACTAAAGCAAGGTAACAAGTCTGTCAAGGAGTATACACACCAGAAGACTTGTGAGAACTAGAGTAAAACTAAACATAGTTTTTCTTTCCATATATATAATGTTTGCAAAAGTTGAAATCAAGATTACAATCATTTAACCCCTCAACAAGGTTTTTATTTTTCAAGGTTCTAAGACCCTTCTCACCAATGTGGCCAAATCTCATATGCCATAGCATTGTCTTTTCAGCAAAAAGCTTAACTTCCAAAGCATGAGCACCCTTGGGTACCCAAAATGCACTACCATTAGAATTTGTTACAACAGACTTTTCACTGTTAGTTCCAATGGTGGGGATGAAGTGACTACAACTCTTTTCTTTGAGTTACAAGAACTATTGCACTATGAAGTGCATGCCTCTAGCTAAAATAGAGTACCTCTCCAAGTACCCTTCACAAGCACCATACATCCTCTAGTCATATTGTATTTGTCCTTTGAAAAGACAACCTACACACCTGCATCATTCAACTTACTTACAGAAAGCAAGTTTGATTCCAAGCCTGGGATGTACATGACCCCAGTGATACCCTTCACTCATCCATTAGGGAATCAAATTGAGACTCTTCCATGACCAACAATCTTCAGATGAGAATCATCACCTAGGTACACTCTTCCACTATCGAACTCTTCATACTTTGTGAACCAACTTCGATGTTAGGTCATGTGGAATGATGCACCAGAATCAATCGACCACACATAATCATATGCATGGGTGGCTAGGGCTACGATCAAGGCATCACCATCATCTTGTGACTTGTCAGAATCTGAGTGTGGGACATTCTTCTTCTTCTTCTTTTCTTCTTTGTATTCCTTTATGAAATGCCCAATTTTTCCACAATTCCAACAAAGAGCCTTGGACTTTCCAAGAGATTTGGATCTCCCATGGAATTTGGATCTACCCTTCTTAGCTTTCTTGTCCTTCTTTTTCCCTTTCTCTTTTGGTCTTCCATGAACCGCAAGAGCACCTTTGGCTACTTTAGAAGACTTTATCCACATTTCTTCATATAATAGCATAGATACCACTTCATCCATTTTGAAAGTGGATGTGGTGCTCCTAATAGTGATAAGAAGATGATCCCACAAGTCTGGTAAAGAACAAAGCAAGGTCATACAATGATCCTCCTCCTCCATCTTAACACCAATGGAAGTAAATTGTGTAACTAATATGTTGAAAGCATTCAGATGATCTGCAATAGATCCTCCATCCTCCATCCTCAAAGAATGCAACTTCTTTCTTTTTCTGTTCACTAGGGATTTGGCCTGATAAACATCTCCCAGCTTTTTCCAAATATCTTTTGTGGTCTTCTCCTCATAGACATTTAATAGGACAAAATTAGTTAGACTAAGTCTTATGAGACCCTTAGCCTTCTGATCTTTGAGATCCCAATCAGCTTGTGTCATTGCAGTTGGTTTTACACTGGAAACGGTTTCCCATATGTCTCAATCAATAAGCATGTCTTCCATTTTAAGTTTCCATAACTCAAAATTTGTGCCATTAAACTTCTCCACCTCTAATATTTTGGATGTGCTTGCCATCTCTTTCCTACAACAACATTACAGAATACTCTGCATAGACTCCCACTCAATCTAAAATCAGCTCAAAAAACCCCTACCCAACAACTAGGACCAAAGGTGATCAAGCTCTGATACCAACTAAAAGGAAGCTAGGTGTGCAGAAATTGCTTCCTATACTAATATAATGAGGAGAGATGTGTGCAAATTCTTTTTAACCTTTACAATTACAATGTTATTAAACTAACAATAGAGATATTACAACAATACACATACACATAGAATGTAGGCAAAAGAGATAGAGAGAGAGAGAAGATATACATGGGGAAAACCCTGTTGGCAAGAGACACTGCTAGGCATGTCAATTCTTGTCATTGATGGAAAATGAAACTATCTTACACATCCAAATTATATCTTTTGATCATACTGGAAGTTAGAGTGCAGATTTGTCTAAGTCCGAATAGAAAGGAACAGAGCATATGATAGGATTTAGTATTTTCGTCCGCATTTCTCCATAGGTAATCATATTGTGCTATGGATCTAAGTATCAAGTTTTGGTTAGATTGTTCAGTCCGGTGAAGAACAGGCCAACTTGGTGTTTGATCCTTGTGTAGATTAAGAGAAGTGGTTGGTTGAGTAATTTATGAGATCCAGTCGTATTGGCTGACATGTGTGGTGACTTGAATACAAAAGTTTTGGTCTACATTGATATTTGTACATGGATTCAATCGACATAATAGTGTTCTTGAAAATGCCTCTATGTTTTTTGGAGACTAACTACAGTTGATGAAATTTCATGTAGCGGATATATATAATCGATGGGTGCAAGAATTTTGACATATGTATATGAGAATATGAGGAGATAGGTGTGAATTGTGGCAGTATCAAGTGTGAAGTGAAGAGATTTAAGCTCCAAATCATGGTAGAACAGTGAAACAGGGTAGTAAGAGATGAAGTGTGTGAAGTCTATATTGAGCCTAACCAGAACTGTAATCTTGCATTATTAGATGCTATTCTTCAATTCAAGTATTTTAGTAAACTCCTTCTAATTAATCCTGTAGGCAGTGAACCTCCTTTGAGTGGTGAGCTTGGGGCAGTGTGCCCAAAGGCATGTCCCTTCCCATTTGAAATACTTTTAATAGAGTATAAAATCTTGTGGGTTAACCCCCACCATGGTTTTTCCCTTAATTAGGTTTCCATGTAAAAATCCTGGTGTTCATGTGTGATGATCTTGTTGTTGTTGTTCTTAAGTTCATGCTTCTTTCTTTTGAATGTATGTTGCAAATTAATAAAGGAACATAATAGCAAGTTTTGCAGAACACTGATTCACCCCCCTTTTCATTGAGACCTTGAAAGGGAAACTGAGCAAATCTATGGAAAAGAGGAAGGAAATACTTTAGTAGTTATTAAATTGGAAGGAAGACAATGGCATGGATGAGGCTCTAAAGGAGAAGACAAAGGAATGTGAGAAGTTGGTAAAAGAAGTTGTTGTCCTAAAACATGAGATGGAATGTAGGGTGATGAGGCTAACCAAGGAAATCAAGGAAATGAAGAAAAATGAAGAAAACATGAATCAGTCTCTGAAAGAAAGAATAAAAGAGTACTATAGATTGGACATAATAATTGGCCATCTAGAGTCTGATCTACAAGAATCCAGGTATAATGAGGAACAACTTGAAAGGCAAATTGTAATTCTCAAACATGACCTAGAAGCTGCAAATGAATACAAAGAAAAGTTCATGATAAGCTTAGCTAAACTTGAGGTGCTGCTTGATAGTCAGAAGATGGCAGATGATAAGCATGGTCTGGGATATGAGAGAGGTGAAAGCTCTAAATCCAGTCAAAGAAATCTTAAATCAAGGAATCAGAGAAACAGACCTAGAAGACCTCTGATCAGATAACCTAATGCTCAAAGGTATCCATCCTTCAATGGAAATTGTTCAATTGCAATAAATTTGGTCATAGAGCTACTTTGTGTAGAAGTAGAGTGAATCAAAGTGGTCCATCCTTCTCTAGTCAATGCTTCAATTGTAAAAGGTATGGTCATAGATCTAATAAATGCATAAGTATGATGATGATGATGATTAACTTTAACAACAGAGGAAATGTCAATTCTTTCAATGGTAAATGTTTCATGTGCAATAGATTTGGACACATGGCTAATCAGTACAAATCAAGAGGAAATCAAGTAATTGAGCCAAGAAATTTTGTGTTCTTTAATTGCAATAAATCTGGTCATATTGCAAGATTCTATAGAAGTAGGAATGATGATAGAAAAAGTCTAGTAAATAGAAACCAGAATGTACAGAGACAAGATAAAGGCAAGGGCAAAGTAGATGTGAATGAGATTTAGAATGAAATGAAAAAAAATTGGGTGAAGAAAGTTGCAATGAATGATGGTGATGGGTCCACACTGGAATCCAGTGCTGATAATTCCTCTAGGAATTGAAATAGGAGCTCTAGCTTAGGAGGAGCTGCATTGAAAATCTAACCCTCCTACCAGTAAGTGGATATCTAAATTTGGCATGATGAATGAAGATAAACAAGCCTATCATAGATCTGTTGAAGCAAATTCTAGAAGAAAAGAAGTTAATGTGATTGATTGCGAAGCAATTAAAGATTGACTGTATTCAAAAACAGTGTAACCGGATGAATTAGGGAAAAGCATTTATTACAATGGAGAATTAAGTTTTGTGGAGCATAAAAGGTCATTCACTCAACATTTGAATCACTTTGTATCTAAAGAGAACAAGGAGAAGAGTGCCTGAGCTGAGATTTAAAAGATTTGGAGTGCGAAAAGCAAATTTGACAGCTAAATCATAATCCCGTGGAGAAAATGGTATTTTTCAGTGAATCTTTGAAATTGTGATCTTTCTAAAATGGCTACTCCATTGGTTGTTGACATAAATGAAAAGCCCCAACCTAAATTCAAAATGCAACCACACAAATATGTAGATGTCGATCCGTTATAGGTGTCCTTTCTAAAGTTCTGCATGGAGTGTTGCACATATAAGATATTAGTGGTGCAGGAGCACCTTGAAAAATTAATGTTTCCATAGAAGTTTGATTGAAATTTGATGATTTAACAATGTAATGCAATAATTTAAGTCATTTTTTTTTTATTAAAGTCACTAAGAGAGGTCTAAGTTCAAATTTGTGTAAATGATGCAAAATTGTAAAGTTGCAAATGATGCAACATATGGAAGATGAAAGGTCATAGAGTAGTTTCATTCATTTGGAGGTAGTTAGAAACTAAAAGGTCATGATGTAATGCCTTTAAAATGCCTTATATCCATTTGTGAAGGGGAGGGGAGAAGGTTGGAGAATGTGGGTTGTTACATTTTGATGTGATATCAATAAAAGATATCCTTGTTTCTGCATTTCTGAATGTTAAATTGCTGTTTTAGAGATTGGTACAGATTTGTACAGATTTTATATGACCAGAATATGGTATGGATGGAAGGAGTATTGAGTCTACTTTCCATTTCTTTTTGTTCCATCAAATTTCATTAAGATGTGAATAAGTTATGGCATTTTTATTGAGGGTAGGTCTGCAGAGTTTAATTTTCTAAAAATATGCATGGTATAGCCTCACATTGATGCATATAATAAATGGATGGAAAGATATGTGTTTATAGTTTACAAGTATTTTATTTTGGTATAATTTCATTAAGTTTTGTGAGAGATATTGCAATTTTGGTGAGGGCAGGTTTGAACGCTGCCTAGGGTTTGCAGTTTTGGGAAAAAAATCATAACCTTCTCCCCTACGATTGGATCTTCATGAAAATTGGAGGAAAAATATGTATTAATGTTCTCTTCAACCTAAACAAAGCAATTGGATTAGTTATTTGATTTGTTAATGTTATTGAGGATAGTTTTGGTCCTCCTACCTCTGCATCATATTGGTATCAGAGCTGGTGAAAGATTTGGGTGTTGTATTTGTTCCTGTCACTGAGAAGGCAGGTGAAGAACTAAAAAATATGAATGTCTTGGTGACCTTTATTTTGTTGCTAAGTTGTTTGGTTGTAGGTGCTTGGTCCATCTAGCTACAGAAGGATGTTTTCTAAGGTTGTGTGTGTGGGCAGACAAGATGAGGTCTGTCATGACCATTCTCCAATGGAGATTAAGCTGGATAAAGGTGCAGAGAGAGGCCACTGAGGAGAGAGTGGTAAGGTACATCACCATGATTTGCTATTGGGTAAGATGGATGGTTTGGTGAGTTGGTGTTGTGAAGCAGTAGAGAGATGGATACCTGACTGAAGAAGCACTTGATGTTGTAGCATGAAGAGTAATCCACTGATGGGAGTAGAAGGAGCTTGAAAATGCTCTAAGATGATGGTAGTTCAGATTTTGTTGGTTGGTTGGTCACATTTCTATTGATCTTAAGATTGGAAGATTGAAGCTAAGAAGATTGAAGATAAAGCCAGAAGAGATGCAAAAAAAGGTTTTTGTTGCAGTACATTTCCAAGGGACTTGGAAATTCTGTTAGTTGGTTGTATGGTGCAGGAGCACCTTGACAAATTAATGTTTCCATAGGAGTTTGATTAAAATTTGATGATTTAACAATGTAATGAGATAATTTAAGTCATTTTCCTTTTATTAAAGTCACTAAGAGAGGTCTAAGTTCAAATTTGTGTAAATGATGTAAAATTGTAAAGTTGCAAATGATGCAACATATGGAAGATGAAATGTCATAGAGTAGTTTCATTCGTTTGGAGGTAGTTAGAAACTGAAAGGTCATGATGTAATTTCTTTAAAATGCCTTGTATCCATTTGTGAAGGGGAGGGGAGAAGGTTGGAGAATGTGGGTTGTTACATTTTGATGTGATATCAATAAAAGATACCCTTGTTTCTACATTTTTGAATGTTAAACTACTGTTTCAGAGATTGGTATAGATTTGTATGGATTTTATATGACTGGAATGTGGTATGGATGGAAAGAGTATTGAGTCTACTTTCTATTTCTTTTTGTTTCATCAAATTTCATTAAGATTTGAATAAGTTATGCCATTTTTATTGAGGGTAGGTCTGCAGAGTTTAATTTTCTAAAAATGCAGTCTGAAAATATGTATGGTATGGACTGGTACAGCCTCACATTGATGTATATAATAAATGGAAGGAAAGATATGTGTTTCTAGTTTACAATTATTTTGGTTTGGTATAATTTCATTAAGTTTTGTGAGACATACTGCAATTTTGGTGAGGGCAGGTCTGAACGCTGCCTAGGGTTTGCAGTTTTGAGAAAAAAATCATAACCTTCTCCCCTACCATTGGATCTTTATGAAAATTGGAGGAAAAATATGTATTAATGTTTTCTTCAACTTGACTAAAACAATTGGATTAGTTATTTTATTTGTTAATGTTATTGAGGATAGTTTTGGTCCTCCTACCTCTGCATCAATTAGGGCTTACATTCATGCTAGCATATATGAGTTTGGGTATTCAAAGTTACTAGATTTGTTTAAGAATCACCTAAGGGGTGAGATTTATGGTCTTAAACCTGAGTATAAGGCATTGCAAGATAAACATTTCACTCAGGTTATTGGGTTCCCATCCTTCAATGAGGACAGGTGGGTCCGGTATGTACTGAGTCAGATGCATGTTGAATTTATGTGGTTGATGAAACCCTTTAAGATCACTAAGGATGCCATCAAGGCCATAATAGGATTGAACTCATCCAGTGGACTATGGATGTTAAAGTCAGTAAAGAATCAGACTGTAACTGATGCTACAGGCTCAAAGTTTGATAAGAGGGCAATTACCAATTACAATAAATGATATAACTAATCCGAATGTCAAATTTGCATCTATGGTGATTGGATATAAGATATACCACTCCAGTAGGGAAAACTCAGTGTTTGGTATAGCCATTTATGTTACTTATCAGATGCTAAGAGAAACTGCTGACTATGACTTGTGTGAGCTATTGCAAAACCAACTAATGGAGAATCTAAACAAGATCAAGATAGATAAGAAGAATGGATTAAAGTATGGTATGTTGGTCTTATGCTTATTCTTTTATTTCATGAATGAGTTACTCAAGATGAAAAGCCTACATTGGAGCAGTGATAAGCCTATTGCCATACAAATAAGAGAGCACTTGCACAATATTGGTTACTTCAATGCCCAAAGAACTTCTCTTTGGGGATATTTCAAGAATTTCCATAATATGATGCAATCAAGGGAAAGAATCCCTAAGTCTGTGGTGGAAAAGTACAAGGATACAATTTGTTGCATGGTGGAAATAGATTAATGCTTGATGGAAGTAGTTGAACCAAGGATTGTATGGATCATGCCCATAGGGTATGAAGTTGATGAGAAAATAGTAGAAATGTATGCTCAACACCTTCTAAGAAAACCAAAAGATACCTTAGTTCAAAGATTTGGTACATATGGTGAGCTTAGTTTGAAACTGTATGTTGAGCTTTAGAAACCTAAAATCAACAAAAACGTCCAAAGGTAAGTTGAAATGTATGCAAAAAGTATTGGAATAACCAAATAAGTTGTGAGAGGATTCAAGAAGAGAGTCAAGCAAGTTGAAAAATAAAAGCCTAAAAACGAACAACCCTATGCTCTGGAAGCCTCCCCTAGCCAACAAAGAAGAATAAGAATTTCTTCTACTACCTTTGGTCACTCAAAGTCTACTAGTACAGAGAAACTAGAAGCTAAACCATTTGGTAAAGAAGGAAAGAGGAAGAAGATGAAAGCCTCCAGAATGTATGTGAGCCTAAAAGATGATAAGCAAACAGAATCAGATGAAGCAGTGAAAGAAATAAAGAAAGCACAAGCATCAAGGGTTGCCAAAGACAAGCCCTCTGGAAGTGTAAAAGTGAGCCAAAGACAAAATATTGAGGCTTATGTTGAAAAATCCACCTTATCAGTTGAAGATATTGTGAATGTAGTAATTGTTCATGGGAATTTGAAGCCCATAACAAAATATTATGACAACTTTGATAATGTCGACAAGAAAAGTTTAGAGGATGCTACTATTAAGTATTTGAATACATTCAACAGAGCACTTGTGGAAATTTTGTCAGAAATCCCTAAGAGTCTAAGTGACATTTTGGAGATGAGAAAAGAAGCTGCTAAATCAAAGGATTTGGAGCTAAGAGAACATGTGTTGTCCAGCATGTGTTTGGTAATCTCTAGGAAGGAAGCAAATCAAATTTTCAAAGAAGTTAAAGATGAATTCAAAAGAAAGAAAAGGATGAATAAGATAATGATTAGAGACATTGATGAAGTGGTTAAAGAAATAGAATAAATTCTAAGGAAATCCCTAGACAAAAATAAGTTTTATGTGGTCACTGAAGAATCTGTTGATGTTGATGGTAGATCCATTCTAAATAATGAAAAGTTGAAGAAAAATGAGCAACAAGCTAAGATAGATGATTTCTCTATCCCAGAAGAAGAAATATTGAATAAAGGAGATGAAGAGATGATGAAGGAAGAAAATGTTGATTGTGCAGAGGATACTCAAATTACTCTAGACCAATCTAGTGAAGAAAATAAAGAGATGAATATAAATGCTCCTACTGAAAGTGATTCTAAGAAGAATAATGAGCAGAAAGCAAAAGAAGTTAAGGACAAGGAAGATCAAGAAGAAGAAACTGATAATGGAATTGATTCCTCCATTTTGGATGTTGAGGAATTTGATAATGTTACTGCTGAGGATACACAAAATCCTCTGGAAAAGAATGCAGAAGACATTGTTGATGATGCAGAGAGAGCAAAAGCAAAGAAAAAGAATGAAAATGATAAGCAAGACAATGTGTTTTACTCTGAAAAGGAAGAAGATGCAGGCCCTAATGAGCATAAAATAGAAACATCATATTGGACAAGAGACACTATAGAAGCAGTGAAAGAAA
The DNA here is from genome assembly GCA_027924645.1 of Cunninghamia lanceolata. Classification (NCBI taxonomy): domain Eukaryota; kingdom Viridiplantae; phylum Streptophyta; class Pinopsida; order Cupressales; family Cupressaceae; genus Cunninghamia; species Cunninghamia lanceolata. Next base: position 22,887,078 of record BSBN01001281.1, read on the forward strand.
TTTTGGAGAAAGATAAACAAGTTGTAGAAGAGCCAGATAAAATACAAGGTCCAATCAATTTTGATGCTCTATCACTGATATAGAAGATGAAGTTGGCCTCTTTTGCACAAGCTAAGGCCACAGAGGAAATCTTGAAGTTCCATATAGAAGATAGTGAGTTTCTTGGTCTTGCATTTGAAATCTTGGAGAAAATCATACCTACATTTCAGAAGGATTCATTAGCATCCCACTTCGGTCAGTTGAAGAGTCTCATAAACTCTGTAAGTACTCATTTTGAATATTTTGAGAAGTCAGTAGAAGTTAAAGTCTGGAATGAATTTAATGATAAAAGATTTAGTGAACTGAAAGGAATAATTTGCTATGATAGAAGTATGCTGGATACTAGTGTAAAGAGTATTCAAAATGCCCTCATTGAAGGAGGAGATGTGTACAAATTTTGTTTATCTTGGTCAAAAGTTGTAGAGGATATTAAGAAGAAAATAAAGGAGTACGAGCAAAAATTCTCAAATGTATCTCAATCCTTTGATCCTTTGATAGTATTTGTGGTGAGTTAAGAATGTCAAGTAATTAGCTTGTTTGATAAAATAAAGAAATTGGTGAAAGAAAAAGAAAACATTGTGGTAAGGATGTGTGAACTCTGGGGATTGATTTTCCCTAAGTTAGAAACAATGTTCAATGCATTAACAGAAGCTCAAGTTACTACTCTTACAAGCAATCCCACTGATCTACAGAAGGTAGAGTCATAGGCATTTTTATTTAGTGGTCATATTTTAGTTTTCGATAGCATGAAGAAAAGATGGGATAGTGAATTGGCACTATTGAAAACTAGTTTTGGTGATGTGTTGAAGTTCATGTAGACAAAACATAAGGATTGTTTGTATATATGCACCCATGTACATAGAGTTTTTGCATGAATTTTGGTATACAGTTCTTAGCCTTTGCCATTGATGTCAAAGGGGGAGTGGAAAATAGTGAAAAATAAGGAATTCATATAAGCGGAGCATTGGAAATCACAAGTGTACATTATAAGAGGGAGCTGTTCTAACAATTAGTCATTTTTCACTAAGTGTTACCATCAATACCAAAGGGGGAGACTGTTGGAAAGAGACACTACTAGGCATGTTAGGTATTGTCATTTATGGCAACTAAAAGTATCTTACACATCCACATTGTGTCATTTGATCATACAGGAAGTCAGAGTGCAGATGTGTCTAAGTTTGGACAGACAGGAAAAGAGCATATGACAGGGTTCAACATTTTGGTCTGTATTTCTCCACAAGTAATCATATTATGCTACAGATCTGAGGGAATATTAACGGATGTCAGGACTACCTAAATCCAAAGTTTTAGCCTCCGGTGATGAAGGGATTGCAACTTACAAGAATCTGAATATTAGTTTTTTATTAGATACTTCAGTCCGGTGAAGAATAGGATGACTTGGTGTTTGATCCTTGTGTTGATTAAGAGAAGTGGCTAGTTGAGTAATTTATGAGATCTAGTGGTATTGGTTGACATGTGTGGTGACTTGAATATAGAAGTTTTGGTCTACATTGATATGTGTGCATGGATTCAGCTAATAGAACAGTGTTTCTAAAAATGCCTCTAAGTTTTCTTGAGGCCAACTATAGTTGATGAAATTTCATGTAGCAGATATATATAATCGATGGGTGTGAGAATTTTGACATATGGATATATGAATATGAGGAGATAGGTGTTAAGTGTGGCAGTATCATGTGCGAAGTGAAGAGATCTAAGCTCCAGATCAAGGTAGAATAGTGAAACAGGGTAGTAAGAGATCAAGTGTCTGAAGTCAGTATACTGAGCCTAATTGGAACTCTAATCTTGCATTATTAGATGCTATTCTTAAATTTAAGTATTTCAGTAAACTCCTTATAATTAATCCTATAGGCAATGAGCTCAGGGCATTGTGCCCGAATGCATGTACCTTCCCATTTGAAATACTTATAACAGAGTATAAAATCTTGTGGGTTAACCCCCACCATGGTTTTTCCCTTAACTGGGCTTCCACGTAAAAATATTGGTGTTCATGTGTGATGATCTTGTTGTTGTTATTCTTAAGTTCATGCTTCTTTCTTTTGAATGTATGTGGTAAATTAATAAAGGAACATAATAACAAATTTTGTAGAACACTAATTCACCCCCCTCTCAGTGTTCCTTAACTTCAACAAACCCTTATGGGTGAAAAAACCCACACTCGAAAACACAGCTCAAATGTATTCTAGTAAACAATCAAGGTTACAATAGAGTTTGAGAGCCAATGCTCTTGTAGGAGTCTTCAACACTTGTATTTGGAGATATTCCAGCAACATAACAGTACCTATCAATCACATAATACATCTCTCCAAGCACCTGCTTAACTAGAAGTTTACACGGCAAACATGAGCTTTTCTTGAGATGGGCATCCAACATGGTCTCATGGCCCAAAACGCATGCCTAAGGAAACTTGTCCAACACTGCAACATGGTCATGACACTTGTCATATGACCCCATCCCAAAATGGTTACCTATTCCCAAGTTGGGCAATGGCAGATGCTCTTACGCATCTAACAACTATCATAGAATCTATCATAAGTAATAACTCTTATAACTATAAGAGAATCTATCATACACTAAATAAAAATAACATTTTTTCTTACATGTCATAACCCTCCTTGGGGCACCCAAAGATGCCTTCTTCCAAGATGCCTTGTGACACATGTCTTCACCTTTCATAGAACATTCCATTTATGACTCTTACATGTCATAGATTCTATCATAGAAATCTTTCATAACCATTTCGGTCAAGATTCACTTACACACTACTCAAAGTGTTGACACATGGCAAAATACCTCTACCACTAAGTGGGATGCCTATCTTCTCAATTGAGGATAAACTTACATGTGGTCACCTTCCTAGTAGGATGACACATCACCGTGCCAACTCCCACAACATGAAGAAATAGGACTTGCATCCAAAATACATTAATAGGAAATAAATAAATAAATACAATTAATTAATACAAGAAATTACCAAGGTTGAGACACCTTAATTTCCAACATAACTTATCAAATTAGGAGCACAATTGACATCAATGACAACATAGATATGTTGACATCAATGACAACACCAGTTAGGCACATACTTGCAATACCCCCTCTAAGTATTCTAGTGTGTCCATCATTGCATTCATATAAGCTTGCATGCATTCAAAAACAAAAAAAAAACACAAAAACATTAGCATCATAGAAACATGAAAAACCCTTGATTCCAAAACAAGGTCAACACAAGGTTAGCGCAAAGTCAATCCTTAGGTCAAAACACCATATGTCAAACCCTAAGTCTAATCGAAGCTAAAATCCAACCAACTCTCTCTCCATTTGGGCTCACAAATGTGCCCTAGGCTTAGAGGTGAGCGGGTGAGGGAAAGCCTTGAAGAGATTGAGGAAATTCACCCTAGACCACAACATGATCAAAAAACAATTCAAGAATTACAACACAGGTTAAGGATATTCCAAATACAAGTCATCATCCAATAATTTGAAGAACAAATCCAACTCAATAGAAGCATCAACGAGAACAATCATCAACCTACACAATGTTGGAATCTTCAAAATCCAATCAAGAGAACTGTAACTAGTGACCCTTTGGGTAATATAGTTATTTCAACCACAACAATCATAGAACATTAGATCAAAATCAAGACAAAAGAGAGGCCCCAGGACTAGCCAACCACTCTCTACAAAGTCTAGCTCTCAAGCAAACCAGACCACCCTCGTGTCTCGCCTACTCTAGACTAGCTACTCCCATTAAAGGGAGAGTGATGTGGAGTTTCCCCCCATGGCAAGGAAAAGGGTCCATGTGAATGCCAAAGCTAACTCAACTACCCTAGGATACCGAGTCAAATTTTTGAGTGTACATATACACCTACCAAAGTTCATTTCACTAGATCCAAGATACTACAAAAGATGGGAATGATGGAGGTGATGATGTAAAGAAAGATGGTATGTTGAAGGGGCAATGTGATGGTGATAATAATCCTTTAAGGAAAAAGTTGGAAATCAAAAGGCCTATGAAAGCTTACTCTAAAAGAGTATTAAGTCAAGAGCAGGCACAACAAGATCATGAGGATAGAGTGGCTTCTTCCCCATCACATCATGGTAATGTATCTCCATTCTATGTAAACTCCATTAGGGCCACATATTATAATGTCCCCTCCACCTTCACCTTCACAACAATAAAGGGATGTTCCTTATACTTCTCCACCTGATTTGGTGCACAATACAATGGCTGATGTTTAATCTATCTTGCCATCTCCCACTTGATTGAGGGATGCAGTCAGTAAGAAGAGAAAATATACATAGGTAATTGATATAGAATTTGATGCAGTTGCTAGATTATTGCAATTCAAAATTTGACCTAAGAAGGGAAAAAGAATTTCTAGGCTAATGGTTGATCCAAATACTAAACATCAATATGTGGAAGTAGTAGAATTATGGTTGATGGTGCAGTCACGGTTAGGAGGGTCCTTAAAGAGAACTATCTAGGTTGTGCAACTAGAGTAAGCACAACAGAAACTACTCAAAGATATGAAGCAAATGCAGATTTAGTCATTCAGTATATCATAGAATTCAAATAAAGATTGGCCAGGAACATGCGGCCTTACAATTAGGGTTCACATACTTGATTACAAAATATCGGGATATGCACAAGATATAGCTTTGAAGGTCCTTCATGCTAATTCAAGCTATCTATCTACTAAATTATGAGAACTATCAAAATCTACTTTCCTAAGGATCTATTACATCAATATATATCATCTTTGTCCAACAATGGATTCCTCTGCATCAGCCAAAGATCATTACTAATTCCAATGAAGAGCTGTAACGTGTGTACAAGGATATGTCAGACCTAAATGAATAGAACTCCTCCACAAATGAATGGAATGATGTGGGGATCTTGGGGAAGGTCGGCCACAAACTACTAAACATTGATTGATGTGTCATTTAACTTCCTAAGTCATGAAATGCTCCGCAGGTCTTCTCCTTTAGTTGATTATCAAAGATTGTTAGGATGCTGTGCTATGAGAAAATAGTTGATCTTCTTATAGCAATAACTTTCTGGTACTTGATCCAAATTCTCTGAACTTCAGATATGTTGTGCATGAATGAATGTGGATGCTAAGAATAGCTCCACAAGGTTTGAGATGCAATTATGGTAGAATGCAGACCAAAATATAGAAACTACTACTGACTGAACTTCCATAATTGAACAAGAAAATGAAAGGAAACAAACTGAAATGCAAATGTTTTTGGTTGATTCAATATTGCTCTTGAACTAGGGATGTTCCTGCATTAGACATACAGTGTTATTGAAAAAGTGAGTCCCTCACTTTGTAGGGGCTAGAGGGAAACCAAGACAATCTACCTCCGCCTGAGAAATCCATGATGAATCTTCTTCCAGTCTGCCTTTCCACTTCACATGATATTCTTTGTATTGTCTTCCTCTAGTGCTACATCCATCTCTGGTGTCCAAAATGTCTTCAATCTACTCTGGTGCTTGTTGTGGTAACTGCTTCTTCAAGTCTTCTTCAATGTTATCACTGAACTCTACTTCATGATACTAGTAAAGGTTTGCAATGTTGAAAATAGGTGATATACCGAATGTCTCTAGTAATTCCACTTCATATGCATTTCCTAAATCAAACTTCCTGAGTATCCTACAAGGTCCAAACTTCTTCATCTTCAACTTGTTATATGTCCCAACTAGAAATCTTTCTTTTTTCAAGTACACCATCACTTCATCTCCAACTACAAATTCCTTGTGTCTCCTCTTCTCATATGATTTCTCCTTATACTTGTTGTTTATATCCTCCAAATGCTTCTTTACCTGATTATGCATTGTCTCCATATGTCCTAAAAATTCTTCTACTTCTACACTTCTCTTTCCTTCCGTGCTAATATCTTTCAACTCTATAACTCCTCTAGGGTTCACTCAAGTAACAATCTCAAAAGGTGTTCTTCCAATGCTCCTATTTACTAAATTATTGTATGCAAACTCTGCTTGTGAAAGAATCAAATCCCAACTTCTTGCCTTCTCTCCAACCAAGCATCTCAACAAGTCTCCCAAACTCCTATTTACTACCTCTGTCTGCCCATTAGTCTGTGGATGAAATGTTGAACTAAACTTCAAATTTCTCTTCATCTTCTTCTAAAGTGTCTTCTAAAAGTATCCGACAAATCTTGTATCTCTATCTGAAATTATACTCTTATGTAATCCATGCAATCTCACAATCTCCTTGAAAATTAGGTCAGCTACATGTACTGCATCAGTTGTCTTCTTATAGGGTATGAAATGTGCCATCTTTGAAAATTTGTCTATTAGTACAAATATAGAATCATGTCCTCTCTATGTCTTTGGTAATCCCATTACAAAATCCATGATTATGTCTTCCCAAGGTCTCTCCAATATTGTCAAAGGTTTATACAATCCAGTATTCTGACTATTCCCTTTTGTAACTTGACAAACTCTACAACTCTGCACAAATTTACTAACATCCTTATGTATCTAAGGCCAAAAGTAGTTTTCACTTACCAAAGACACTATCTTATCAATGCCAAAATGTCTTGGCAATCTTCCACTATGTTTCTCCTTGATCAAATTGTCTCCCATGGAACTTCTAGGTATGCATAAATTATTGGAGTCTAGAACAACATTGAGAGGGGGGGTGAATCAATGTTGTATAATTTTCAAAATACTTTTACACCTTTTAACTTACTAGATACAAAGAAAGGAAGACATCAATAATCTGATAAACACATATACAAAAGTATGAATCAACACAAGATATGAGATCAAGACACAAAAGATTATACAAGAGGAAAACCCTCCTAGGGTAGAAAAACCTCTCAAAATTGCCTCACTGGCTTATTAAAAACCTCACTAGTTACAAATAGGTCTCAGTAACCAAGGAAGTTTCACTAGCTTTAAAAAAAATGCCTCACTGGCATACATTATACCTCATTGGTAAATTGATGTCTCACTAACAAATGAAAGGTCTCACTGACCTAGAAGCCTTACTAGCATACAAAAAGTTTCACTGACTTGTGATAGCCTCATTGGCATACAGAAAGTCTCACTAAATTTTACAATCACTTTGAGTGCACATACAAAATTTATCAGGGGATTACCCTGTTTCTATCAAGTATAATAACCTTATATCTCCCTTTTTCTTTTTGACTTTCACAAGAAATTCATTACAAGAGTATGTTCTTCAACATCTGCAAAAAGGAATCAATTTATGTCTTCTTTTGATGTTAATCAAATCACCAAATCACCTTTCAATCTCTACACAAATTCAATTGTATCTCTGCAATAACATCAAACATCTCTACAAGTCTATTGGGCTTCTTTGCACAAGCATGTCATCTTTGCAGACACATAACTCATGTCTACAAATGAAGTCATCTCTACAACATTCTTGAAGCCTTCTCTGCAATCAAATTAATCATATTACCCTCTTTGTAATCAAATTTATTATCTTGACCATCTCTACAAAATAATCAATCATCCTATTCTTTTACCACAACACAATACTTTTCAAAAATTCACATCTTCACATAAACATATATATATATATATATATATATATATATATATATATATATATATATATATATATATATATATATATATATATATATATATATATATATATATATATATATATAATACTTTCCTTCATAATACTTTCCTTCATATATTAAAAATTTGAAACAAATCATTGAGTTTTGCTAAAAAGAAGGGACAAAAGCCATGATGTTTGGCCTTTTTAAAATAAAGCCTGTCAAATTTAACACCAACCTGTGACCATTGAGATTCAAGTGTAGTTCAAAAGACAACCTTATGATCCAATCTTCGTACCATCTTTCTTTTCAATCTCTATCATTGGATTTGTTCACCTATCAAGTTTTTAAAAATAACACCTGGTGACCGGGCACTCTAGGGCATTGGGGCTAGTCACACAATGATGCATAACCCTTGACAACATCACTTAAGTTGTTTCTAATCGACTATACCAGTCAACATTGAAATATAACAAAAAGGTATGACATTTATATTAAAAAGGCTCTTTGATATCCTTTGAAATATTTTAGAGATAGGGTTTTAAATAATTTACCTTTTTCAATATAAACCCTAACACTAGAATCAAATAACACAAAGAAATGTGAACACCATGACCACAGAGATAACACTGCATTGAACACTAACAACTCTACATTGATTTAACACTAACAACTCTACATTGATTGACTATATGATCAACCTTGATATGACATGATCCTAATAATGAAGCACTCATGTTAAGAAGACACCCAAACATCAACACCTCTATCACTGTAAGATAAGCTACCACTATGAATGAGCAATTCTCTGGTCCTGGTCTTCTTTAAAGCATAATGAACATCATTAAGACATAGCAATCATCTATGCACCTAAGATACTTTTTACACACTTTATATGACATGCATCATAGAACTTAGACATCTCATCAATACCTCTATCAATATCAAACAACCTCACTATCATCAAGACACTGATCATACCATAAAGATCAAGAAGCTATTACCCTGATTACACCATGAAGACAACTAACTCTTTTTGACATCAATGAAAAGACAACTAACAAAGCCAATGCAACAAAACTCCCCCTTTGTCTTTGACATTGATGGCAAAACAAATTTGCAAGACAATGAACCACCCGTCTCCCCCTTTTTGACATTTAATGTCAAAGGAAAATATGAGTGATATTGATTGACAAAAAATAGCCTGAACATAGAACAACAAAATTGTGTATCTGATTTAGATGACATACCTATGAAGTACATATGACTTATTATGATACCCATAAAGTATTGATTGGAAATATAAACTCCTTATCCTCTCTGACATAAGGTGCCATGTTTACTTTTTAACAAATCATCTATAAACCACTACCATTGTATGAACTGTCACCATCAAATATATCTAAAAAAATACCTCTATCAACATAACATCTTAATATCTAATTCTAATATTATTGCATATTAGTCATCAAATGAATACAATGCCATTGTAACAAAAAAACAAGGAGACTTTAGATAGTCATTTGGAGCAAAGATTGTCACTTGTATAGAAAAATGAAGGAGATATAAAAATTGTTAACTGTCATTGACAAAGAGACCACTGCCACTGATGTGCTGACATTATCTGTCACTATACTATCATTGTGCTTAGTCATTAAAGCCACTGTCACTATACTATAACATGTATACCATGCATCTCCATTGATACTCACTAAAACAATCAAGCTTCTCTTGAGATAATATGCACTGCAACTGTACAATTACTGAAGAGCAGAAGCACAGATAAAATCAAATCACTGGATAAAAAATGAAAACCCTACAAGACTATGAGGGAAAACTTCACCAACTATCATCACCATGAATGACTGTATACTCAACACTATCAATGCTATGAGAATGATGATAGACTGATAACAAGAATTCCTAACAAGTATTCTACAATTTGCATCCATGTCTATCAAGGCATAATTATTTTGAAATGGAAAGCATTGAAATGCACAAAAAACTCTGATTCTTTATGTAGAGGCAAATATTAAACACTATCATAACAACAACTTCTTGTGATACAGTTAGCACCTTTTTTCACTATTAATTTGTCACACAATGATACGCTTCAAGATTACTGTTATCATAGCAAATGATATTTATATCCTGTCACCAAATCTTTTAACTAAGAAAGTAGAGATGAAAACACTATATTCACTAGAATACTAATATCCAAACCACATACCATTATCACTGCAACTCCTATGACTACACATAGTACATTGTCACTAGATTGCTTTTTGACCACATCTCTAGCACCATACTTCTGCAACTAAAAAGATCACTGATGCAGGAGCATCCAATTGTGTAAGGGCAATCTTGCATCACCCAAAAAGAAGTTAAGTCAAAATCATTGTAGTTGTTTTCATTTCTTTCCATAATTAGTGTTTCTGGTTCAATAATATCCAAAATAATAATGTAGGACTTTCAGTTTTCTAAAACTGCTAAAAATAGCGACCTGCCTATTTTGGAAAGTGTACCTGATATTTTTAGAAAGTTTGCATTTGGGGACATAATGAAGAAAAACTTCTAGAAAGTTACATAATGGAAATATAAGACCTTTGGCGAAGGAATCAGGCAAAGATCATTTGTGAGCTGAAAGATATTAAAGTTTTTGTTTTCCGAAAAACCCCTAAAAATTTTTGGAAAGAGATATGAGGCACTAAAACTTCTCATAACGTCCTAAAAATTTGATGGAAATCCATTTACAAAATTCTTGCATGATAGTTCACATCGCGAACTTTCTAACACTTAAAACAGTTTGTTAATCAGACACCTGGATCAAAAGTTATGCTTCTCGGAAGTTGACCTACTTTTGGAGGGAGTTGCAAATTTTGAAATGTAGCTAGAGGCCACCAAAAAGTGCTATTTATGACTATTTTGGGAACCCTGGGTGGTAGTAGAGTTAAAGGGGCCAGTGTAGAGTCAAGAATAGGTGGGAAAACATAAACCCTAACTGATTTGGGGTTACAAAAGGCTAAAGATTCTAGAGTCTTGAGGTTGGGAAAGCTATAATGTGTTGCAGCTAGTAGAGGATTCATCCTCTAATTGTAATTGAGCTTCTATAATGTAATGAGTTGCCCAATTCAATAAAAAAAGTTCTATTTTCTATGTTTAATATCTGTTATTATGTGTTTTGTGATTTACCCCTTGATCAAGTGGTATCAGAGCAAGGGTTCCTGAGTGTGTAGACAGATTGCCAACTGTGAGGCAGTTTGCACCAGGACCTGAGGTTGTGGGTTTGCTGCGGAGATCAAGATGCCTCCACAAAGAAATCATGTTGGGAGGAATGCTTTGACGGAAGAGGGTTGTATAGCCCTACAAAGGCAAATCAATGCATTGCAAGAGGAGCTGCGAAGAGGGTTTGATCTGAGAATGAGAGAAGAAAGTGAAGATGAAGCTAAAGAGGAGCTATCTAAGGAAGAATAATAAGATGCATGAGATCCTATAGAAGTTAGGTTGTTGAGGACCATTTCAAATATCAGAAAGAGGTCTAGAATTGAAGTTTCTACATATTCTAGAGATTTGAATCTAGAACAGCTTATTGATTGGATCAATGACATGGAGGAGTATTTTGAGTATGAAGATGTGGAGGACCCAGAATAGGTCAAGTTTGCAAAAACAAAGTTGAAGGGCCACGCCAGTATTTGGTGGAAGGAGGTTCAATTAGAGAGGAAAAGAAGAGGAAAAGGAAAGATCACCAGATGGGATCGAATGGTGGAGAAACTGAAGAAGCAGTTCATTCCTGTGGACTACAAGATGGAGTTGTTGAAGAAGTTGCAAGGACTAAAGCAAGGTAACAAGTCTGTCAAGGAGTATACAGAAGAGTTTTATAAGATTACTATCATGACAGGTCATGTAGAGCCCAACAAGGAGAAGGTAGCCCATTACATTAATGGGTTGAGGCTGAGTATTCAGGAGGAGCTGAGCCTGGTCAGAATGACCACCATAGAAGATGCATACCAGTTTTCTTTGAAGGTGGAAGAGAAGTTGAATAAAAGGTTTGACAGTAAGCAAAGGGGAAGAGGTCAAGGCGGAAGACCCTATGGGGGCTGAAATGAAGATATAAAAAAAGTGAAGAAGTTGGTACCAGTTGAAATTAGAGAGGAGATAGCACCTACCGTCCTCGTGACCAGAACAATGGTGAGCAAAGAGGAAGAGGAAGAGGTAGACCTGGGCAAGGACCTAGAAGAGGAGGTTTCAGAGGAACCTATTTCCAATGTGGAGAAGAAGGGCATAGAGCATATGAGTGTCCACAACATCAAGGAAGGACAAATAGAAGACCTGAAGGTAATGCACGAGTTGTACATGTAGATGAAGATGCACAGTCTGAGCATTTTGAAGATGTTGAAAGGGGAGAAACCCGAGTTGTCAGAAGAACCTTATTGAATGAGAAGAAAGAACCAAATCAGAGGAAGAGTTTATTCCGCACAAGGTGCAAATGTGAAGGTAAGTGTTGTGATATTATTATTGATAGTTGAAGCACTGATAATCTTGTTTCAGAGGAGATGGTTGACAAGTTGAAGTTGACAAGAAGAAAGCATCCACATCCATATCGGATTGAATGGTTGCAGAAAGACCATAGAGCTTTGGTCAATGAGCAGTGTTTAACGAAGTTCAAGATTGAGGACTACCATGATGAGGTGCTATGTGATATCATACTGATGGATGCATGTCATATGCTATTGGGGAGGTCGTGGCAGTATGATAGGAGCGATGTCCATGATGGCCATGCAAACACATATTCCCTGGAGTTTGTCATAAATTGAAGCCCTTGAAGGAGGTGGAAGAAAAGGTATGTAGTACAGCCAGAATTTGCTTGGTAGATGGTAGGAAATTTTTGGAGGGTATGAAGCATGATCGTCATTGCTTTGCATTGATTCCTACAATTAGTCAAGAGAAATGTGAAGATGTACCAGCAGAAATTTCAGATATGTTGGAAGAGTTCCAAGACATTATCTCTAATAATGTACCAAAAGGCTAACCACCAGTAAGGAAGATAAGTCATCAAATGGATTTGGTACCAGGAGCCAGTTTGCCAAACAAGGCAGTCCACAGAATGACCCCTGCAAAGAATGAAGAGCTGAACAGACAAGTTCAAGAGTTGTTGAGGAAGGGACTGATAAGGGAGAGCCTAAGTCCATGTGTGGTACCTGCAGTACTAGCACCAAAAATGATGGAGAATGGAGGATGTGTATAGACTCTCGAGCCATCAATAAGATAACGATCAAGTATAGATTTCCATTGCCAAGAATGGATGACATCATGGATTGTTTGAGTGGAGCCAAGTACTTCATGAAAATTGACCTAAAGAGTGGATATCACTAGATCCATATCAGAGAAGGAGATGAATGGAAGATAGCTTTCAAGACAAAGGAAGGTTTGTATGAATGGTTAGTCATGCCATCTGGGCTAACTAATGCACCGAGCACATTCATGCGGCTCATGAATGAGGTACTGAAAGAATTTTTGGGAAGTTTTATTATTGTTTATTTGGATGATATTTTGATTTTCAGTAAGACCTGGGATGAGCATCTAATGCATATCATAAGAGTTCTAGAGAAGCTGAGGGAGGATAAGTTGCTGATCAATCTGAAGAAATGTAGTTTTGCAAAGGAGTTGGTATACCTGGAATTTGTTGTCTTAGAGCAAGGTCTTAAGATGGACCCAAAAAAAATAAGGGCTATCATTGAATGGCCTACGCCAAGGAGTGCAACAGAGGTACGATCTTTTCATGGTTTGGCAAGTTTTTATAGAAAGTATATCAAGAATTTTAGTAGCATTTGTGCACCCCTAACTAAGACAATGAGAGGGGATATAAAAGAGTTTAGATGGACTAAAGGAACAGATAAGAGCTTTGATACATTGAAACAGAAAGTCATAGAACAACCTGTTTTGGCACTTCCAGATTTTAATAAGGTATTTCAGGTAGATTGCGATGCTAGTGGTAGTGGTATAGGAGCTGCTTTAATCCAAGAAGGTAAACCCATTGCCTATTTTAGTGAGAAGCTTAATGATGCCAAGAAAAAGTATTATGTTTATGATTAGGAGTTTTATGCAATAGTTTAGGCTTTGAATAAATGGAGACATTATTTGTTGCCAAAAGAGTTTGTTTTATATACTGATCATCAGGCTTTGCAGTATCTTAATAGTCAAGGAAAGTTAAATCAAAGGCACTTAAAATGGGTTGAGTTTTTGCAGAGCTATACTTTTGTTTTGAAGCACAGGAGTGGGAAGTCCAACAGAGTTGCAGATGCCCTGAGCAGAAGGTGGAATTTGTTGATAGAAATGAAGATAGCGGTTGTTGGGTTTGATGAACTCAAATGTTTGTATCCTGAAGATCTAGATTTTGCAGAGGCTTGGAAATCTTGTTTGGAACCTGTTACTTTGGACAGGATAAAATGGTTGGATTACATAATCCAAGATGGCATGTTGTTTAGAGGAAGCCAATTGTGCATTCTGAGGAGTTCGATGAGAGAGAACCTAATTAAGGAGAACCATAGTGGGGGATTAGCTAGACATTTTGGTCGAGATAAGACCATTGCCATTGTCAGTGAAAATTATTATTGGCCACAGTTGCAACAAGATGTGAGGAAATTTGTGCTTGTGTCAGATGGCAAAAGGAACAAGTCAGAATACAAGGTTGTATCAACCATTACCTATACTAGAGCAGCCATGGGATGATATTAGTATGGATTTTGTTCTTGGTTTACCAAGGACACAGAGATGACATGATTCTATTTTTTTGGTGGTGGATAGATTCTCAAAAATGGCACATTTTATTCCTTGTAAGAAGACTAATGATGATGTTCATATTGCAGAGTTATTTTGTAGGGAAGTGGTGAGACTACATGGTCTACCAAAGAGCATAGTTTCAAACTGAGACACCAAGTTTGTTGGTTATTTTTGGAGGACATTGTGGAAGAAGTTGAAGACAGATTTGAAGTTTAGTTCTGCACACCATCCACAGATTGATGGACAGACTGAAGTGGTGAATAGGAGTTTGGGTAACCTGCTATGATGCTTAGTAGGAGATAAGCCAAAGGGATGGGATTTGATTTTACCACAGGCAGAATTTGCTTACAACAATTCTGTCAATAGGAGTACTAGTAAATCACCATTCTAGATTGTATATGGCAATAGCCCAAGAAATGCTTCTGAGTTAAGGAAGCTAGACAATGGAGAAAAGACAAGTGCCGAAGCTGAAGACTTTGCAGAACATCTGAAGAATTTGCATGAAGAGGTGAGAAAGCACATTAATAAAATGAATATTCAGTACAAGGCTAGGGTAGATTAAAAGAGGAGATATAAGGAATTCTAGGTAGGAGATGAAGTCATGGTTCACTTGAGAAAAGAAAGGTTCCCAATTGGAACATATAATAAGTTGAAAATGAAGAAATTTGGACCATGCAGAATCTTGAAGAAGCATGATTCAGGAAATGCATATGAGGTAGAGCTGCCGAGAGGGATCAATATTTCCCCTATTTTCAATGTTGCTGATTTATCAAAATATCATGAAGGTGGAACAGAGGATGGACCAACAGAAGTGCAGTGGAGTATTCTGGCATGTACTTCAATGGAGGAGATATAAGAGATCTTGGATAGCCGTGTGGGAAGAAGTACTTAGAACAAGCAATATGAAGAATATCTGGTAAATTGGAAAGGAAGGCTTGTTGAAGATTCTTCTTGATTGTCTAAGTCAGAGGTTGACCCTTTGGGTTTTCCTGACACAAACATCTGAGACGTGACAGGGTCACTTCTCAAATTACCCTGGGTGTCTGATGCAGGAGCATCTAGTGGTGTAAGGGCAATCTTGCATCACCCAAAAATAAGTTAATTCAAAATCATTGTAGTTTTTTTCATTTCTTTCCATAATTAGTGTTTTTGGTTTCATAATATCTAGAATAATACTGCAGGACTTTCAGTTTTCCAAAACTGCTAAAAATAGCGACCTGCCTATTTTGGAAAGTGTACTTGCTATTTTTAGAAAGTTTGTATTTGGGCAGATAATGAAGCAAAAACTTCTAGGAGGTTACATAATAGAAATATAAGACCTTTGACGAAGGAATCAAGAAAAGATCATTTGTGAGATGAAAGATATTAAAGTTTTTATTTTTTGAAAAGCACCTAAAAATTTTTAAAATGAGATATGAGGCACTAAAACTTCTCATAATGTCCCAAAAAGTTGATGGAAACCCATTTACAAATTTCTGGTGTGATAGTTCACATCGCGAGCTTTCTGGTGCTTAAAACGGTTCTTCAATCGGACACCCGGATCAAAAGTTATGCTTCCCAGAAGTTGACCTACTTTTGGAGGGAGTTGCAAATTTCAAAATTTAGCTGGAGGTAGCCAAAAAGTGCTATTTATGACTATTTTGGGAACCTTGGGTAGTAGTAGAGTTAAGGGGGTCAATGTAGAGTCAAGAATAGGTGGGAAAACATAAACTCTAGCTGATTTGGGGTTATAGAAGGCTGAGGATTCTAGAGTCTTGAGGTTGGGAAAGTTGTAATGTGTTGTAGCTAGTAGAGGATTCATCCTCTGATTGTAATTGAGCTTTTGTAATGTAATGAGTTGCCTAGTTCAATAAAAGAAAGTTCTCTTTGTTGTGTTCAATATCTGTTATTTTGTGTTTTGTGATTTACCCCCTTCATCAATCATTGTCAAAGACCATGTTAAGAACACACACTATCTTATACAACATATGCAAGCAAAACATCTGATCACTAATTACTTCTGCCAATGATATAAAGTATCTATCATGCTATATATGATTGTTATACACCATACACATGTATCAAGGCTTTCAAAATATCACTTCAAATTCACTTCTATCAAGGAGACATTCTATTGTCAAGGTAAAACACTATACTATACATTGTGAAATATCACTGTCTATGTGCCTTTTGATCTTGACTTCATAATCTAATAAGATCTGAGACTTTTAGTGTCATTAGTCTATCATATATAATCTTGCTCACTGAATATCCTTCTTATACTTTTCTTGAGGTTTGAGATCTTTCAATCCTATCAACCAACTTGAGATCAGTAATGAAAGTCCCTGTGAATGATGATGCCTTTGTTTATGACCTAATGCTGAATGATGCTAATGTACATGATAGTGACATGGTGTTCATTTTGCATACATGTCTACAAGAGCATTGAGCATGATGACTGTATCTTGTTACAACACCATGAGGAGCAAAAACATCATAAACCATGAGGCAAGACAAAAGAACAATCTTATTTCAGTATATTACTGTCAGAACATTGTCTTACTGTTAAAGTAGTATTTTTTGTTATGTCATCTCATCTCTCCACACAAAATCACTATCATTCAATCAGGGTAGTATCACCCTTGAAAAATGAACTTCTTTTGCATATCAACCTAAAACATGAACATCAAAACATGAAACAAAGTTCTTTATTATGAAGGCAGGTCTGATATGTACACCTTGACTACACATGTCAACACTCTTCACAAACAATAGCATGATGATCAACTCCTAGTGCACTATTCTTGTCACTATGAACTGCATTGTCATATCATAAGCACTTTGTCCTTGTAACTCACTGAAGCACTTGTCATAATGACTATTTTTCTAACACATGCAAGCAACATTCTTTCATGTACCAAATCAATCAAGAATGAACTCATTTTGACAAACATCCATCAACAAACCTATTGAAACTCCTTGGGGATAAGAGATAGGACATTGGAAAACCCCCCCTTACTTCATGCTACCTCTTTATGCTATTGATGATGCCTTTTGTGTATAAAGCACAGGAATAGATTCTTTCCCTTTTTGCCCATGTTTCCTCCTCCAAACTTTCTCAAGCTCTTTCTTCCTTCAAACTTTTTCAACCTATTTCTATTTCAAACCTTTCAAACTACGTGATGCAATTCTTCCATACATTCTGCAACTATGTGCTTTGTGACCAAGAGAGTTGCACAAATAACAAACTATATTGCAATCATAATCAAATGACTGATAATACATTTTTGACATCTTTTGAGTACTTATGTTATGATTCCATGTATGAACATACCTTTCATGCATTTTGTAGTTTCATTGTATATGACCAACATTATTGCACTTGTAACATACAACATTAGTATTCCTTATTGAAACAAATTGACTTTTTCTACAATTAACTACTTTGTGTCCAAAGTTATTACAAGTATAACAATAACCATTAAATGAATAATTATACCTGTACATATATGCTTGTTTTGCTGGAGCATCCCTTCTTGAATTTCTCTTTTGATTGTTCATTTTACCTTCAGGAGCAGATAGATCAATTTTTCTTCTTGGAATTTCTCTAGCTTTGGAACACTCTCCTTCTTCATATCCTAAACCAGTAGTGTCATTGTGTTGTTTTTACTTTCTCAATATGTTATTCAAGCATTCAGTGCTCTTTTCAAATTGAATATGCTTATGCAACTTTGAAGATGCCTTTTCCAAATCCTTTCTCAAAGAGACTATTTCTATCTCTAACTTCAGACATTCAATTATTTTCACCTCAATGTTAGAATTTGTTACATCTATTATTCTTTTACCTTCCTCAATTTTAGCCTTTAAACTAATAATCACTTTGTTAGATTCATCAACATAACTCTTTATATTTGCAATCTGATTTCTTGCTTCTTCAAATTCTAAAGAAACTTTTGCAAAATCTGAACATATCTTGTCTTTGAAATCTTCTCTTTGTTGAATCTGATCTTTTAATCTCCTATTTTCTTTTCTAAGTTGCTTGATTGTATCTAGGGCACACAGAAGTTCTCCTTCAATATCAACTTCACAATCATCTTCATCAAACTCATGTTCATCTTCATCCACAAAGAGGTTTGTTTCTTCATCATTAGTCTCAACAACAAAAACATCTTTTCTTACATTTAATTCTTGTTCTCCTTCACTCACAATGATTTATTTCTTTTTATCAAAATTATCAACTATAGAACCATTCTTATTCAGGGGTGACATATGCAACAAATCATTGCTAGGCTTAACTGAGGCTTGTTTTACCATCTTTTGATCATCATCTTTCTTTTCTCTATTTGAGATCATATTTCTATTCTTCTTACCCATTGTACTCCACACACGGGACCTACCCAAGCTGATTAGGCTTCTATAGGGAACCTTGCCTCTAATACCACTTGTTGGAGTCTAGGACAACACTAAGAGGGGGCTGAATCAATGTTGTATAATTTTCAAAATATTCTTACACCTTTTAACTTACTAGATATAAACAAAGGAAGACATCAATAATCTAATAAACATATATGCAAAAGTATGAATCAACACAAGATATGAGACCAAGACATAAGAGATTATACAAGAGGAAAACCCTCATAGGGTAGAAAAACCTCTCAAAATTGCCTCACTAGCTTATTAAAAACCACATTGGTTACAAATATGTCTCACTGACCAAGGAAGCTTCACTAGCTTTAAAAAAAATGTCTCTCTAGCATACATTATACCTCACTGGTAAATTGATGTCTCACTAACCTACAAGCCTCACTAGCATATAGAAAGTTTCACTAACTTGCGATAGCCTCACTGGCATACAGAAAGTCTCACTAACTTTTACAATCACTTTGAGTGCACATACAAAATTTATCAAGGGATTACCCTATTTCTACCAAGTACAATAACCTTATATCTCCCTTTTTCTTTTTGACATTCACAAGAAACTCATTACAAGAGTATGTTCTTTAACATCTGCAAAAAGGAATCAATTTATGTCTTCTTTTGATGTTAATCAAATCACCAAATCACCTTTCAATCTCTGCATAAATTCAATTGTATCTCTGCAATAACATCAAACATCTGTGTAGCTCTATTGAGCTTCTTTGCACAAACATATGTCATCTTTGGAAACACATAACTCATCTCTGCAAAAAAAATTCATCTCTACAAAACAATTAAAGTCATCTCTGCAACATTCTTGAGCCTTCTTTGCAATCAAATTAATCATATTACCCTCTCTATAATCAAATTGATTATCTTGACCATCTATGCAAAATAATCAATCATCCTATTATTTTACCACAACACAATACTTTTCAAAAATTCACATCTTCACATTAGCATATATATAAAATAATTTCCTTCATAATACTATCGAGCACATAAAACACACACAGTTGTCTCAGATTAGAAATTTCAAATAAGTCCTTGAGTTCTGTTAAAAAGAAGGGACAAAAGCCATGATTTTTGGCCTTTTTAAAATAAAGCCTGTCAAATTCAACACCAACCTATGACTGTTGGGCTTCAAGTGTAGTTCAAAAGACAACCTTACAATCCAATCTTCATGCCATCTTTCTTTTCAATCTCTATCATTGGATTTTTTCACCCGCCATGTTTTTAAAAACAACACCTGGTGACCAGGCACTCTAGGGCATTGGGGCCAGTCACACAATGATGCATAACTCTCGACAACATCACTTAAGTTGTTTTTTACTAACTATGCCAGTCAACATCGAAATATAACAAAATGGTATGACGTTTATATTAAAAAGGCTCTTTGATATCATTTGAAATATTTTAGAGCTAAGGTTTTAAATCATTTACCTTTTTCAATATAAACCCTAACACTAGAATCAAATAACATAGAGAAATTTGAACACCCTAACCGTAGAGATAACACTGCATTGATTTAACACTGACAACTCTGCATTGATTAACTATATGATCAACCTTGATATGCCATGATCCTGATAATGAAGCACTCATGTTAGGAAGACACCCAAACATCAACACCTATGTCACTGTAAGATAACCTGCTATTGTGAATGAGCAATTCTCTTGTCCTGATCTTCTTTAAAGCATAATGAACATCATTAAGACATCACAATCATCTATGCACCTAAGATACTTTTTACACACTTTATATGACATGCATCATGGAACTTAGACATCTCATCAATGCCTCTGTCAATATCGAGCAAGCTCACTATCATCAAGAAAATGATCATACCATAAAGATCAAGAAGCCATTACCTTGATTACACCATAAAGACAACTAACTCTTTTTGACATCAATGAAAACACAACTAACAAAGCCAATGCAAGATAACTGATTTCCCTTGAACAACATATCTTCCTAAATGAAATAGTCCAACTACTTACTCCTATCTGTCACAACAGGTTCCTTACATGCTTTCCAAGGTTTCCAAAATCGAGATCTTCCTCATACATATGTTTCAATTCATCAAAATTGAACACTTCAACTCTCATCTATGTCAACAAGTTCCTCCTCCTACTCAAAGAATCAACCACTTTGTTTGATTTTCCACTCCCATGCTTCAACACAAAAGTATAACTCTGCATGAACTCTACCCATCTCATATGTCTCTAATTCAACTTACCTTGACTATTCCAATATTACAAAGCTTGATGATCTATATACAACACAAACTCCTTAGGCAACAAGTAATGTCTCCAATTCTTCAAGAATTGAATTATGGCATAAAACTCTTGGTCATAAAATGAATATCTCCTCCTTGCATCATCCAACTTCTCAATGAAATATGCTATTGGTCTACCTTCTTGACTTAAAACTACTCCAATTGCATTCTCACATGCATAAAAAATCTACTTGAAATACCTATTTGAAATCTGGTAATGCCAAAATAGGTTACTCTGTCACTTTCTACTTTAACAACTCAAAACTTTTATCTGCTCCTGATGTCCACTTGAAATCTTTTCTGTCACCTCTCATTGTTTCTATCATAGGGTTACAAATTGAACTAAAATTTCTGAGGAACTTCCGGTAGAAACTAGCTAATCCATGAAATGATCTAACTTCTCCAATGCTCTTTAGTGTAGGTCATTCAACAATTGCTCTCACTTTCTTAGGGTCCATCTTCAATCTGTCTGTAGAAATCACAAATCCCAAGTATACTAGTTCTTCCTTCGTGAAGCTACATTTCTTAATGTTTATCAGCAATTTCTCCTCTCTCAACCTCTACAAAACTTGTCTAAGGTGCTGTAAATGTTCTTCTTTTGTCTTATTGAAAATCAAAATGTCATCCAACTATACAATAACAAACTTACCCACAAATTTTTTCAAAACTTCATTCATCAACCTCATGAAAGTACTTAGTGCATTTGTCAATCCAAAAGGCTGTTGGGATAAGGTGCCATTAACCTTGTAAATCCCATTATTGTATTATTCCATTTATTATTTGTAATTACCCATAAGCGATGTACAAGTTTCACCGGCAATGGTAAAAATTATTCACTATCTATGGTAATTATGGAGTTACTACATGGTAAGTCCTAGAGTTACCGACTATAGTTACGAGATGTCATTTACTATAGTAAATGGTAATTGGTCAAAGTGGGGTGCATATGTGGAGGAATAATCTTTTTTAGTGTTATGATGCACGTCATAGATGTTGTAAGAAGGTGTAAGAGATTCTATGACAAATGTAAGTTGTTACAAGAATCTATGACACTTATAATAGCATATGACACATCATAAAATGCTATAAGTGGCTATTTTTAACCCCAAGGCATTCAAGCTTGCATGGGCACATTTTTCCAAGTGTAGAATGCATGTATAATAGCATTTATGACCCCGTAAGAGCCTATTCTTGGCCATGGACACCCAAGGTTGTATTGTTGACTCTTGACAAGTGTTATGGTCTTGTAAGAAGTCATTTAATGTCTTGAGGTTGTATAAATTCTATATAAACCATAGCATGGTAGATGAGAAGCATAATAACAGTTTACAAGTACCTAGGTTCTACCAGAGTGAAGGTTGGAGGATAGAGGAAGTGAATGTATTTATAATCTCCTTTTGTGAAGATAATACAATTTGGCCTCTTTTCTTGGTGGAGTTTTTTACCCGAAAGGGTTTTCTCCACATTCAACACTTGTGTTATGTGCTTCATTTTAATTCTGGTATATTTCTGCATTATGGGTTTATGTTTTGTTACAATCTTGATTGTTAATAGCACACAGTTAAAGATTGCTGAAATTTATCTCGAATCAGATTTCCATTAAAGTAGTGTTTCATTCATTTCTAACATTTGGTATCAGATCCTAGCCAACTTTGACTCTTGGGTGGTAGTGTGGAAGCTGTAGCTATAGTGGGAGATTTGGTTGTGTTTGTTTTGTAGATCTTGTGTTGTTATTATGGTTGCAACCACCATTGCATCAACCTCTCGAATGGACATTAAGAAGTTCAATAGAATGGGGTATGAGTTGTGGAAGCTAAAAATGGAAGATTTATTGGAAGAAAGAAACCAATGGTTGGTTGTTCAAAAAGAGAAGAAACCTGATGGTGTCTCTCAAGATGAGTGGGATAGATTAGATAAAAAGGCATGGGGAACCATCTGGTTGTGTCTTTTAGAGTCTGTCCTATTGAATGTCGCAAAGGAAGAGACTGCATACAAGTTGTGGAAATGGTTGGGTGAGATCTATCAAGCCAAGAGTATGGTAAATAAACTTTATTTAAAAAAAAAATTATTTTCCATGAAAATGTGAGAAGGTGAATTAGTTGAAGAGCATTTAAATTCTTTTAATTTGTTAGTGAGTCAGCTTGAATCAGTAGATGTTGAGGTTAGTGAGGAAGATAAATGTATCTTACTTCTTTGTTCTTTACTTGAGTCTTGGAAGAATGTTATCCTTGCTATCGCTACTAATCTTGCGGATCCGAAGTTAGATGCTCTTGTTTTAGTGCTACTATCACAGGAATTGAGGAAGAAGAGTTAAGATAGTTCAAGGGATGCTCTCAGTGTCAGGGGAAGGTCTAAGGAAAGATGACCTAAAGGAGATCAGAAAGGGGCTAAGGACAAGTCCAAGGGCTAGTCTAAGACTCCTAGTAAAAAGAACAGTTAAGTGTTAGAACTGCAATAAAATGGGACATGTGAAGAAGGAGTGCAGAAACCCCAAGAATCAGTGGGAGAGTGCTTCGCATAAGTACTTGAATGCAAGTGAAGAAGTTTTACTTTCTGCATGTAATCTTGTTTCTAATGATCACTGGTTGGTTGACTCAGGATGCTCATTTCATATGACCCTGCATAAGGAATGGTTCTCCTCATATGAAGAATATGATGGAGGTAATATCTACCTTGGTGAGAAATCTTCATACCTGATTGTCAAAAAAGGAAAGGTATTGTTGTGTTTCAGTGATGGGAGGATTAAAACTCTCCATGGTGTTTTGCATGTTCCTGGATTAGTTAGAAATCTAATTTCAGTTTCAAAGTTGAATGATTTGGGAATGCATGTGACATTTGACAAGCATGGCTGTAGATTGGTGAGAGGCTACTTGGTGGTAGCGAAAGGGAAGAGATTCGGGAAATTGTTTAAGTTTGAAGCCACTACAGTTTGTAATGTCTCTTATGTTTTTGAGGCTTCTGAAAACACTTGTATGTTGTGGCATCACAGATTGGGCCACACAAGTAATAATGTACTAAAAACTATTAAGAATAAAGAATTGTTGGACAATTTCTCTTATTCAAATGAGCACTTTGATTTCTATGAGCATTGTGTGTTTGGTAAACAAAACAGAAAATCATTTCCTTCAGGAAGCAATAGAGCAAAAGAGAAGTTAGAAATTATTCATATGGATGTGTTTGGACTTGTGGATAGTGAATCTATCAAAAAATCTTGTTATTTTGTAACCTTCATTGATGATGTATCCAAATTTACATTGATTTATTTTATGAAGCATAAATCTGAAGTTTTTAGTAAGTTTAAGGAACTCAAAGTCTTAGTAGAGAACCAATCAGGTTTAAAGATAAAAATATCAAGATCTAACAATGGAGGGGAATATTGCTCTAAGGAATTTGATGAGTTTGCAAACATGCAGGTATAATCAGACAAAAGACAACTCCGTATACACTACAACAGAATGGTGTTGCAGAAAGGATGAATCGAACAATTTTGGAAAGGGCTAGAAGTATGCTTAATGATGCACAGTTGGATAAATGCTTTTGGGCAAAGGTTGTGTGCACTGCTTGCTACTTGATAAATAGATCTCCTTGTAAGGCTCTTGATTCAACACCTTATGAAGTGTGGACAAGTAAGAAACCTTCCATTTCACATTTAATGGTTTTTGGTTGTGAGGCTTTTGTTCATGTGCCTAAGGAAAAGTGATCTAAGTTGGATCCAAAAGTTGAAAAGTGTGCATTCATTGGATATGGTGATAATGTGAAAGGTTATAAGCTTTGGAATCCACTAACCCACAAGATTATCTTTTCTAAAGATGTTATTTTCAGGGAACTTAGAGCTAAATTTTAAACTTGAGCAGCTAAAATAAAAACATGAAAAGGTAAAGAAGGTGCACTTTGATTTAGAGCAGCAAGATGCACCTTAGGAAGAACAGAATGATGGATTGCGAAGTGAAGAAGAAGAAAAAGATTCAAGTAGTTCTAATGAAGATGAATCTGTTGTTACAGAAGAAGTTGGTGCAGATGATCATGAAGAAGAATGAGTAGAGTCTCTTACTCCACCCTCAAGGAGATCCATAAGACAACAGAATCCAGTTGACAGGTATAGCTGACCAGATTTTTGTTGTGTATATGCTTTATTGAGTACTAACGATGAACCTAGATCCTACAGGGAAGCTATTTTTGCAGATGATAGTGAGTCTTGGCAGTTAGCCGTGTAGGAGGAGATGATGGCTTTAGACTCTTGTAACACCTAGGATCTTGTTCATTTTCCCAAAGGAAGAAAGGCCATACGATGTAAGTAGGTATTCAAGAAGAAGTTTGGAGCAGACGAGTCATTAGAAAAGTACAAGGCTAGATTGGTAGCCAAGGGCTACTCCCAAAAAGAGGGAGTTGATTTTAGTGATATATTCTCTTCTGTTACTAAATTAACTTCTATTAGATTTCTCTAATCCATTGCTACAACTTATGATTGGGAGATTGAGCAAATGGATGTTAAGACTGTGTTATTGCATGGAGATCTTGAAGAAGAAATCTATATGCAACAACCTACAAGTTTGGAGGTAAAAGGAAAAGAACATTGGGTTTGCAGGTTAAAGAGGTCTCTTTATGGCCTGAAACAGTCCCCCAGAATGTGGTATCAAAAGTTTGACTCATTTGTTTTGAAATTGGGTTTTCTTAGAAGTGAGGATGATCATTGTGTTTACATTCATTATGTTGATGATTCTATAATAGTTATTGCTTAGTATGTTGATGACATGTTGTTTTTCAACAATACTAAGGGTATGATCAGTGAGCTTAAAGGCCAACTTTTAGGTGCATTTGAGATGAAGGATCTTGGTGCTACAAGGTATATTTTGGGAATGGAGATCAAGACGGACAGAGTTAACAAAAAGCTTTGGTTATGTGAATACTATTTTGTAAAGGTTTAGTTTGCAGGACTATAACCTAGTTAGAGTTCCTTTACCCATTGGTACTAAGCTTTCATTAGATATGTGTCCAAAGACTGAGGATGATCTTGAGGATATGTCTAATGTGTCATATGCTAGTGCTATAGGGAGTTTGATGTATGCAATGGTTTGTACTAGACCAGAAATTGCCCAAGCAGTGGGAGTTTTGAGAAGATTTATGTCTAACCCTAGTAGACAACATTGGAACTATGCGAAGAGGGTGTTTAAATATCATGCAGGTACTCCTGATCATTGTTTGGTTTATTCTGGTACTAATAGTGCTAATAAATCTTTGGCCATACAGGGTTTTGTTGATGCAGATTGGGCAAGTGACTTGGATAGTCGAAGGTCCACTAGTGGCTATGTATTTATTCTATTTCGAGGTGCAATGAGTTGGATGAGTAAGAGGCATCCCATAGTTACTTTGTTATATGGCTGCTACTCATGTCTCTAAGGAGGCAGTTTGGTTGAGGAGACTGTGTACAGGTATTGGTTTTGATTGCAGGATCATTTAGATTGGTTGGGATAGCCAGAGTGCTATCTGTTTGGCCAAGAATCCCATGTATCATGTTTAGACTAAGCATGTTGATGTTCAGTATCACTTTGTTTTAGAGTTGGTTACAAATGGAGAGATTGAGATGAAGAAGACAGACAATTAGGAGAATGTCACAGATTCATTGACCAAGCCTGTGAGCACAGAGAAGTTCATGTGGTGCAGAGAGGCCATGGGTCTTCTTTCTAGTGCCTGATTATTTTTCATTTGATTACCTATGGGTTGATTTACAATGTATAATGTCAAGTGGGAGAATGTTGGGATAAGGTGCCATTAACCTTGTAAATCCCATTATTGTATTATTCTATTTATTATTTGTAATTACCCATAAGGGATGTACAAGTTTCACTAGTAGTGGTAAAAATTATTTACTATCTATGGTAATTACAAAGTTACTGCATGGTAAGTCCTCGAGTTACTGGTTGTAGTTATGGGATGTCATTTACTATGGTAAATGGTAATTGGTCAAAGTGGGGTACATATGTGGAGGAATAATCTTTTTTTTGTGTTATGATGCACGTCATAGATGTTGTAAGAAGGTGTAAGAGATTCTATGACAATTGTAAGTTGTCATAAGAATCTATGCAACTTATAATAGCATATGATGTGTCATAAGATGTTGTAAGTGGCTATTTTTAGTCCCAAGGCATTCAAACTTTTGTGACAAAATTTTCCAAGTGTAGGATGCATGTATGACAGCATTTATGACCCCGTAAGAGCCTAATCTTGGCCATGGACAACCAAGGTTGTATTGTTGACTCTTGACAAGTCTTATGAGCTTGTAAGAAGTCATTTAATGTCTTGATGTTGTATAAATTCTATATAAACCATAACATAGTAGATGAGAAGCATAATAATAGTTTACAGGTACCCAAGTTCTGCCAGAGTGAAGGTTGGAGGATAGAGGAAGTGAATGTATTTGTAATCTCCTTTTGCAAAGACAATACAACTTGGCCTCTTTTATTGGCAGATTTTTTTACCCAAAAAGTTTTTCTCCACTTTAAACACTTGTGATATGTTCTTCATTCTCCTTCTGGTATATTTTTGTATTGTGGGTTTATGTTTTATTACAATCTCCATTGTTAATAGCACACAGTTAAAGATTGCTAAAATTTATCTCGAATTAGATTTCCATTGAAGTAGTGTTTCTTTCATTTCTAACAAAAGCATCACTAACCACTCATATAATCCTTCATTTGTCTTAAAAGAAGTGTTCCATTCATCTCCTTCTCTAATTATGATCTGATGGTACCCACTCTTCAAATCTTTGTAAAATATTTTGCTCCAGTCTTGGACAATCCATGTTATCATCCATCCTAGGTAAATGAAATCTATACTTAACTGTGATCTTGTTTATTACTCTAGAGTCTCTACACATTCTCCATTATCCATCTTTCTTTGGTGCTAACACTATAGGTACTACACAAGGACTTAAACTTTCTCTGATCAAACCTTTCCTCAACAACTCTTGTATTTCTCTATTCAATTCTTCATTCTCTGTCGATGTCATTTTGTGTGCTTCTTTGTTAGGTAAACTAGCTCCAGGTGTACGGTCCATGTGATGACTGATACTCCTGATCGGTGGCAATCCTTCAAGTACATTATCTGATATGATTTCTTCATACTCTGTTAGCAACTCTTTTAGCTCCTCTGGTTGTGATTCTTTAGTCTCCTTCTTCAATGTTTTAGCCTTCTTAGGGATCAGAGCATAACACATATTCTCATGTCTTAAACCATCTAGAAATTTTCTTCCATCTACTAAATAGATTATTGCATTTCCACATACTTCACTCTTAGGATCATCCTCCAAAGGAATCAAAGTAATTTTCTTCCCATTTGATGTTATAGTGTATGTATTCTTTCTCCCATCATGTACAACTTTTGTAACATACTGCCAAGGTCTACCTAACAAAATATGACAAACATGCATAGGCACAATATCACACAAGACTTCATTATGATATGATCCAATGTGAAATTTCACCAAACATTGTTCACTCACCAGTACCTTATGATCATCTTGAATCCATGCTATCTAATAGGGCTTAGGGTGTTTCAATCTTTCCAACTTTATCTTAGTACCATCTCCTCTGAAACTAGGTTATAAGAACTACCATTATCAATTGCAACTTTACAACATTTACCTCTTGATTTACATCTGGTTCTAAACAACTCTTCCTCTTTGGTGGTTCCTCATTTCTCTCTTCTTGAAATAATTCTTTCCTCATCACAAGTGATTCTCCTTTCTTAGGTTTACCAACTAAACTAGGTGATCTAACAGGTTCATCTTCCACATAGGCTACTCTTCCACTGTTCTCTATCCTCTTGCTTGTACTCCCCTAATTACATTCAAATGCTCTATGTCCTTCACCTCCACACTTGAAATAGGTTCCTCTAAGTGTTCTCCTATCAGGTCCTCTTCCTTCTCTTATGTATCCTTCACTTCAGTATGCACTAGGGTCTCCTCTGCGGTAGAAAATTTTGTCATCTCTCTGGTATGCATTGTTATCTCTTGTCTGTTCTACTCTGCAAATGATCTCTCTCCTTCAAAATATGTTCTACCTCTCTAAAATTTACCTCCTCCACCTCTTTGTCTTTGATCATGCCTCTTATTCAACTTCTCTTAAACTTTTAGGGCAAACTGATATGCTTCTTCCAGTGTTTTCATCCTTATCAAAATTAGTTCCTCTTGAATGTTCAATCGTAGTCCCTTAATGTATCTAGCCACTTTCTCTTTGCTTCCTTCACTATGTCCTATCCTTGATGGCATCTTCCTAGGATCAAGTGCACACTGCCTTAAATTCAGCGATTGGGCTACAAGGTAAAAACTGCCTCACAATCAGTGATCAGTTGCAACACAAGTAACCTACCTTAGATTCGGTGATATGTCCACAACAAGATCTTACATAATTCCTTTGCTAAATTTTCTCAATTCACTCCCAAAGATTCAAACTTTTGCTCTGATACCACTTGGTGCAGTCACGGTTAGGAGGGTCCTCAAAGAGAACTATCTAGGCCGTGCAACTAGAGTAAACACAATGAAAACTACTCAAAGATACAAAGCAAATGCAGATTCAATCATTTAGTATATTATAGAATTCAAATAGAGATTTGCTAGCAACATGCAGGCTTATAATTAGGGCTCACATGCCTGATTACAAAATATCAAAATATGCACAAGATATAGCTTTGAAGCTCATTCACACTAATTCAAGGTATCTATCTTCTAAATTATGAGAAGTATCAAAATTTGCTTTCCTAAGGATCTATTACATCAATATATATCATCTTCGGAATAATAGATTCCTCCATGTCAGCCAAAGATCATTACTAACTCCAATGAAGAGTTGTAATGTGTGTACATGGATAGGTCAGACCTAAATGAATAGAAATCCTCCACAAATTAATGGAATGATGTGCAAATCTTAGGGAAGGTTGGCCATGAACCACTAAACATTGATCGATGTGTCATTTAGCTTCACAAGTCATGAAATGATCCACAAGTCTTCTCCTTTAGTTGATTATCAAAGATTGTTAGGATGCTTTACTCTGAGAAAATAGTTGACCTTCTGCTAGCGATAACTTTCTAATACTTGATCCAAATGCTCTAAATTTTGGATATGGTGTGCATGAATGAATGTAGATTCTATGTCCATCTCCACAAGGTCTGAGATGTAACTATGGTAGAATGCAGACCAAAATATAGAAACTGCTACTGACTGAACTGGAAAATGAAAGGAAATAAACTAAACTGCAAACAAACTAAAATGCTAATATTTTTTGTTGATGCAAGATTTCTCTTGAACCAGGGATGCTCCTGCATTAGTTGAGAAAGATGTAAATGAACTTTCTGTGGATGATTTCCAAGTCAGGAAAGTTGACTTAGGGCTTCCTTTAGTAGGAGATATTCACAATGCTAAGTTGTCTGTGGAGATTCTAGCTACAAGTTTGGAAGAAAAAGAGAAAGAAAATGAGTTCAAAGAACATGTGAATGTTTTCACTTCATATATCAGATCTATAGTAGATACCACTACTCAACCTTTAGATGCAACCATGGACACTCCTATCAAAGACCCTCTTAAGGCTACAAGCTTAGATGTTGTGGACCAAACAAGAAAATATCAATTTTGGGGGAAGGCTACTAAAGAGTAGGTTAAAAAGATGACAATTGAAGGTATGTTGTGTCTTCATGAAGTAATTCTTTTATCTACAAAAATATCTAGTAAACAAACTGAAGTGTTGGCCGACTTGAAAGTAGTCCAGAAGGAAGAAGCAATGTTGAATGATGCTAGGAATGGATTGCAAGAAATGGTTAAGGTAGATTCTAGTGTCTTTATTTGATAAAATGTAATTGGTAATCTAGAAGATAATGAATCAGTATAGTCATTAAATACCATTGATTAGAAGCTATTGATGGTAAAACAATGCTTGACAAATTTGAAGACTATTTCCAAAAATTACAAGTCATATTTAATGGATCTCAAAAGCTCTTGTATATCTCTATGGGTTGATATTATCGATGAAACTAAAATAGATTTACTTGATGCTATTGTTGCCAAACAAGCTTTCAAATATCTATTGGCAGAAGAACTAAAGAACAAAGATACCTCTGATGGAAATTTAGTCAAGAAACTATGCAATGTGTTTGCTTATCTATTGTCTTTCAAAAAGGATGTTGTCGAGGTACACAAGAAATATGAGGATTCAAACAATGTCTTAATGATGTGGAGGATTCAACTGAATATGATCGACATACCCAATGGGAAAGCCATCATGTTCCTATATTGAACAAGTTCAAGATCCTCAAAGCCGAATTGGATGCTTCACAAGTGCTTATAGATCAGTTAGCGGAAAATGATCAGAATGAATAGGTAGACAAACATGAGTAGGAAGACCGAGATGCTAATGAAGAAGCTAGAAAAGATGTCTCAGTTTTATGCTTTATTGCTTTCCTTTTCAAATACTTTGGCATATATTATTTTATATTGAACGTTATCAGACTTTTCTTCTTATTATCTTATTAATAGAAGGAATGTTTTATTTTTAATTGTCCATTGCAAGAAATAGTTACACAGTGGAGTTAGTTTTGTTACTATTGCTATATAATGGATGAGTGAAAATATGTTAGGATCTATTGGCAAAATTGCTTCATGACTAGATCAATTAAGGAGTTGTTGTAATGTTTTAAAATGTTGTGTTTTAAAACATTGAGGGTTTTTGACATATGAGTATGTTACTTGTGTACTATTTCCTAGGTGGTAAAGTATTGTGCTATATCTCCATTCATTAATACAAAAGAAGTTTGGCATTGGGTTGGATTATCTTGCTATTATGTTATTAGTTCTTCTTATGTGGAGTTGATAACAAATTGAATAAAGGAAAGTCTTGCATGGTATACATGTTTTTGTTGTATTGAAAGCCTGTTTAGTTCATGTTAATACTGTCAGAGTACTTGTATTCTTGTGTTTACATGGTATTGTGATAGTGTTATTTTAATCAAGTTGTTCAACATCTAAGTTTTTGTCTCATTCTTTTGTTTGGGTGAAGTTGAGATCATCATTTTTAATCTGCAAATATTCAATGTAAGTTTGTGGGGTATTTACAGTGTCTTTTGTGAGTAATATTAATAGAAAAATTCCCTTTCCTGCTTTCAGGTTAAAAGTGTACCCCACATAGTTAGTTTTCATTTTACAGAGGGAGCTACCTCTTTTTTCAAAAGCAGAGAGCAATTGTAAGACTCATTTACAATTCGATCAACTGTTAATGCTTTTGTCATGATTGTATTGGGCATAATATTAATAATATTTTGGTGGCAAAATTTGTTCACTAACAAGATGAAAACTTAGTTTGACTTTTGGGGCACTCATTTGTTGTTTGTGGCCAAATGATGAGGATAAGGACAAGTGGTAAAATAACTAATTAAATAATTTTATTATTCAATCAATTATTGGAGAAAGATGACATGGGAGGATAAGATTAATTAAATAAATATAATTCATTTAAATAATTTGGGAAATAGGATAAATAGGTTTATTAAATAAATGTAATTTATTTAATTAACTGATGATGGAAAGGAACATGAAAGGGTCTAGGAAAAATATTTCAGAAGGTGACATAACGTGTTGTAGAAAGGTGATGGTAGAACATGGACAACTTTAGGTGTCTACACTTTGTCTGCAAGGCACATGACCATGTTATGTGGGGATTTTCTATGATTAATTTTACAAAGCACACATAAAAGACAATGTAATAGTTATGAACATGACTTCCCTCCTTGCTTATTCATGACTTAAAGTTAGTCACATAGTGATGCAATGTGCAAATTTTGAGGATTGTGATTTTTCTTTTAGTTATTAGTGATCCATTTATCTTGCTTGTGTTTGTCCAACAATGTTATTTATCTTGTATAAATGTAGTTTAGCCACAAATCTTTGATTGTTTTCATTTCCACGTTGCATGAATTTATTTACCTTATTGTTAGATTTAAAAATCATTTCTTTTGGTATTTTAAAAATTTGTGGTGGCTAGGCTAGATTCTTTTTATCTACAACTGTTGGTTTTGTGTTGTGATGTTCTTCTTGCTATATTGATGAAAAGTGACCTTTGGTTGAGTGTATATAAGGAAGTAAAGACAGGAAAATTTTGAGGATGTGAGTAAATGTGGGGTATTATAGTGTAGTCATCCCTTTACCTT
The DNA here is from genome assembly GCA_027924645.1 of Cunninghamia lanceolata. Lineage (NCBI taxonomy): Eukaryota > Viridiplantae > Streptophyta > Pinopsida > Cupressales > Cupressaceae > Cunninghamia > Cunninghamia lanceolata. The sequence goes on from BSBN01001281.1 coordinate 22,920,345, forward strand.
CCTAGTAGTAATGCATGTTCTTTGACATCTTTCTCTTGGAGGCTAATCCCATTAAACAAATAAGAGAAATTGATGCTTTGGAAATGTATTATGGGGCCCCTAGGCATGTGGCCTTGGGACCATCATTTCACTTAGTTCTTGGATCTTTGGTTACTTGGCACTAGTTGTTGGTTGTTTTGTACTATGATGTGACCATGCAATCCATGTGGACCTATTTCTAAACCATGTGTTGTTATTCCTATGATGTGAATGAATAAAAATGAATTACAATGTGAACTCTACATTAAATGTATTTTCATATGAGTTGTTGACTTTCTATGAACATGTATTTGAATGTGTGGATTCTTATGTACAAGTGGAAACGATTAATGCTCATTAATCATTAAAGTGCTTATTAAACCTAGACAAAGACAACCACCCTGCCAAATCCTCTTTGATCTAATTAAGATCTATAAACTTTAGATTTGCTTCTAATAACTTACCTAACTTTCTCCCCCTTGAGAATTTTGGTTATAATAACTGGAAAGTCTCCCCAATGGCCATAACAAAAAGAAGACTTCAATGGGATCGATCAACTTGACTTCGTGATCAAGCGATCCTGAATTGGAAGATGAAAGGAAAAAACCAGGACTAATTTGGTAGCCCTCACTCATCTTCCTCTTTCAACAATTTGGACAGACGACGATTGTGATAAAATCCAGAATGAATGTCTTGGATGTACAAACCATTATTGGTTATTCACCCACATGGATCATGCACACACTTGTTAGCTTGGCTACATCCGTCTTCCACTTTCGAGTGTCAACTCAGATGGAAAAGACAGAAGAGAAGCAATTCAGAAGGGGACCACCGAGTAGTAGGTTGGCCATGTAACGAGAAAAAGGCCCGGTCCCCCACAAACGTCACATGATACTTGACGCGACGCAATTATTGAAGAAGCTACAGATCGAACAATCATAATGACTTCAAAATTGTAGGTGCGCATAGCCTAATGTTCAGACACGGCACTCAACTACCCAAAAAAATTCAAGGCGCATGCACGTCGTCATTCGTTGGATCTTAATTGTCTAACAAACATCAAAGACAATCCAAACTTTTCTTTTAAGACAAACTACAGATAAATCAAATTTTATTCGCAGATGACTTTTAGTGCGTGGGATTTTCATGAAGTTTGTAAGATTCTACACGATTGTCCATAATCTCAGCTTCCTTAAAGTTTACGGCAGTTTGATTAAATTCTATGCATTCATAATTTCTCAAGCGTACGATTTTTATAAACTTTATAAGATTGATTGGCCACGAGATGGGGTTTCAAAAGCTTATCGAACACAAATTACAACTATATTATTTTCCAGACACTCATGATTTTTGGTGAGTAGGATTTTCATAAGCCACAATCTAGGGTTTCAAAAGTTTATGGAAGACAAACTGCAAACAAATCACATTCCATGCACTCATGCTTAGATTTTCTTAAAATGGAGGATGACCCACAATAGAAAATCTCAGAACCTAGTGGAGAATAATATTTGAACTAAATCGAACTCATAATTTCTAGTAGGAATACTTTCATAAAATCTATAAAATGGCAGAAGATTGCCTACAATATAAGGTCTTACAATGTGGCAATATCCCTGACATTATGAATATACTTTTATGTCAATTTAAAGCGCATTACCATGTTTCCGTATGAAGTATTTGACTATTGAACCAGATGATGTTTAAGTAGAATGCTGCCGTACAACACGTCTAAGTCGCATATATTGACGTTGTTTATATAGGAAAAAGGGTGAGAGGGAGGCCCATGGCAGGAGCGCACAGAGGATTTCTAATGATGGGCTCATCCGGAATGAGTGCACGCCACCTGTATCTTTTCACCAGATGGTACATGGTTATCAATATCTCTAATTTTGCATACTCATTCGCTGGACACATGCGAGGCCCTCCACCGAAAGGCAAGAAAGTGTAAGCAGGGATATTACGCGAACCTTGGAATCTTGAAGGGTCGAATTTCTGAGGCTCGGGAAAGATTTCTTCGGAAAACACTGTTGAATATCCAGACCAGTAGAGCTGAACACCAAGAAACAACCAACGATTACTTATGCTACAGTTCAAAAATAATGCATAAATTTTCAATTTTTTTATAATGTCCGAAAAGTCGATGTAAAAAAGTTATATTTAGTTTTTATCATAAACTTTTCAATAAAAAAAATCAAAGTGTTCAATTTTTTTATGTTAGAATTAAAGAAACAGTTAATATTATTTATGTTAGAGTTTAAAAATAATTCATAAATTTTTCTTCTATTTCTGAGGATAGATCATAGAGTGTGATTCAAAACGTGGATTAAAAAAACTATAGACAGAGAAACTTTACAATTTCAAAGAAAACGAGTGTTAAAATAATTTACCGCCCATCCCTTTGGAATTGTATATCCCTCGTATTCGATGTTTGTTGCAGCTTTTCTGAATATGCCTGATATTGGAGGTATGATGCGCAGCGTTTCTTGAGCTACATTCCACAGATACTTCATGCGCTGAACGTCCTCCCATGTCAGATTCTCTGAAACAATATCTCTACTCTCTGCTCCAGCATTTGTAGTTATTAAATTACACATAACTAATATAGAAAACTATTGTAGCGTTATAAGATATGGTTTGGGTTCTTTGCAATCAAATGGTAATGATGTACTACTGTTGGAAACGTTTTTGTGGATTCAACTGTAGTTTTTATCATAGAGATCATACAGCATGATCCATCGTTAGGATAGAAATGTCGATGATAAAAACTACAACACAATTGAATCTACAAATAACATTTCAACTACTATGAACTGTGGAAATATTATGTTCGAGATGTATTACTGTGTTACCTAATTATAAACCTGCACAATTTAAGAAAATATATTGCATATGATCCATGCAAATAACAACACACTACATATACATATAAATAAATGGGTTGTCACCTCTCCAAACTGATATGCAGACACTTCTTTGACAACAATTGTGGGTATCGTTTAAGCTAGGCACATTGTAATTACCTTTGGCTATTTCTTATACGGTCCATTAAATAACAATACACAACATATACATAAATAACTGGGTTGTTACCTCTCCAAACTGGTAGGCAGACACTTTTTTGACAGCAATTGTGGGTATCATTAAAGCTAGGCACATTGTAATTACCTTGGGCTATTTCTTAGACGTTCCATTAAATAACAACACACTACATATACATATAAATGACTTGATTGTTACCCCTCCAAACTGGTATGCAGACACCTTTTTGACAGCAATTGTGGGTATAATTTAAGCTAGGCGCATTGTAATTACCTTTGGCTATTTCTTCAAAGCAGTGAGGATTAGCAGCCAGAAGCTTGCACATAAGAACGAGAGTCATAGCAGTAGTTTCATGGCCAGCGATGATAAAAAGCACAATATTATCTTTCAATTCCTGGTCGCTCAGCGGCACCTCGTCTTTGTTGCAGAGGAGACACGATAACAAATCTTGATCCGCCGAAACAAGGCCGGCTTGCACGTCTCTTTTCCGTTGTCTTATAACTGACGATAAAATTCTGTCGATATGCGACCTGGCTTTCAGCGCCCGGTGCAGACGACTTCCAGGAAGACGAATGGGCAAACTGTAAATTCCCTCTGTGGCCACCTTAAAATAATTACAGAGCTCCTTCACTTCCTCCTTGTTGTGCAGTTGGAAAAGCATGTTACAGGTGACGGAGAAAGTCTGGAATTTTATCAGCGGAACGGCAGTGATTTCATATCTTCCTTCCCAGTAATCATCAAGGTGGCTGCGGATGACAGAATCAAGTCTTCCCACCAGTTTCTTGAGCGAGTCCGGAGCAAAGAACTTCATCAAAGCCGCTGCCATACGCCTGTGCTCTTCTCCGTTTTTGTCTAGCAAAGAATTAGGGCCTATGATTGCTCTGTGAGGGCCTCGAGGGTTGCCATGAAAGAGTTTCCCGTCATTAAACAACCAGAAGCGATTGCCTGCAGCCCCTGTCAAAACTATGGTGCGCTGCCCAAACAAACAAGTCTTGAAAACAGGGCCGTATTTATCTACCCTTTCGCTCATGAATTCGTATATTTTGTTGGCCTTAAAAGCGCGGAGAAACCGAATTGTCTCTCCAATAAGCGGGTGCCCCAGACTTCCAGGTGGGAGCCGATCATTAGAGCCCTTTCGCTTCTTGCTCAACAAAATCAATCCTAATATGATACAAATCGCTATTACACTTACAAAATACATTGTTGCAGTTTTACACTTAGGTATTCAGTTGTCAACTGACTCGGTTTTTCCAATTTAAAAGCTTTTGGCTTCGGGAAGGGACGGTGCTGCACCGACCAAGCAAAAACAAGATAAGAAATATTCGGCCACATGGCCATTTGTTTTTTTGAAATCACATCCACAGTAGGAGGAATTGACCATTAATGGTGATTGAGCTTTGAGTAGTCATCTTCAGAATTAATTGTTTTGATTTTGAAGGATACTCCTCTCAATTAATTGTTCACTCAAATTGGAAAGTATATTCCTGATTTAGAACCTTAGAAGTAAAGAGGTTATGTGTTTATAGGTGCGAACTGGGTTAGGGCTGGTGCCTCGTTGGGGTCGGGGGATGATGTACGGAAGGTCATTCCTATATTCTTGAGATAAAGTTTATGGGATGACAATGATTGATGATCTATACCAACTTTTTTAAAAGAGTTTTTTGGCTACATCGCCTCCACGATTTGGTCTAGGTGGTGTGATTCCATCACAGTGATGCAATTTCATCAAATGTTAGTTTTGTTCTCTAGTGTCTGTAAAAATGATTTGTCTTAATGTATTCTATTTTTTTAATGTCAGGGGCTTATTATATATAGAGGGATGTGTAAAACTTCCTTGATGATAGTCATGTCTTTATGTTGATTTGACAATATTGAAAACAAGATCTAAAAGAGGGCAGTGGAGGCTAAACAACTAATGTTAGATACAATCCAAGTCAAATGCAAGCTAAGCCCACTACAAACTGACTTTGATGCCGACCATGATTAATAATTTAACTAGTGACAAAATAAGAAGTGACAGATTTTGAAATTATGGAATCCCATGCAGACTAAGAGTAATGTGTGTGATTCATGTGGGGGAGATTCTATCTTCTGATCATTTGATAGATGAAAGTGACCTACAATGATGTCTTTGTATATAACCCTAAAAACATAATTTGAACTTGTTGGCATCCTCATTGACAAGTAATAATCATATCCTACTATTGTTAGCTTTAAAACTAAGAAAATTGAATTTTAATATAAGAGACTAGATAATAGATGTTATCTAGTCTAGGGACAAGATCATGGGTGTAAGTGATCAAGAAGTTATTTAGTGGTTATATGTCACCATTTCACTATTTTTGGCATTTGTATTTCCCATATTTAGCTATTTTTAGGTTCTTCAAAAGTGTCTAATGCACCCATATTTGATAGATGTTAAATCACCTTTAAAGTTAAATATTAATATAAAAATTTAGTCAAGGTAAAAGTTCAAAGGTGTGTTGCCTTTTAAACCACATTTTCAACATAATAGAGTATAAGAATTTTGAACTAAAACTCAATTGGGGCTAAAAATTTATTCTAGTTAGATTCATTATAGCTAAAATGGATTTAGGCTATAACTTCTTCTCTTACTAGGTTAATAGTTTAAATTTGTGTCACACTTTTATAAAGGAAATGACCAACATTGATCCGACTTTTTCACTAGAATCACTACAAAGTGACATATATGTTTGAAATTTTTAAATGATGTAAAATAATAAAATGTAGATTTCTTAGTGTATTATATGGTTGTAATTTTTTAAAAAATAAAAAAAAATATTTGAATGTATTTTTTGTAAAATTGACACTATAATGTATTTGTTGATAAAATGCTAAAAAATAAGGTTAAGTGGGACATTATTTTTTATGTAGTAAATTTTACAATTTTCCTTCAATTTTTAAGGTATTTATAACTTGAAATTTTAGTGCATGGATTATTTTTTTCCTTATTTTAAATGTTGGAAGTTGTGTGTACTAAAAACATAACTATTTTGATGGGACATCAAACTTTGTCTTATAGGAAGGATGGAGGATAGACTGCGGCTGGAAGAAGTGATTCTGGAGGATGGTTTGCTAAGGTCAATAAGGCTTCTAATGAATCTAACTCTAATGGGTCTGGGTAAGTGCAAGAAGTTGGGTCCACTTTTTGGCTAACAAGTGGAAGTGTTTTTCCTAAAAATCTAAGTTTGTCACAGTTGGAGTCAATATTTGAAGCACTTACACATAGAATCTTAAGAAAGTCCAGTAATATGAAATGTAATAATTTGAGTCTAGTTTTCAAATATGTAATTTATTCTAATACACAGATGATACAAATTAATTTTGCATAGGCTTTTATAAAAACCACTTTTTAAAACTTATTTTTAAGGACCATACCATGCACGTGTACAACCAACATAATTTGACCTAAATAACAGTATTTTTCTAAATAATTTTGGGGAAAGATGTGTATTATAGTGAAGTTTGATGAGGATATTTTTTATAATTTTTTTCTAAATATTTTTTTATTGGCCCTAATTGTTGTTTATGAAAACCCCTCATGTACGACCAACATAATTTGAGTTAAACTGATTATAAAATGACTTTTTTGTCATTGTGTAAAGAATGATGTGTAGATTGATGATATATAATTTAAAAAAAAAAACTTTAAAAATTAAAGGTTATTAAAAATATATTAAAACCTGACATTTCAAGTTTATGTATCAGTTTACTCAAATTAATTAATAAATAGAAAAACAAGTTGAATCATAAAAAAATTACATATTTGAAAACTACACATCATCATCTATAATGGGTTTTAATTTCATAGAAAAATTTAGAAAAAAATGTCGCCATCCATATTGGTAAAATTAGTCCTTTCTCTTGCTATGAACATGGACTTGTACTTGCAAGTCCAAGGCTAAGGGTCAACTTACCATGCCTTTCCAGAACTGAAAACTAAATGAAAAATGTGGGTTGTGGTTTCAAACTTTTTTTTGGATTGAGAATTGTGCACAAATTGTATTCAGAAAAGGACAGAGTTTACATCATTGTGGTCAAGAAGACCACATCAAAAATTGTTTTGTAGCTAGAATCAATCCAAAAACATAATTTCCCTAATACATACAAACAATTTTGCCAATTTCAAAACATAAGTATACACTAGAGAGTCAAGCATAAATATAAAAGAACAACATTACCCTGTTAGTCATTGCTTTCTTGCTTCCACACTACTATATTTTATTTGCTTCAAAGTATAGTTTCTTGTGTATCTATGTGTAAGCATTATTGCTCCATATTATCCTCTTCTAGCCCTATAGATACAGGTATCTCATTGTTAATGTTACCATCTGCCACATTTGTTTCTTCCCTTGATTCCCTATTCTGCATACTAATAATAAAAGCCTTGATTGTCATCTAAATCTGTACCATAATTTACTTCCTCTATCGTTATCTTTTCAATTCATTCCAGTGGTCTTCATTCTAGCCTCCTTCCTGAGGGTAGAAGTGCATCCTATTGTCACTATGTTTGAAAGAGTCCATGCCTAGTATAGCTCCAATGCTTGGTGAGTTTCTTAGTTTCTCGGTACTAATACTAAAGTACTGATAGGTTCTCTCCTCATGTTTGTATAATTCACTTTTTTACATCTCTCTCTGTTGTTGCTTGTAATATATCTCCTGGAAGTCTGTATATTCATTGTATAACCTCTGGTCGAATCTTCTTAGGTTCCTAGCATAGAAATCTTTTTCTTTTATGTCCTCTTTATGAATCATAGTACCTATCTCTGTTAACTCATCAAACTTGTCTAGTGAGATCTCCAATGCAACCACCACCTATTCAAAGAAATTATAACTGTTGAGACTCAAGAAAGTCCCAGTGAGTAACCTTTCCCTGCCATGGAACCTTTCCTCATTCCTCTTTTTCCAGATAAACCCCAAGATTTCAGTAGATAAGACAAACCAAAAGGTATTAGATTTTTTGTTAAGACCGTCAACATAACCACAGATATTTTTTTTTCCAATTTGTGTTTATAGTAGGACTCCACAAAGAAATATTGCCCATGAAAAAAGACCAAATCCTCTTAGCATACAGACATTCAAAAAAAATGAGTTGTAGACTTAGGAACATTACATAACAGACAAGATATTATCAAAACCAATGCATAGCTTATTAAGGATTAGTAGCCATCTGAAACAAGCTTTTCTAGGCTCTAGGGTTTTGGACCATAACAATTTAAATGTTTTGGACAAGGTTTCTTGCCCCAAACTGTCACCCCAAGTTGTGATGATATGCTGAAAAATCCCCTGAGAGTTAGTAAGCAACTTATAGATCATGTTTGGTTTCACATTCAAGATATCGGAACCATCCACTCATTTCAAATTATCAATACATTCTACACCCAAAATAGATACACCCAAATGGAGCTTGCACAATAGAGCTTTATTTAGAGTAGAATACATTATATATTATTTATCAATTAGATGAAATTCCTCTTTAATCTAATTCCACTTTTTTGGAGAGCCTTCATCAAAGAGATCTATAAGTTTAGTTAACCCTTTAAAATTGTACTTCATGGTAGAGCAACCTTGCAGTAAGGCTAAAGGTTTTCCTTTATGACTGACATTCCACCAGATTGATCTATGACCCTAAATGCTATAGTTATCAAAGTTAATAGTAGCTTTGTCCAAAATAAGAACCTTAGCTTGTTCCCAAGATTTCTAGATACTACCAAAGACTATAGATCCCCCAGGCTTAGATTTGAAGTCCCCAAACAAAGCATCATAAAAGTGCAACTTCCCCCAACATTTTTTCTTTCCCAGAATAGCATTCTAAAGATTATTTCTTAACAAGACCTTCCAAGGTTCTTCTCCAGATAGGGATTTGATTATCCACTTTGTTACTAATGGAACACCCTGAATCCACAAATCCTTAAGCCCCAGACCTCACAAGTCTTTGCTAAAACAACACAAATCCCACCTGACCAGATGCTTTTTATTGTTACCCTTACCATCAGACCATAGGAAACTTCCTAAAATCTTATGGATAATATCAAATTAGTAATTAGCAAAGAGCCACATAGAAGAGTAAAAAATTGAATATGCTGAAGGAATCTTCTGATAGACCTGAACCCTGCTAGCCAAAGAAAGATGCAGCCTATTCTAGCTTTTAATTTCCCTTTCAATTTTGGTGAATAACCAATACCACATTAGCCTCATAGAAGGGAAAATAGCAAACGGGATTCCAAGGAATCTAACCTACTTCATTGGTCACCCCCACTGCCATTTGCCAAGATCAAGCTAGACAGGTGTAGACTGATCCCAAGATAAAAGAATAGACTTAGAAGAAGAGATTCTAGCTCCTAAAGCTAGACAAAATACATCTAATCTTTGTTCCAACCTATCCAATTCTTGATTATTAGTTCTAGGAAATAAAGTTGTATCATCTGCAAACTGCACATTTAGCAATCTATCACCATTAGGGAATGAGATACCTTCTAATTGACCTTCAATTAGATATGTTCTAAAGAGGTAATGGAGAGCTTATGAAGCAAACTCAAATAAGGAGGGGGCAAGGGGGTAACCTTGCCGAATGGATCTTCCCATCTCAAAAGGAGCAGATAATACCCCATTCACCTCTACTTGGTTTGAGGTATCATTGAACAACATCTTAACCATTTTGTAAAAATGTTCAAGAAAGTCTGTGGCTTTAATAATTTTAATGATAAAGGACCACTCTACCCAATCATAAGCCTTTTCAAAATCTAAAAGAAGGATGCTAGCATTTTGATTAGTTTCTTTTACCCACTGTAGAGCTTCTCAACTTGTGATAAGAGTCTCTAGGCTGTACTTGCACAAGTTATGAAACCTATTTGGGTAGTATTAATAATCTCTGGTAGATTATCTCTTACCCTTAGAGCTAGAACTTTAGCAATGATTTTATATGATACATTCAGTAAGGTTATGGGCCTCCAATTTTTAATTTCTATCTTGTCACACTCTTTGGGTAAGAGTTTGATAATTCCTTTATTTATATCACCTCCCAAAGTTCCCCTATCTATCGCTTCTTTATATGGTTCAAATAAATCATCAACTATCCATGTCGTATTGGCTTTCTAGAACTCAACCGGAAGACCATCAGCAGCAAGAGATTTCCCATTATTCATAGATCTAATGGTTGTTTCTATTTCATCTTTTGAGATTTCCTTTTCAAGGGTCTTCCAAATTTCATCATTCTCCCTCACCTTACATATTTTGTAACAAAGTTCTTGGGCCTCCATACACCCTTGTTTTTTGTCTTTTGCCTTGAATAGTTTTTCATAAAAGCTTCTGAAAGCTTCCAATATTTCCCCTTGCTTATCTAGACAAACTCCATTTTCAACCACAACTTCTATATTTTCTTTTATGTTTTTGTATTTTAGGGGATTGAAAAAATACTTTGTGCCTTTATCCCCATCTTCCAACCAATTCATCTTTTCTCTAATTTTGGCACCCTGTGCTTTCCTAATCTAGATTTTCCTCAATCTGTGCTTAAATTCCCCCATTCTTTCAATTAGGTTTTCATCCTTCGAATTATCTTGGAATTTTTCTTCAACTTTGAGGAACTCTTCTTGAAGAACCAATTCTTCTCTTTTTCTTTCTAATGAGTACTTCTTTCCTACAATTTGGAAAATAGATTTGCAAGAGTCTGTCATCTTATTCTAGTAGAGAGAAACTCCTTTATTTTTATAGAGAGACTTACAAATATTTATTAAGGACTTGATACAATTTAAACTATATTCATCCTTTAGGAGTTCATAATTAAGTTTAAAAGAGATGCCTTTTTGTTTTCTAAAATTTTCCTCTTGTTTTTTAATTACTATCATAGTCTTATAAGGTGGTGATCAAATAGTGCATTTGGGATAACTTGTACCTTATTCATTTCCTTTTTGTTTTGGATAAAAAAAAGTTTCTTTCTCCACATAGGATCTATCTAGCTTTCTATATATTCTTATGTTGGCTTTATGATAGTGTTGTTCTCAAAATCAGCTACGCTCGTTTTTGTAGACAACCCCCACGAAACTTGTCCGTTTCGTGAATCTACACTCTAAGATTGCAAATCGAGAAAAGATTTTCTTGTTCTCATGTGAGGTCATTTGACTTTTTAAAACTCGTCTGCGACATTTCCTTGAATTGATTTCTTGATTTTCGCGAGGATCATTTAAAGTTGTAAGCTAGTGAAGATGTCATTTTGGTTATTTTTAGGAGTTAGTAAATTTTGACTCTTGATATGCAAGAGCGGCAAAAAATGCCGCTCCTACATATTATTTTTAAGCTTGTTTTTGTTTGATGTAATGGAGGTATTTTTAGTCGCTATTACATCGTTTTAAGTTCAATGTGCAGGAGCGGCTAAATTCACCACCATCGCATGTGTTTCCTGTCAGATATGCAATGACGGCTTTTTTTGCCGACGTTACACATTTGCCGATTGTAGTGTCGTAGCGGCCGAAATCATCGCTCGAGCAAGATCTTCAGGATTTTGATGTCGAGTGCCATTAATGGCCACTCGTGCTAGGCATTTAAACTCTGATCTCAACCTTTTAAATGTGTTATTACTCCCATTGTTGCTTGTCATTCCTTATACTAAAGCCTTTTGATCGATCCACCAACGTTCTCAACGCCCGCTTGATCGTATGCTCCCGATTTGCGACGGATCTCGTGTTGAAGACTGAACATAGGGTTTCCAGTTCTAGACGGGTAAGTGCTCCTTTTTGTTTTCCATTTTCCTCCCTCATGGATTATGGTGTGTATTATTTAGATTTTTAGAATCTCGTTACGTTTCATTTTAGTTTTTCATTTTGTTTTATCATTTTTGTGTTTCGTTTTCACACTAGGAATCCTTAGGTTTTACCCTGAAATCCCTAAGTTTCTACTACCTAGATCCTAAACCCTACTTTACACCATTACATAACATCGGCGGATTTCGCCGAGCCTACCTGGATACTATGTGACCCTTGCCGAGTGTCTAGTCGGCGAATTTCCCAGCCCTCACACTTAAACCTACAAATTTCATCAAATGTAACAGCGGCAAAATTCGCCACTAGAACCTCTACCATTCCTTTTGATGCAACGTCCGTGAAATATGCCGCTCAGACATGTATCGGTTCCCCTCGCGCAACGTCGGTGGAATTTGCCGGCTAAACATCGAAATGTAAATTTCCCTGAATTGTAGCATCGGCAAATTTTGCTGCTCCGACAAACCTTGTCTTTCCTATTTCCTGCAACGTCGATGAAATTTGCCACTTATACCAATTCCTAATCTTCCTATAACATGCAGTGGCGGCAAAATTTGCCGCCAGTGCAAATAATACAAAACCCTCATATGCAAGGGCGGCAAATTTTGCCGCTCGTGCAAAAATGTCCCAAATTTTCACAACTCTGGAAAATTTCCAATTTTATTTCCCGAGCCCGCTTCTCCTCTGATTCTTGGCCAGCTCACACTATAGCCCCTTTTCAAGCGCATTCCCATAGTCGTGATCATCAACATGCAATTTTCCTAGATTGCCCATATTTTCCCTAATTGCATGATCATGATTTTTGTTGTAGTTTCTCTTGCGGAGCTTTGTTCAACATCAGACTTCTTCTCGGTGAGAATTCATCCAAATGACTGACTTGTCCCCGAAGAAGGCAAAAGCAATGAAATATAAATATCAAGGTGTTTTCCCAATCACCTCAGTCCATTCTAATGTTGAGGACATTAGAGATACAAAGATTGGCCATGTTGATATGGCTGAGTTTGTAGAGAGAACCAAGTCAAGCAACCCCAGTGCTATGATGAGTAAGATTGTAGAGAGTAATATTCATCTGGTATCATCCTTCCCAGTGGTGGCTCACAATACAGAATTTGTTCTTTAGTGTGCCCATTTCTATAACAAAGATATTAGAGCTGTGGTGGACGCCAGTGGTAATATAATAATCAAGTTGGATCCTGAGTTCATCGACAAGGTGTTCATGTGTCCTCCTGTGACAAAGGTATTGAAGCTAGACTTTGTTGAAGCTCAGAAGGAATATGACAAGAATCCAGAAAAGGCAAAGAAAGTGATCAACAACAAAGATACAAATGTCTGAAGTTGAATATTTACAGGCTAATCCTGAACAATTTGATAGATTAGCCAAATATGTCAAAAATAAAGCTGTCCCTGCAGGACAAGAGTTTCCCAAAGCTACTCATGACTCCTCCAAAAGTAAACCTACCCAAAAAAATCTTGTTACTACTCCCCCTGAAGCCTCTAGGAAAATTGAACCTTTCTATGTTTCCTTATTAGTGAATGGTCATAAATTGAGCAATTGCATAATAGATCCTGGAGCCTCAGACAACGTTATGCCTGCTAAGGTAGTAGATGCCCTTGGCCTAAACTTTTGGGAGGTGTTTCTCTATGGAGAATAAGCAAGTTCCACTTTTGGGTCAAATCAAAGACGCCCAATTTGCATTTGCAGCCTTTTTGGATAAGAGAATCAAGATGACAGTTTTGGTCACTGATGTTCCAACTTCATACGGTATTCTTCTTGGACGTAGTTTCTGCAAGGATGTGGGTGGAGAGTTGAACATGGATTTGTCTGAAGCTAGGATACCTGTCAAAGGTGTCATGCAGAAGCTGCTTCCTGAGAAGGAGGTGAAATACATTGTTACTCAAAGATCAAACCCCAAAGCTCAAGTTTTGTTTGAGTCCTCAAGAATGGGTAACTATTTTCTATCTACTGAAGATTGTTTCGATTCATCAGATGAGGCTACATCAGGTGATAGCTCTGATATGTCAGATGGAGACTTAGAAGAATTTTTAGATGAAAGTTCAGGTAAGGGTATAGTAATTCCAGATTCTTCCCTCACCGATGAAGAGGAATCTTCTAACCAGAGAAAGTCCAAGAAATCAAATTCTGATGGAGTCTAGATTTTAGAATTTGATGGCAGCTGTTCTTCTACCGGCTCTAGAGCCGGAGTGGTCTTGATATCGCCACAAGGTGATATTTTACCTTTTTCATACAAGCTACAATTTGATAATACCAATAACACCGCCAAATATGAGTCCTTGTTGCTTGGATTGGAAGCAGCGCGTGCCAGAGATGTTAAGACCCTTCATGCTCAAGGGGATGCCGAATTGGTGGTTTGTCAAGTAAGAAATTTATACCAAACAAAAAATGAAAGATTGAGACACTATCACAATCACGTATGGGATTGCATTGAAGATTTCGATGCTTTCAATATTTCAGCAGTGCCTAGAGAGTTCAATGATCGTGCAGATTCATTGGCTGTTTCTGCCACTCTCATGGTGCCTCACAAGGATTTCAGAGGAAACAAGTACACTATTGAGCTAGTCTTCTGACCAAGTGTACCTGATAACGTTGACCATTGGCAGGTGTTCAATGGCGATAATCAAATCATTGCTTTCTTAGAAAAGATGGATAGTTTTGATGAGCTTTACTTTGAAGGAAGTGAATCACCACCTCGTGAATATGTTTCTAAGGTAGATTCGCAGACTGGCGAAGAATTTCTACAATTGAAAGGAAATAAAATCCCAAAAGGTTTGGTTTCCCTTGAGAAACTCTTTGATAAACATGACAGGTATATCAAGCAGTGGCAATAACAACAGGATTTGAGTCCCTCCATGGAATTTGAGCAAATTAATTTGGGTACGGAAGCAGATCCTAAGATGGTCAACATCGAAAAATGTTGTACTGCTGATGAAAGATTCAAATTCATTACCCTCCTCCGCCATTACATTGATGTTTTGGCTTACTCCTATGATGACTTGAAGTCATTCAGGCCTAAGGAGGTTCGACACGAAATTCCCTTCAAGGCTGGATCATTGCCTTACAAATAGAAGCAGAGGCAATACAATCCAAAGATATCAAGTATGATTCTTTCTGAAATTCAAAAGATGCTGAATGCAAGGATAATTTTTTCAATTCATCATTCCACATGGGTTTCGAACATAGTACCTGTAAGGAAGAAGAATGGAGAAATCCGTATCTGTGTTGATTTCAGAAATCTCAACCAGTCTTCCTTGAAAGATAACTACCCTTTGCCCATCATGGACCAAGTATTGCAAACAGTGACAGGTTCAGAAATGCTATCTATGTTAGATGGTTTTTCGGGGTATAACCAAGTGGAGGTAAATGAAGCTGGTCAGTTCAAAACTGCCTTCACCACACCATGGGGCACATTTGCATATCGCAGAATGCCTTTTGGTCTGATCAATGCTGGCGCAACATTTCAGAGAGCGATGGATCTTGCTTTCAGAGATGAAATGGGTAAGTTCATCGTGGTGTATCTCGATGACTTGACTGTTTTCTCCAAAAACTGTCATGATCATGCGCATCATTTGCGACAAGTGCTGGAACGCTGTCGGCGAAATGGTATTTCCCTCAATCCCAAGAAGTCAGTTTTTGGGGTGATGGAAGGTAAGCTTCTCGGACACATTGTATCCCGAGAATGTACTAAGATTGACCCGAAGAGAGTTAAATCTATTCAAAGTCTCACTCTGCCAGCAAGTAAGACTGTTGTTCACTCTTTCTTTGGAAAGGTGAATTTTCTGTAAAGGTTCATTCCTGAGTTTGCAGAAAAAACCTGTCACATTGTTAATATGATGAAGGGTAAGGCTACTTTCTATTAGACTGCGGAAGGTAAGGAAGCATTCAAGGATATCAAGAGAGCTATTGCTCATGCTCTAGTTCTTGTTTGTCCCAACTACACTAAGGATTTTGTAGTCTATAGCTACACTTCAAAATAGACACTTTCAGCTATTCTGGTTTAGCAGAATGAAGAAGGCGTTGAATCCCCCATATCATTTATGAGTTGTCCTCTCAAAGCTCATGAATTAAAGTATTCAAATATGGAGAAGCATGCCTATGCCGTAGTCAAAGCGGTTAAGCATTTCAGGTTCTATATTCTAAACTCACACACTGTTGTCATGGTGCCTGATACAACAGTCAAATCCATCCTAACTGAGTAGGAGTTCAGAACAAAGAGAGGTAATTAGATCGCTAAGATCCAAGAATTTGATCTGGATATCAAGCCTACCAAGCTTGTGCGCGGTAAAGGTTTGTGTCAATTGATCGCAGACAACGTTCCAAAAGAGACAAGGGACGAAGAAGAAGAAGTTGTGGACATGCCAACTGTTCTTTTTGTTACTACAACTGACGAGTGGTACTCCAATATCGCTCATTTCCTTACCTATGGTGAGTGCCCTTCTCACTTGTCTTATAAGGAAAAGAGAACTGTCAAGTTAAAAGCTGCTAACTACGTCCTTTGGGACAATGGTTTGTACAAGAGAAGTCTTGATGGTGTATTTCTCCGTTGCGTGGACAAAGTGCAACAATGTAGACTTTTGGATTCTTTCCACAATTTGTCTTGTGGAGGGCATTTTTCGGCACCTGTAACGGCTCACAAGATTCTACAGGCTCAATACTATTGGCCCACACTATTCCAAGAAGCGTACAATTGGATACGCAGGTGTGAGCTATGCCAACAGTTTGTTGGAAAACTAAAATTAGTAGCCTTACCTCTAAAACTAGTGGTGATTAAGGAGCCTTTTCAACAGTGGGGTATTGACTTCATTGGCGCAGTGAATCCATCATCAAGTGCTGGACATAACTATGTTCTCACTGCAACAGACTATTTTACCAAATGGGTGGAAGCTATTCCAGTCAAGCATGCTACTTCAGAGGTGGTATGCAGTTTTCTTAAAGAGAACATTATTTCTAGGTTTGGAGTTCCAAACAAGATTGTAGCGGACAATGCTACTTGTTTTTCCTCTCATGAGATTACTGAGTTTTGCTACGAGCATGGGATCACTCTTTCCCATTCTTCAGACTATTATCCACAAGGGAATGGTCAAGCAGAATCAAGTAATAAGAATCTGGTCACTATCATCAGGAAACTGGTAGATGAGAATCAGAGAACTTGGCATAAGGCCTTGTTTGATGCTTTATGGGCAGATAGAATTACACCCAAAAGGGCGATAGGCATGTCGCCATTTCAGCTTCTATATGGTCTGAATGTAGAGATACCGATTACCTTGGAATTGCCAACATTGAAGTTGGTAAAGGCTTTGGAAGATAGAACTTTTGATAGTTCTATTGATAAAAGGATCATGTATTTGACTGAACTTGAGGAGCAGTGCACTATGGTGGTGGACCGTATTGCTGAGTACCAAAATCAAGTAAAGAAACTCTTCGACAAGAAGACAAAGGCTCGTGAGTTTCAGGTTGGAGATCAAGTCTTGTTGTGGGACAAGAGGAGAGAACCAAAAGGAATGCATGGAAAATTTGATTCCTTGTGGAGAGGTCCATTCACCATTCATCAGTTCTGTGGTGAAAACAGTTTCTTGCTGGAGTATCAGGATGGGACACCATTCTTGTTGCCTCACAGTGGACAACATCTGAAGCACTTCAATCCTTGAAGTTTCAGATAAGTTAAATTGTACATTTGTATAGTTTTGTGTTTTATTTGTGTTTTCATTTAGTCTTTTGTGTCTTTTTCTTTTTAGCTTGACTCTATGGCCCAATGGCATGGATGAAGGCACTTAGAGACTAGATTCTACTCCCCTCAATTGTTTCAAAGTTCGATTGAAGGAAGTTCCCCAATTAGAGCCAGCTGTTATTCTCAAAATCAGCTACGCTCGTTTTTGTAGACAACCCCCACGAAACTTGTCCGTTTCGTGAATCTACACTCTAAGATCACAAATCGAGAAAAGATTTTCTTGTTCTTGTGCAAGGTCATTTGACATTTTAAAACTCATCTGCGACATTTCCTTGAATTGATTTCTTGATTTTCGCGAGGAACATTTAAAGTTGTAAGCTAGTAAAGATGTCATTTTTGTTATTTTTAGGAGTTAGTAAATTTTGACTCTTAATATGCAAGAGTGGAAAAAAATGCCGCTCCTACATATTATTTTTAACCTTGTTTTTGTTTGATGTAATGGCGGCATTTTTAGCCGCTATTACATCGTTTTAAATTCAATGTGCAGGAGCGGCTAAATTCACCGCCATCGCATGTGTTTCCCGTCAGATATGCAATGACGGCTTTTTTCGCCGACGTTACACATTTGCCGATTGTAGTGTCGTAGCGGCCGAAATCGCCGCTCGAGCGAGATCTTCAGGATTTTGATGTCGAGTGCCATTAATGGCCACTCGTGCCAGGCATTTAAACTCTGATCTCAACCTTTTAAATGTGTTATTACTCCCATTGTTGCTTGTCATTCCTTATACTAAAGCCTTTTGATCGATCCACCAATGTTCTCAACGCCCGCTTGATCGTATGCTCCCGATTTGCGACGGATCTCGCGTTGAAGACTGAACATAGGGTTTCCAGTTCTAGATAGGTAAGTGCTCCTTTTTGTTTTCCATTTTCCTCCCTCACGGATTACGGTGTGTATTATTTAGATTTTTAGAATCTCGTTACGTTTCGTTTTGTTGTTTTTGTGTTTCATTTTCGCACCAGGAATCCTTAGGTTTTACCCTAAAATCCCTAAGTTTCTACTACCTAGATCCTAAACCCTACTTTACACCATTACATAACATCGGTGGATTTCGCCAAGCCTACCTGGATACTATGTGACCCTTGCCAAATGTCTAGTCAGCGAATTTCCCAGCCCTAGCATCGGCAAATTTTGCCGCTCCGACAAACCTTGTCTTTCCTATTTCCTATAGCGTCGGCAAAATTTGCCGCTTATACCAATTCCTAATCTTCCTATAACATGCAGTGGCGGAAAAATTTGCCACCAGTGCAAATAATACAAAACCCTCATATGCAAGGGCGGCAAATTTTGCCGCCCGTGCAAAAATGTCCCAAATTTTCACAACTCCGGAAAATTTCCAATTTTGATTTCCCAAGCCCGCTTCTCCTCTGATTCTTGGCCAGCTCGTACTATAGCCCTTTTTGAAGTGCATTCCAATAGTTGTGATCATCAACATGCAATTTTCCCAGATTGCCCATATTTTCCCTAATTGCATGATCATGATTTTTGTTGCAGTTTCTCTTGCAGAGCTTCATTCAACATCAGACTTCTTCTCGGTGAGAATTCATCCAAATGACTGACTTGTCCCCGAAGAAGGCAAAAGCAATGAAGTATAAATATCAAGGTGTTTTCCCAATCACCTCAGTCCATTCTAATGTTGAGGACATTAGAGATACAAAGATTGGCCATGTTGATATGGCTGAGTTTGTAGAGAGAACCAAGTCAAGCAACCCCAGTGCTATGATGAGTAAGATTGTAGAGAGTAATATTCATCTGGTATCATCCTTCCCAGTGGTGGCTCACAATACAGAATTTGTTCTTTAGTGTGCCCATTTCTATAACAAAGATATTAGAGCCGTGGTGGACGCCAGTGGTAATATAATAATCAGGTTGGATCCTGAGTTCATCGACAAGGTGTTCATGTGTCCTCCTGCGACAGAGGTATTGAAGCTAGACTTTGTTGAAGCTCAGAAGGAATATGACAAGAATCCAGAAAAGGCAAAGAAAGTGATCAACAACAAATGGTTGAAGACGCATTCAACCCAGATAGCATTGAAATGCAAGCGGCCTTCACTATGTATGATCACCATATGAGAAAAAGTGGTGATACAAATTGAAGCAGCTGGTTTTTTCCCTTAGTTTATTTTCTGATTTTCATATGTACTTTCAAAATAGTTTTGGATAGTTTTACATGTACATTTTCAATATGTAATTACATGTAAAAATATAGGAAGTCCCAAGTCAATAAGGACTCCTATTTTTGAATAAGTCAAATTAGTTGTAGATTTCCTAGATTTTCTCAAGGCCTTTTCCTATAAATAAAGGGGGCCTCTTTTGTAAATATCTATCTTTTGTCTATTGCAAGAAAACTCTGGCGAATTGAGAAGCAAATCAAGACTTTGTGCTTTTTGTGAAAATCAATATTCAAATATTTATCAATACAAGAAAGTAAGTTCAATTCCAATCTTTGTCTTGGGATTATTTGTGTTGTGATAGTTTTATTCTTACGTCTTGCTATCATAATCTTATTTGATAATAATTGAAGTGTGGAGTTTGTTTCAAGTGATTGAAGAGCGCTCTTAATTTGATTCTGATAAACTTTGTGTTATCAAATCGGTTGTGAGTTATATGTTCATGTTTGTGAGAATACAATAGTTTGGAGACTTTGTGCTGCAAGTTGTTATATTTGATTTACTTTTACCATCTTGAAGAAGAGTGAAGACTTTGTGCTGCATTCTACTTCAAATAGTTCCGTTTACAAGTAGTAAGTGAGGTAACAGAAAACTTTGTGTTTCTGTGATATTGTGATAATTTACAAGTCTTATATCAAGAGTTTGAAATATAAACATCTATTCTGAAAAAAGAGAATGAGATGAGATGGAATCACCACAAACATAGTTTTTAGTATACATAAATTTGATAAGTTGTTTGATTTACAAAAGTTGAGTAATTAGAGGGAACCTCCCCTTGCTGAGAGGAGAGACTTTGTCTCATCATAGCTGTGGCTGATATACCCATTTTGCCGTTAGTGAGTTGACGACAAAATATTCACCCAATAGATAGTTAGTCCAGGAGAACTAAATACCTTTGCTATTATTCTTTTCACCTTCTAATGGATCTATCAGTTTCAATGATTTTTTTAGCCTTTGCCAAAAAAAAATTTCATTTCCTTTCCAATCCATTGGGTTTCCTCCCCACTTATCCTCTATTTGTTCAATCATATTGAAATCACCACCAAGCACCTAGGGCACCTTAGGTAGGTTAGAGGTCATCCAATTCCATAACTCATCTCTATTATAGTACTCATTAGGGGCATATATTGAGCAAAGCCCAATAACCAACCCTCCAACATCTAATGTAATCCAAATACATCTATTACATGGGGATTGTCCTGACTCTTTGAGAAGCTTTTCTCATTTCTTGCTAAGTAGAATGGCATTGCCACCTTTGCCCTTATCATGATTTGTGGTAAAAGCAATAGCATCTCTCCAAACAAATCTTAAGATATTCTCCATCATAAAGCCTATAGCTTTAACTTATGGGATAAACAAAATGTCCTTGTCCTTATTTTTGTTATGTAGAAGTCCCTCACAACTTATTTCCTATCAGGGGTTTCTAATCCTCTAACATTCCAACTCTAACAGTGGATGTCTTTCATCTAATACTGAATCTAGGAGGAGTTGGGGTTATGCCCCTTGCGGAGACTATCAAAGTATTTAGGAATCAGGTCATCTTTGCCTTTTTTACTCGGTTTAACAGAACTATTTGTCCTGCACATGTTATTTCTCTTTTTACCTTCCTCCTTTGTTTTATTGAAGTGTCTTGGATGTCCTTCTTCCCCTCTTATTCAACTAGTGGCATTTGTTTACCTCCATCTGAAGTAGACTTTACCTTCATGTTACTTATCTTGTGGAAATCAAGAGCTACACCTTGGGGATCTGTAGCCTTTTTCTTGAGGAACTCATCCTTCAACATGTCTAATTTGTTCCTTTGTTCTGCTCCCTCCCTTATTTTGTTTAATGCCAACTATTGGGCATTTTCCCTCCTCCTAACATTAATAAATCCATCATTAGAGATGGAGCCTTGCTTAGTGACATCTGAGGCCATAGCTTGGTCATCTATAGGCAATCCACTCCCCTCACCATTTTCTTTGATATTAATGTCAGATTGTAGTTGAGTTTCCTCAATTTGGGAAACAAAGGAGGGGTCATCTTCCATCAATTTCTCATCTTCATTATCTTCAATAGAGAAGAGACTTAGACTACCATACTCAGTACTATCAGAATCACAATCAACTTGGTGTTCATTGACCAGTACCACATACGCCAGTCCTCTATTTTTTGTGTTACTGTTTCCATTTTTTCCATCATCATTTGCAATCATTGGCTCATCACCAATATTAGTATTAAAATCATCTATAGTGTGAGTCCTTTTATCCTCATGGGGGAGGACCCTAGAGTCTCTCCCCAAGCCCCCAGAGGCCTTATTTTTAGGGAGATCATTAGAATTCTTCTCATTAATTTCAAATGCCATGTTATCCTTTTTAACATTTATGTTTAAGACTGGGCAATCCCTCCTTTGGTGCCCATCCATTTTACAAAGAAAACATGAATTAAGACCCCCTAGACCTACAATTTCACATTGCACAGATTTGTTTTCCCAATTTATCTCCACTATTTCTAGGATATGTATTCTAAATTCCACAAGCAACCTTGCATCCAAATGTGGCAAGGTAGACTGTGTTTCACCTATTTTAATAATTTTTCCAAAAGGTTTGATTATCTGAGGGAAAAAACACCAAAATTAAATAGGGATATTTTTAATTAACACCCATCTAGGTACTGAACAAAACTACATATTTTCTTTATGTGTAGTATTCGGTGCCCATATAAAGGCTTTAAACAATGCTGGACCAAAATCCCAATAGTTTTTACCTACAACATGCCTTTGCATACTATGTTTTTTGAAGAAGATCACAAAAATGCCAGATTGAATCATTCTACAAAAAGAGAAATGAATGCCTAGCTTTTTACCCCACACTGCTATTAACCAATTGTCAAAAAACTTTCTCAACAACATTTTTCAATGTTAATGTAGGTAAAAAACATAGCTATATTTTTTAGTCTGGGTTCTTCATTCTTTATATCTTTAATCATGTCTTCATTAGGGCACAAGAAAACTTTCCTTGGTAGGGCAGGGGACTCACCTTGTCTTTCTTCTTCAGTCTCACATCTCACACTCCTTTCTTTGGAGACTCCATGATTGGTTTTGAGTGCAGACTTGACCAAAAAGCCCGCATTTTCTGGTGGAGCTTCGGCATCCTCAATGTTGAGACCTTATCTATAAGTTTTAGACTGGTCACTTTGTTTTTCTATTTCTCCTTCCATTTTTCTTTCCATTCCATATTAACTGTGGACATTAAATTTAAGAACCAACCAAGTACCTCCTCCATCAGCGGTCTCGCATCAACACACTTGGGTCACACCAGGGTGATGCCAAGGTTCAAGTAGGAAAAAAGGTAAACACTAAATTTTGAAATTTTAAAACTAAATTATGACATGACAGGGGCTAGCATAAAAACTTTAAATAAAATTAAAATAAAAACACAGCCACCTATAACACTAGAATGCATACAATCTACCAAATCAAACAAATAACTTAGAAGGATTCCAATGCAAGGAGTGGAACCCAATCAGGAAGCACATAGATGTTGATTACAGCGAAACCCTCATGCAACTCCTGGGATCTCCCAAAAAAAATTATCATAGAGAGATTTTTGGAAATTATGAAGATTACAATCGTTTCAAACCTTTAGGAACGAGTGCCCATTATAAAAATAGAACGGTTACTTGGTTTAAAATGGGTATCCATTCTAAAAATAAAACAGGTCTAAAAATAAAATGGGTACCCATTCCTAATATATCCATATTTTAAAATTTAATACTTTTATGAAATGGGTACCCGTTTAGGTTGGGTACCTGTTCTAATTTTAGGTACTCGGCCTAAACGGGTACCCATTTTTTAAAAACAGGTAGACGTTCCTATTGGGATTTTTTTTTTCTGACACTTCTCCTATATGTGGATCCAACTTCTTGCTTTTACCCATTTGATAAGATAGACCCAGATAAGATAGGAATGGTTACAAGGGGCCTACTTAGACCACATGACCAAGGATTTTTTTAGTGGCAAATCTTCACTAATTGGCAAATAATTCAAATCTACCTATTCAAATTTGGTGAATATATTACATCCAGTGAGGGGCTAAATCACCTATTTTTTATGAAAAATTATTTTTTCTTGGTTAAATCACCTAAGAATTATTTTTTAAACCAATTAATTAAATTGTTTCGCCAAGTAAATTATGTGTAATTAGAGATGATTTGTTAGTAGTTTATAATATAATTATAAATATTAATTGGATTCACCATTAATATTATATTCATGTGATTACTTTTGGGGTAATATCGCCATTATTAAAAAACTATCTTATACTTTTAGGGCTAATTTCACTTTGAATATGACTTTGATTCATTACAATTGATTATCATTTTAATCAAATGGTTGTGGTTGAATTATATGACCCTCATAGCATGTGCCTTTTAAAAGCCTTGTTGGGGCCTGAAATATTTTTTTTTGGGCCACACAATTAGATTTGGGTGACGCAATTTGTCCCTAGACCCCGCATGGGGGCACTGCCCCCTCAAACCCCACAAGGGAACATTGCCCCCTTAACCCCCAAAAGGGCATTCCCTTGATCTTACCAGTGGCTACCACCCCCGGACCCCTACTTCAAAATTTAAAAAAAAAAAATGGGGGATTGCGTCGACCAAATATGCAAATTTTTAAAGGAAGGATTCACCATTATAATTAAATTCTTGAGTAATTATTTGCTAATATTTTCCATTGGTTTTTTTAGTGAGTATTGACTAGGACTTTCCACAATTTTATAATTTTTTTATTAATGTGCATCAATTTGCTAGGAAAATTAATAGGTTTTTTTTTTAAAAAAGGAAAGATTCACCAGGAAAATTTTAGCACTTAGATAGTATTTGCCAAGATTTTATAGGTTTTTCTAGGGGGGTTCCTTAAAGTTATCACTACACCTACCATAGGGGAATACATCAGGTGGACCTATCTATAATAAAATTAGAGAGAATCCCAAGATCTTTATTAGGGAATCCTCTCATTAGTAGAAATTGGCAAAAAAATGACTGTGATTAAAAATTTTAGTCACGACAACTAAAAGTGACTAAATTCTACTAATTTTTTGCAACACAACTATAAATGTCTAAATAAATGACTAATTAATGACTAATTTGATCATCAGGTAAAAAACACAACTAAATAATTAGTCACATATGATATTAAAGTAAAGTGGATAATTAAAAAAAGGAGGGAAACGTGAAGTTAAGCAAGTAATAAACTGTATGTCACAAAAGATACAAGATTTAAATAAGATATAATGTTGTCCTTGAGCTATGATAGTCAAGACTTAAGCAAGGTTGCTGCCTCTCTTTGACAGAGAAAGAAAATGTTGAGACAACAACTCTTACCCCATGACAACTAAAAATATAGTGACAACCTCTTTCCCAAGGTATTCACACCTATATCCATTAGAGTAACTATTTCATCATTATGCACTCCTCAATTATCCGTATGATGACTTCATACCAATGAGACCACAATGTGTTATATATTTCATATTACCAAAACACTGTGACTACATTTTTTAACAAAAAGCATGTCACTGTACTTGATTATTTGGTTTCATTTCACCGTGCTTCAATAGGGAACTAAAACTGCTTTCAACTTGTATTGCCATTGTCATCTCTTTGTCATTGTAACCCTACTAATCTCACAACATTGTGACAGCATATTAACAGTGCCTTCTAAAACATAGACTTGTACCTATCAAAGATAGCATTATGACCATGTTTTTCTATTCACCGCTTCTTCATGAATTTAATGTATGCATAAGCTTCCTAAAGTAGGGATACTAGATGCAAATGTTACAAATCTTTGAACAAGTTTTGAAGGTGTCCACCTTAATGATTTTTTTAGGCATGTTATCCATCACATACCTCATGTGCATGGTTTGCTCCTTGACAACAAAAGCTTTTCCCTCAAAACTTGGAAACATAAATCTGTGATTACCACTGTAATCTATATCACTATAACCTACTTGCACAGTGATTCTCTTGAGCACTTGATTTTTCATTAGTTGCTTTGTAATCTTCGATGCAATATGTATTAAGTTTCTTTCATGTTGTTGTAACTACCCTTCACTCTATACTGCAAGACTTATTTTATTTGGAGAACACCAATCAAGAGCTGAAGAGTGAACTAAAAGATTTGTATATCAACTCTGCCAAGTAAGTTGTTTTTCTATCACTAGTTTGATTCCCATATGTTATTTGTGACTTGTGATGACTTAAATCTTTACTGCTCTCCAAAACTCACACGCATGGATGGTTATTAGTATGTATTGTAGTTTTACATAAATGATTTCACTCCTAGAATAATATTTAAGCAGAGTTTAAGAAGTCTTAGATTTTAATTGACAGTTTTAAAATCTTTTGATCTTGTACAGGCAAGTTGATATATCTGGCAACCGTAAGGCAATTGTCGTTCATGTTCCATACTTCTTAAGGAAGGCTTTACGGAAGATTCATGTGAGTCTTGTGCGAGAGCTAGAAAAGAAGTTTAGTGGAAAGGTTAACATAAAATGATGCATGTTTCTATTCTTCCATTAAAGGTGACTGTGACATTGGTGAAACTTTTTAAACTCTACCATTTGCATTGTTCACTGTCATAGATTATAGTAATTATCTTTCCTTGGTTTGAATCATTGCTCCTCTACTCTATATGAGCACTGTCACAAGTATCAATGTCTATTTTTAATTTTTGGTGCATTCTTATCATCAATCACATGGTTTTGGTGTCTAAATATTCTCTTGGATCCTAGCCCACAATTGTTGCATACAAGAAAAAGTAACAAAAACAAGATCCTTTGACAAGGATGTCATATGGAACATTGACTATGACAATCCCATACATTTACGAAAGGCTATCATCATTCATTGATGGGAAATGTCATGGATTTGTGGCTCTTATGTTATCTTACTTTGTTAAAACATCTACATAGTCCTTCATTCACAGCCTATGCACCCTCTTCTTTTCAAGACCACTGTCCCCTTTGCATTCTATGACTATCATTTGTTGATTGACATCCCCTTCATTACATTTATGGTGACCCTTGTTCAGTTATGCATCTCTATGACTGATTTCCTCAACCTTTTTCTAACCTTCAATAGTTCAAAACTGGCCTTTGATATATTCATTTAACTATGATCTTCTTTTATGACTGTCTTTCAATAATAATTATCATCATGCAAAATCTACCGTTTGTGACTGCCATTCAAATGGTAGTACCCTCACAAACCCTAGTCCCTCTCTCCTATAGTGATCTTTTCTCTTGTTACCCTCTGTTAGCCTCTTTTAGAGTTTTAAAAATATCTTACAATGTTTCTTAAGGTATCCTCTTTCACATAGCATTTCTAGGGTTCCTTCATACCTTGCATTGACAATCCTTCTCTAAAACCCACTATGCAGATCTTCTTGTATTGATAGTGTTCTATATATTAGGCAGATTGTGTAACCTTTCTAGGCTCACATGAATCCTAAAAACTTAGACAAAGTTGTATAACTGTTGATGAATCTCTAAACCTTGTGAGACCTCTAGGACTCTCTCAAGTCTCTTGCACAAAATGTTACAAAGGATTCTCTAGTCTAAAAGAACTTCACAGTCCATATTATGATACTATTTTGACTCATTAATCTCCTTTGTATAGGTTTGAGAGACCCTAATCTTCTATACAAACTTGTTCATCAATTGGTAGGGTTTAATGATTCAATATTACTAGTTCAAAATAACACTACTCTTGATATTCTTAGATCTCCCATTCCATGGAACTTCCTATGTTTCTACAATTTTGACATACCTTTGTAATATTTCAACCCAAGTCTGTAATAGTATTTACCACTATAAGATAGAGATACCCAAGAGTCTTCATAAACTACCTCTGCTATGTGAGATTGATACAAGGTCCATCTAGATATTTATTTGATATGCCTCATCTCTTCTCATTACACTCCTTCTAGTACATATCTACTTTGCATAGTTGTTCATAAGACCTTTCTCCTCTTAGATTGACTTCTATAACATTCTAGATCCCTTTTCTACCTTTAGTGCAGGCCTGTCAATGCTATCTTTGCATTGTATATCTTCACAAGGTCACTGTATTTATTGCCTTGATGCCCTATCACCAATGCCTTTCTTTCAACATTGAGTGTAGGCATCTCATGTGCTCCTTTAAATGACTGTCATCAAGCCCTCCTTTAACATATGCATACCTGACACTGGAGATGCAAGGTTATACTAGACCCTTTACAATGACTGTATTGACCTTATACTAGTTTAGCAGACCTTCTTTTGTAAGGTGCTCATAATGAACATGTTGATCTCACACATTCTTGTAAGGTGCATGGGATTCCCTTATCATACAGACTTCATAATGCTTGTGCAGGGCTTGGTGAAGAGATCCCAGGAAGTGGGTTTATGCAGACTATCTTCACAACCTTTATGAGATCATGTTGATTGTCCCATACTCATATCTTAGTCTCTTCTCATGTCTACCAAGTTTGTGATAGTCCATATTGTTGTTTGCAACTTTCTAGTGCAGGTCTCTATTAATAATGAGACAATCATATCATGCAAACCTCATAGTTGAAAATGGATAGAGAGATGTAAAGGTGGGTTTGGACTGTCACCTTTCCTTAAATCTTTGTATTCTTGAACTGGCAGTCTTGAGTCACTGTCTCTCTTGTGCAATGTATCTCAATCACTTTTTCATTTTTCCCTATATGCATTTGATGTAGTTTAAAATCCCTCTATATTCTTGTTTTTATAGTCTTAGAGATTTCTTATGAATGAAAATATTCCTTAATTCAAACCTTTGTGTGACAGTGTAAATTTTTGCATGATAGTGTAGACTTTCTACAAGACATTTTAAAGCTCAAACACGATACCCTAGAGTGTTGGTGACAAGGCTTTGTATAATTTTTCATAATGGACCTCTGTTTACTATTATCATTGTCTCATTGTAACCTAACCAAAAACTATGTCTAGAGAGATCCTCTATTAGGATTTTATATGTGATTTTTTTTTTGTCATGTATACCTCTAGATATGAGGTTTTCAACAAAGGTTAACCATGTTCAAACCTACTTTCAAGATCAAGAAACACCTTTGTTCACTTTGTCCACCCTTAGTCTTCTTGACTATCTTCATTCTCTATCTTCTTGACCTCATATATGCAAGCCTGTCTAGAAACTCCGCCTCTTTGCAATGTATCTTAGTCTCTATCCCTTTGTAGTTGTCTCCTACACATTGTCATGCAACCAAGGAAACCTCTCTTTGACTTGAATATGCTTTGTAAACCTTGGTCTCCCCAAACTCTAGACAGTTGGAGTGAATGATCTTGAGAGGTCCCTGGTAGAGATCAAGACTATCATTGCATTCTACAAGCCTATTTGATAGTCTACAAGACCATATAGAGTATGAAGATCTTTCGAGGTTTAAAACGTGCATAGATAGGCTTGATTGGAATCTAGAAAAGTGTGACAAAACTAAAAGTAAAAAAGGTAAAGATTTAGACCTTAGGATTAAGACAAAGAAAGATCACAGTGAAATTGAATTTGCTTGAGAGTTTCTAGAGCATTTTCAAAAAATCCAATTTGTGTGTATCCTACAATCATTGTAGGACCCATAAGACCATTTTTTTTGGTCATTCTATCAAACAGTTCATGTGCCTTGTCCATGGTTCCACATTTTGCATACATGTCTACCACGACAGTTGCAACTACAACAAATGACAAAATTCCTCTATCATTCATGCTTTGATGGATGTCCATACCCTGTTCCAAAGCTCCCATTTTGGCATAGGAAGGGAGGATGCTAGCAAAGGTTGTGGAGTCTGGCTTTACACCTACCAATTGTATTTGCTTGAAGGTTTTTAATTTCTTCTCAAAAAGTTCAATTTGTGCATATCCTGCAATCATTGCAGTCCATGAGACCACATTTCTTTGAGGCATTTTGTCAAACAGTTCACATGCTTTGTCTTTGTTTCCACATTTTGCATACATGTCTACTAGGGCAGTTGCCACTACAACATATTGCAAGCCTATTTTTCAGATTGCTTCATTTAGCATCACCAATCATCTCCTCAAGAACATTGTCCCTGTTTAAAATGATGGAAACATTTTGCATCTATTACAACAATTTCTCTTGTAACAAATTTGGAGATAAATTTTGTAGTGTGGCAATTGACACATACTTGAAAGTTCTTACAACTCTAGAAGTTGTTTTACGAGGTGTGTTTAACAAGCCAAATGCAACTGCCAACTTTTCACTATGGTGGCATAGATAATTACTTTTCCTCCTCTTCCACATCAGTTAGTAAAAGTCCTAAATCTAGAAAATGCCCTCCTGCCTTCATCTCCCAAGCTAATTTCTCTAACTTTGCATAGATTATGTGTCTATGAATGTGATATGTCTCCCACACAAAAAGAATTTACCATTTTAGTTCCTTCAATCCAACTACATCCAGGAATCTTTTTAACTCCTCTATCTTTCATCAATCTTCTTAACATCTGAACCTCACCCCACCTACCCACTTCTGCATAGATGTTTGAGAGAAGAGCATAAGTCATCATTTTTAAGATCCAAATAAAAAAGTAGCATCATTGTAAATACTCCTAACGCTACATTCATATGTGATCTATAGGTACCAAGAAAAGACATCCACACAACCACGACAAATTTAAATGCCATCTTAGTGCTATAGTTTAGAGTGTCCTCGAGATAGCCAACATAAGCAAGAAGGTCAAACATGCACACATAATGATCAATTGTAGGTGTAATGCATTAAGGGTTACTAATCTGATTGATGTATAACCCTCATCCATTGAACCTACATGGCTGCATGCACATAGAACACAAGCAAAGTTTACAATGTTAGGATATGTTCCAGAGTGCTTCATTAATTCAAATATTTTGAGGGCATCCATGCAAAATCCATTTTGTGCATATCCTACAATTATTGCATTCCAAGAGATGACATCTCTTTGAGCCATTCAATCAAACATTTCATGTGCCTTATCTATACTTCCACATTTTGCATACATGTCTATCTGACAAAAATCCCCCTTCAATTATGTTATGATGGATGTCAATAACCTGTTCCAAAGCTCCCATTTTGGCACAGGCAGGGAGTATCCTAGCAAAGGTTGTCGAATTTGGCTTTACACCTGCTAATTGCATTTGCTTGAAAGTTTCTAAAGCCTTTTCAACAAATCCATTTTGTGCATATCCCACAACCATTGCATTCCATGGGACGACATCTCTTTGAGGCATTCTGCCAAATAGTTCACATGCCTTGTCAATGCTTCCACAGTTTGCATACATGTCTACCAGGGCAGTTGAAACTACAACATCTAACAAATTTCCTCTATCCATTACTTTTTGATGGATGTCCATACCTTGTTCCAGTGCTCCCATTTTAGCACAGGCAGGAAGGATGCTAGCAAAGGTTGTGGAATTTGGCTTTACACCTGCCAATTGCATTTGCATGAAAGTTTGTAAATCCTTTCCACAGTCGAAAGAAGCTATTGTGAGTGGAGAAGGCCGTGAGAAGAAAGAGCAGGTGCCCTGAGGAGTTTCTCACATCCCCGCAAAGGCACCCAAGACAATAACAAATGCACCCACTTAAGCTAAAACAATTTTGTCATGTCTGTGTTGTGCATGCATTTGTTATGAATTATTGTTAATGCGGCTATAAGCATTTTGTGATTTACGTTGAATCTCACCACGTCCTCCTTTTGACATTGAGTCTCTTAAACATAGTGGATGGTCTTAGTAAAAATCTCTGTATTTGCATCTATTTTCAAGTCACTTGTCCTCAGGGAATGGATGGGAATTGAATCCCACTGAATACACTATGTCATTTCCCTTCTCTCTTCTGTATTCGCAGTCAATGGAACGAGAGGGATGGTCTAGCATACAAGCACAGGCCTTTTTTCCAATGTCTCCTTTGCCGATGCGCTCCTGCACTATTTTGACATGTGGTCTCAACATTAGACTATCGCCCACTCAAACTTATGAAGCTTAATTTACCACATATGCCTAACCTTTGTTTATCGCACTGTCACAGTCACACATTAGAGGGCCCCTCATCCCTCCACGATGCTGCGATACGAGGCCACGTGACCCGTCATCAATGGCAAATTTGAATACCGTAGTTTTGAGATGGTAGGTTTGCCCAAGTTTAGAATTTCAAAAAGGTTCAGAAAGGTTAAAAAATAATATAAGACACAAGATTATGCATAGTCATAGTGCTACAATGGAATTGGGTGCAAAGATTTGGCCCGGTGCTGAAAAATCGGACTTCCAAATGAAGGATTCAAAGGATTCCTATGGCCTTGCCCCTGGGAAAATAGTTTTGCTGAGGTATGCATTTCCTATCAAATGTACAGAAATAATTTTTGGAGATTACAAGGAAATTATCATTGAACTACATGATTCAAATACGATCCAACAAAGAGTGTAAAACCAAAGGGAGTTCTTCACTGGGTTGCAGAACCATCTCCTGGAGTGGATCCCATTCACGTAGAGGTTAGGTTGTTTGATAATCTATTTCTATGAGAGAATCCAAGTGAACTAGATGATTGGTTGTCTGATGTAAATCCTAAGTCAAAAGAAGTGATACCAGAGGCATATGCGGCCCCCAACATGGAAAAAGCTAAATTTAGTGACAAATTTCAGTTTGAAAGGATGGGATACTTCTCAGTTGATCAAGATTCAACTGCAGATAAGATCATTTTCAACCGGACTGTTACTATACGTGATTCCTATGCTAAGGTGGCAAAAAAGTAGAATCAGCTTAGAGTTACTTTGAATCACCAAAGGCCATTTTCTGGATACATAGCGTGCAGCTCATGAGTCGATGAGGTCTGTTTGTACAGTTACTAATGATTGAAAACTCTGCCCCAAAGACTTTTCAAGCAATTGTATGCTGGCAGCATTATTTCTGAGTTTTGTATAAAATACCCATCAAAATTTGAAACTTAAGTGTAGGACCAAATATGACGTCATTGTTGCACATGAAAATGGCAGGTATTCTGTGGTGTAGCTTTACAAAAAATGTAATTTATTCGCTTTAATTAAGCCGAAAAAAAAGAGATTATGCATAGTCATAGAAATAGAATATGAAATAATATAAATGGATTATTTCAGTGGCCAAAGCTCAAGGTGTTTCAGAAACTTGCTATCTGTTCTATTTCATGATCATTAATATAACTAATGTCAACATGCCGATCCAATGCATATGCACTAACACTACAACATTCACTATCACTATATCTATCATCATTCTCAACAACAACAGTTTGCTACTTTTTTTTTGGTCATGCACGTGTCTCAACCACTTGGTTGTGTTTTTCTTTGAGATTATTTACTTGAATGAAGAGAAAAAGTCCTTTGATTAGAATCAGAGAATACATTTTGAGGCTTTGGTTGTACAACTGGTGGACCATAGTCACATTTAATACCTGTAGCAAATGTTGGGAGTTAAGAGGTGGAGTAGAAATTTGCTATATCAAAGAAATTGGCTTAAGAGAACATATAACATGAAACCATACCTTGGAAAGCTTGCATGAACAATTATGATTTACATTGGAGAATAGCATCAGTTGTCTAGCACTCTTCATTATTGTAGTCTACACTTGTTTTGTTACCCAGATCAAGAAAGACCATGTGTTCTAGGTTACTTAGCTGCAATAGAACAACTCTAGAGAAATTATTGTTGCCAAGGTGGCATTCATATCAGAGATCCCCAAAAGCATTACCTTAAATAAATCTATGACCATGGTGAACATGAATAGCTTGAAGCTCCATGACTTTGAACCTCAAAAAAAAGTGTCCAAAACTAAAACAAAAAATGAAACAAATCCTAAATGAGTTGTTCTTGAAAGTACAAGGCAGATTTCTTTTTATTGAGAAATGCATCTTATATTACTTCAAGGAACAAAAACATTGTATCAATCTTGTAACATAATTTCATGGCAATGCTCTTTCTAGAAATATTGACAACTCTAAGAAAGAACCTTCACCCCAAGAGGTGTTGATTCAATATTTTTGAATGAAATCATTGCATTCCATGAAGCCACAACTTTACGCTACATCCACTCTTCTGTTCCTATTTCTAACAACTTCTGATACATAATTCAGCTTCTATTTTGGCAGGAACCTGGCGCAATGTGTCTCTTGTTAGTAACTATGAATATACATTAAAATATAATTGAAAATATTTATATGTTGTAAATTTGTAATACATTTTTCTTGTTTCCAAGAAACATAGTTGAGAATCTGTTGGGTTACAACTTCAAATGGATGTGAGTTGATCTATCAAGTGCCCATATTTAGATCTGGTAGTCTTTTTATTTTAATTTAAATCTTTATTATAGTTTATTTTCCCTATATCATTTATTCTTGGTTTGAACTCCTTGATTTTGTGGTTTTTGTTAGGACCTAGAGCTTTCATATGCAGGACCACCTACAAGGCGCTAGAAAAGTCATCTGCATCATGACTTAGGAGTTGGCTAGTATTCATTGAGTGGTATAATGGTGGTCGAACTGTCCTGGTCTATACAACTAAGGGATTGTTTAATAGAAAAAGGGGATTGATAATGATGATGATAATGGTTGTTTTAAGGGTTTATGTTTGATCCTTCTTTCACCACTAAACATTCAAGGACATTCAACTAAGTAGAGAAACCTACTACAGATCTCCTGTCACTTGGTACATAGGGGAAGATTGGAATTGTGTGAATTTGTTGTTTAATTAAGTCCAATTATGCTCAAAACCCTAATTTCATGAAATTGTAAACAAATGGATAAATTATAGAAAATGATAACCAAATACATACCAGATTTCAGAGTTCGATGTGCAAAAAAGTTGGGGACTAATGAGCAGGTGCCCTAGTCTAGTGTACCATTTTTTGACGGGATCTCTAAATAATGTCTGCAACCTATTTCCGTTGTCATAGAGATTTCTCCGCTTTTAAATCCGGAGGACTAATGAGTAGGTGTCCAAGTCCAAGCCCTAGTTTTCTTCTTAGATCTACAATTCTGACAATCTGCATTGCTCTTCTACAACTCCACTTCTTTTGTTTCCACAACTTGTAACCTACAATCACAGAAAAGTGGGTTGGGGGTTGTGGTGTTTAGAGGCTTGCCTCGGTCAAGCTCCGAAGAGACATTCAAGTCTTCCGAATGCCATTGTTAGATAAAGAGTGTGTATTCTTGCGCAATAGAGACAAAATCTAAATGATAAATGATCGAAAACACAATTGATATCACCTTGTAGTGTAGATCTCATGGAAGGAAGATGCTCTTCATGCCATGAGGAGATCAAGTCAAATCTACAATCACAAACACAATAACAATATAGTACTACTCAGCAACACAATGAATGCCTTGAATCTATTTAGGGGGTAAAAAGGAGGGCTTGGTTGATGTTGAGTTTCAAGGGTTTATGTGGAATCCTCCTTTCACACCAAATATTCCAAGGGCATATTAACTCAGTTGAACCTCCAATTTGTGCAAGAGGATTCACCTATCAGATTGGACTTCCACTTGGGAAGATGTGGAATCTTGAATGTGTCAAACAATATCTTAATGTAATGGTTAATTTCACTTAAAACCCTAAATATGCAAAAGAGTAACCAAATTATCGAATCACAACAAATCCCTCTAGACTGAGATGAGGGACAGAGATATTTAACTCATTATTTTTCAAAGTTCAGAAGGAGGAGAAGTCAGGGACACATAGACTAGCCCCTAAGTCCAAGGTGTACTTTTCCTCATGGAATCTGGGACTTCTCCCGACACTGATCTGCACTGCAACTTCCATTTCTACTTCAGAAAAACTAGAGGACATGGGGACTAGAGCCCTAGTCCAGGAAAAGCTCCAATGTCCAGCTTCTTTTTAGATCCCAAATCCTTGATGTCTACTAACCTTCCCTACAACTCCACTTCTTCTAGATGTGACACCTATAACTTGTAATCACAAGGAGTGTGGGAGGGGGTTGTGGTATTTAGAAGCTTGCCTCGGTCAAGCCTCTGAGAGACATTCAAGTCTTTCGAACACCATTGTCAGATAAGAGTGTATATCCTAACGGGATAGAGGTAAAAGTCCAAATGATAAATGATTGAAAACATAATTTATATCACCTTGTAGTGAAATATCTCATGGTAGGAAGATGCTCTTCATGCCATGAGGAGATGGATGCCAAATCTACAAATTTAAACACCATAACAACAAAGTACTGCTCTGCAACACAATGGATATCTTGAATCACTTTCACAAAATCATAATTCTCATCTAATTTCCATCTAGTTTGCAAATGAAACCTAATCATGCTTATATATGTAACTACAAATATTCCCACTATGAATTTCATAATTGAAACTTTAAATGTTAGCCTAGGGCCCAAATAACAGTCACAAAACTAACATAAAAGTTTAGGGCAAACCCAAAATAGGGTTGGACTAGGGTGCTAGCACCCAAGTCCTCCCTACCATTTTTGTTCAAGATTCATCAAAATGTGATCCCCTAGGTCCTATTTGCCATAAGACTTTAGGGTTTTCTCATCAGGAGTCAGAAATAACACACAAGATTCTCTAAATGCAATAATAAGACTTGGGAGCTAAACCTTGAGAGGGAAAAGCCCCCAAGGGGACATTTTTTGACATAACATTTAGCCCCCACTTTAATGTATGTATAAATGCAAGACCAATACATGCGTTAAAGTATGGTCAACAAGCACAGTAGACATGCCAAGCATGGTGAAGACATGCCAAACACATTGAAGATAGTAACAGACACATAAAACATGGAGAAGACAATAATAGTCATGCAAAACATGGAGAAGACAACATTGAAGACACACCAAACATAGTGAATACGGTGAGTGCAGTGATTATTTTCTTTTTCTTTTTCTCATATATGAAATGTAGAATGCAAGTACAAGGAAAGTAAACACACAACCCATAGTGTTGGAGGGACTCATCTCCATTAGTCTTTAAGACTGCACGTATGGGAAAACAAACACACAATACAAATCTTAGAGTGCAGTAGGGACTCATCACCACTAGTCTTTAAGACTATACTTGAGAACAAACATGCCATACAAATCAAGCACACCATACAAATCCCAAAGCACAGGAGGGACTCATCGCCACCAGTCTTTAAGACTATGCTTTGGAACAAACACGTAATACACACACATAGAAGACACAGAGAAAACATGATAGACAAGCAATGGAAGAGACCTATTGCTAGGTTTGCAGCCATCTTAGGCACATTATGGGCACACACTGATGATTGCACTTTGCCACAACAATTACTAAAGACACGATTAAGGGTTAGGATAGTCTTAGATCAGCTCCCCGCCTTTGCAAAGGACTTTTAGAAAATGACAGGATTGTGCAATCTCCTCGAGAGGTACACCATCCATGCCTCCACAGAGGGCTTAAGATAAAAAGGATATACATGATATCTTGCCTCTATAGAGGGCTTAAATGATTGCAATAGATTCAAGATTCACAAACACACTTTCTAGCATCTACATCAGACAACTTACCTTATATATGCCCCCACCTTAAGGTGGGTGATATCATGTACTGGTATCAAGCACGTTAAGGTAGGAAGAAAACACACAAGGGATTACGAACTCTCATAAAGCTGATGCCCGCCGGAGGTGACATGTACTTTATGATTGCCAAATGTTCCCACAAACATGCAATTCCCTACAAGAAAAGGTGTTAGTATCCATATAATCATGATAATCAACAATGCATATGATCACTCACATAAAGAACCGAGGAATGCAAGATTCAAGACAGACAAAATGCATGGAGAAGTAGTATTGTTATGTTTTGTAAGTACGATAAGACAACATCAAGATCACATGGAGTGATTCTACTAGCCAAGCATCATATAATATATATCAACCCCATCGTCATGTATGAACTAGGTCCATTTTCTAATTTCTCACTGAAGGGACACTAGGTCTGCATCAGTATAATATGTTTTTCATCATCCACTAGCTAGATAGAACCACTAGAGGAAGGAAAATAATAAATCAAAAGAGGAGAAACAAGTACCTTAGGGATAGTCATGTAGGAGGGTGCCCCCAAGTTACCAACTACAACAGTATGTTTGTAAGACACAACACACATAAATGAAAAAGAGAGGAGAAGCAATATAGAAGAATGATGATACAAATAGAAGAAGGGTCATAATAGAGGTGGTCTCCCAGTATCCCTGACCTTACAAGAGTATCAAGGGTCATCCTAGGAGGCCTAAACAACACATAACACATCACAGGGGAAACACATCACAGAGGTAAAGGGTTAGAAATACTTACATGCAGGGGTAACCAAACTAAGGGTTATCATCGAGCAAATCATCTTCTTCCCAATCTTGAGTGCTAGAGGAAAGAGGTGTGTAAGGTACCCTAGCCCAACTTTTGTTCTTATTTTCCAATTGTTTAATGTTGATGTTTTCTATGTTTGATTCAATGTTAGGTTGAATGTTTTCTTGTTGAGAAGAAAGTCATTTGGCAAAAGTTTTTCTTCTCCTCCTCCTTTCTTTTGCTTGTTTATTCCTTCTTCTTTTACTACTTATTTCTTCAAAGGCATTGTCATGTTTTTCCATAAGGTTTCACACATTAAAGGAAGCACCATGTTCAAATTTCATTGGTCTTGGTGGAATGTTTTGTTGTCGATGAAAACCTCCCAATCCTTGCAAGGATAACGGGGGAGGGACCTTAGCATAGATAACATCTCTCCATGGACGAGGTGAGTTATGAAACTTTTCCTTATCCACATCTGTCATGCTAATTATCTCATCATATTCATAGTAGTCTTGTGTAATTCTTATGTCACTTTGTCATTTTCTTTTTCTCTAAGGGGATCTTCAAACACGTGGTGTTCTTCCCTCATTGTTTGTAAAGGAGGCCTAACCACTCTAGCTAGTTATTTTGCTTTGTATCGTATATAATTTAGGAGGGATTGGTCTCTTCGTGGCTTAGGTTCTATTTCAGGTTGCGGCCAAAAGTAATCAAGGGTGAAATTCTTGCTCTTAGCCGGAGGTTGGTATGTATTACGACAAACAATACAAATCTCTCCATGCAAAGGGAATTTTAGTCATTTGTGAATAGTTGAAGGAATGACATTCATAGACTTAAGCCAAGGATGTCCAAGTTTTACACAGAAGAGGTTAGATAAGGGGATGACATCGAATAACTGATCCATGACTTTGTCATACACCAAGACTAGCAATTTTATCAATCTGAATGTTTTCAACAAAGATCCATTATGTGTTTTAGCTCTCAAATCCAACAGGTCATAATAGTTTTGTGCCAAATCATGTTTAAGAAGGAAATCTTCCGTAACCACATTAGTGATGCAATTAGGGTCTATGATTGTTCCATCCATAGGTATTTCCATTATTTTCACTGTCATATAAAGAGGCCATTCAGTATCTACCATTTCTTTGTCATGCGGTGTAAATGTTATTTCAAGTTCAGGGGCTTTTCTTTTCAAATAAGGCCTAGGAGGAAGCATAGAATTATTGTTTTAGTAAGAAGCCATTTGGATGTGTTCAAATGAGTGCCAAATCAGATTTCAAATATTTTCAAAACTTATGCAAGAACAAGTGCAAAAGTATGTATGAAATTGACCTAAAATACTTGATTTTTCAGCATTTTTCAATGCAAAACACTAGGAGAAAAGGTGCTGTGAAAAATTTCAAGAGGGAGAGTAAATAATATGCCTAATAACAGTCCACTGATGCAGCAAGGTCTTTCACAACATGCTTTTAATGCAAACCTAGATTGATGACAAGTCAAAACCTAGTGAAAATGTGCTAAAATATGTAATTTTTCACAAATTTTCCATGCAAAGGCCTAATAAAAGGGGTATTGTAAAGAATTTGAGGAAGGAAAGAAGATAATAACCCTAATAATAGCTAATTAATTCAGAAAAATCCCTTACAACATGCTTGTGATGCAAATCTAGAGTGACGATAAGGCCAAATCTAGTGAAAATGCAAGGTTTTCAAACCCTAGACATGAAATTTTGTAAGAAGACCACTATGATGCAACACTACTATTATAAATCAGTCCTAATGAGTGTTTTAAGATGGTAGTACAATCTGAAACAAGATTTTCACTACAAACCCTAGTTAATGCAAAACTAGGTTTTTATAAAAAATGCACAATTTCAAGCAATTTTTATCAATTTAAGCAAAAAATGCAATGCAAGTGAATTCTAAATGATGAATTTCTATAATTTAAATCAGATATAATGACAATAATAGAAATTTCATGAAATTGAATGCCAAATAATTTAAATTATGCTACAATGCAAGCCAAAGATGCCAATTTTTTTCAAATTTTCCAAATTTTTTGTAGTTTTTTTAATGCAATAAGGTAAATGAATACAAATATATCAAACAACACTCAAGAAGGTGCCAAATAGTCCAAAAACATGGGTTCACCAAAATTTTTAGGGGGTAAAAAGGAGGGTTTGGTTGATGTTGAGTTTCAAGGGTTTATGTGGAATCCTCCTTTCACACCAAAAATTCAAGGGCATATTAACCAAGTTGAACCTCCAATTTGTGCAAGAGGATTCACCTATCAAGTTGGGCTACCACTTGTGAAGATGTGAAATCTTGGATGCATCAAACAATATCTCAATGTAATGCTCAATTTCACTTAAAACCTTAAATATGCAAAACAATAACCAAATTATTGAATCACAACAAATCCCTCTAGACTGAGATGAGGGACAAAGATATTTAACTCATTGTTTTTCTAAGTTTGGAAGGCAGAGAAGTCCAGGACACAGGGACTAGCACCCAAGTCTAAGGTGTACTTTTTGTGATGGAATCTAGAACTTCTCATGACACTGATCTGCACTGGAACTTCCATTTCTGCTTCAGAAAAACTAGAGGACACGAGGACTAGCACCCTAGTCCAATAAAAGCTCCAATGTCTAGATTCTTTTTAGATCATAAATCCTTGATGTTTGCTAAACTTCCCTGCAACTCCATTTCTTCCTGATGCGACACCTATAACCTGTAATCACAAGGAGTGTGGGAGGGAGTTGTGGTGTTTAGAGGCTTGCCTTGGTCAAGCCCTAGAGAGACATTCAAGTCTTTTGAACACCATTGTCAGATAAGAGTGCATATCCCAGCGAGATAGAGGCAAAAATCCAAATGATAAATGATTGAAAACATAATTGATATCATCTTGTAGTGAAGATCTCATGGTAGGAAGATGCTCTTCATGCCATGAGGAGATGGATGTCAAATCTACAAATACAAACACCATAACAACAAAGTATTGCTTTGCAACACAATGAATGTCTTGAATCACTTTCACAAAATCACAATGCTCATCTAATTTCCATCTAGTTTGCAAATGAAACCTAATCATTCTTATATATATGTAACTACAAATATTATTGCTAAGAATCTTGTAATTGAAACTTTAGATGTTGGCCTAGGGCCCAAATAATAGTCACAAAACTGACATAAAATTTTAAGGTAGACCTAAAATAGGGCTAGACTAGGCCACTAGCATCCAAGTCCACCCTACCATTTTTGTTCAAGATTCATAAAAATGTGATCCCCTAGGTCCTATTTGCCATAATACTTCAATTTTTTCTCATTGGGAGTCAGAAATAACACACATGATGCTCTAAATACAATAATAGGACTCGAGAGCTAAACCTTGAGAGGAAAAATCCCCCAAGGGGACATTTTTTGACATAACATAATCAAAATCACAAAATCACAATGCTCATCTCAATTTCATCTCTTTTCTATCTAATTTGCAAATGAATCACTAATCATGCTTATGCAAGTATAAACATTCCTGCTAAGAATTTCGTAATTCAAACTTGAGATGTCAGCATAAGACCTAATAACGGTCACAAAACTGACACCCAAAAATAGGTCCTGACCTAAATAGGGTAGGATTAGGGCACAGGCACCCAAGTCCTCCCCCCTATTTTAGGAAAAATTTATGTTAAGTACATCCCCTAAGTCCCATTTTCTATGAAACTTCAAGTTTTTCTCATTAGAAGTCACCATTAACATGCAAGATGACCTAAATGCATTCTAAAAGACTCGGGAGCTAAACCTTAAGATGGAAAAGCCCCCAAGGGGATGTTTTTTGATGTAACATTTAGCCCCCACTTTAATGTATGTATAAACACAAGGCTAATACATCTATTATAGTATGATCAATAAGCACAGTAAACATGCCAAGCATGGAGAAGACACGACAATCACAATGAAGATAGTAATAGGCACGCAAAACACGAAGAAGACAATTATAGTCACACAAAACATGGAGAATACAACATTGAAGACACAAAATATAGTGAATACAGTGAATGCAGTGATTAATTCTTTTTTTCTTTTTCTCATATATATGAAATGCAAATGCAAGTACAAGAAAAGTAAACACACCACCCACAATGTAGGAGGGACTCATCGCCACTAGTCTTTAGACTGCATATTAGGCAACAGACACACAAAATAAATCTCAGAGTGCAGGAGGGACTCATCGCCACCAGTCTTTAAGATTGCACTTGAGAACAAAAATGCCATACAAATAAAGCACGCCATACAAATCCCAAAGCATAGGAGGGACTCATTGCCACTAGTCTTTAGACTATGCTTGGGAACAAACATGCCATACACACACACATGGAAGAAACTGAGAAAACATGATAGAAAAGTGATGGAAGAAACCTATTTCTAAGTTCATAGCCATCTTAGGCACATTACAGTCACACATCAATGATTGAGCTTCACCACAACAATCACTGAAAACATGTTTAAGGGTTAAGATAGTCTTAGATCTACTCCCCACCTGCTCAGAGGAATTTTTGAAAATGACAGGATTGTGCAATTTGCTCAAGAAATGCACCATCCCCGCCTCACATAGAGGGCTTAAAATTTATAAGGATATGCATGATATCCCACCTCCATAGAGGGATTAAGTAATTGCCATAGATTTCAAGTTTTACAAACACACTTTGCTAGCATCTAAATCAGATAGATTACCTTATATATACCCCCACCTTAAGGTGGTTGATATCATGTACAGATATCAAGCACATTAAGGTAGGAAGAAAACACACAAGGGAACATGAGCTCTCACAAGGCCCATGCCCCCCGAAGGTGACATGTATGTTATGATTGCCAACTGTTCCCACAAGCACATTCTTGGAAGAAAAGAGGTTAGAAATCTTTCCATAAGATAATAACTACATCACATGATAAAAGAAATACATGACAATTCATCACATCAAGAACCCAAGGTTACACTACAGATTTAGAAACTAAGTATAACCATGGGGCTATACTGTAAGATCTCAAAATTAAATGTAAACGAGGTGAGATTCAAAGATAAACAAAGTGCACGGAGAAGCTATATTGTTATGGTTTGTTAGTGTGATAAGGCAACATAAAGATATCACACGTAGTGATTCTACTAGCCAAGCGTCAAATTATATATATATCATGATGGACTAGGTCCATTTTTTGATTTCTCACTAAAGGGACACTTTGTACATATCAATATAATAATTTTTTCATTATCCATCCGCTAGATAGGAGCACTAGAGGAAGGTAAACAATAAATCAAGAGAGGAGAAACAAGTACCTTAGGGAAAGTCATGTAGGAGGGTGCCCCCAAGTCACCAACCACAATGCTATTTCCATAAGACAACACACAACAATGAAATTAGAGAAGTAATATAGAAGAATGATGATACAAATAGAAGGGTCACAATAGAGGCGGTCTCCCAGTATCCTTTACCTTACAAGAGAATCAAGCATGATCCTAGGAGGCCTAAATAATACATAACACATCATGGGGGAACACAACATGGAAGTAAAGGTTAGAAATACTTACCTATAGGGACAACCGATCTAG
The DNA here is from genome assembly GCA_027924645.1 of Cunninghamia lanceolata. Taxonomy (NCBI): domain Eukaryota; kingdom Viridiplantae; phylum Streptophyta; class Pinopsida; order Cupressales; family Cupressaceae; genus Cunninghamia; species Cunninghamia lanceolata. The sequence continues at coordinate 22,964,032 of BSBN01001281.1, forward strand.
CAGTTGTCTTGGATCTTTCTCTTTACTTTAATGGTTAAGGCTTCATCTCTTCTTCTCTCTTCCACATTTTCATGAGTTTGTAAAGGTATCCTTATAGGAAGGTTGTCTATTGATGATGGTAGAGAGGGGATATTACAATTTTTTGTGTCAATTAAATGGGGTGATTGAGGAGCTTTTATAATTCCCTTTCCAGTTGTTTTAGGTTGTTGAGGAATCTGAAAAGTGCACATTTCAGTCCATATGTAGGGTGTTGGAATACCTTATCATAATTCATAATGTACTCAAATAAATCTTTCAAAGATGATTGACGAGGGGAATCCATGGTATATGAGTGCAAAACTATGGATGAATATGACCTAAAATACTTGATTTTTTCAACTTTTTTCAATGTAAATAAGTAAAAGAAAAGGTGTTGTAAGAAAATTGATTAGGGGAAGCAAATAATATGTCTAATAAAGTAATAATATCCTTCACAACACACATTTGATGCAATGCTACAATCATGACAAGTCAAAACCTAGTAAAAATATATTAAAACATGCAAATTTTCACCAATTTTTAATGCAAATATCTAATAAAAAGTGTGTTGTAAAGAATTGAAGGAGGGGCAGCAACTTATAACCCTGATAACAACCAATTAATATAGAAAAATCCTTCACAACACAACTCTAGTGCAATTCTAGAGAGACGATAAGGCCAAATCTAGTGAAAATGCAAGGTTTTCAAACCCTAGACATAAAATTTTGCAAGAAAGACACTATGATGCAACACTAGTATATATGCCTAAAAATGACACGACTCTATCTAAATAAATATTCTTAATATTTATTTCATTCTAATTCTTCTATCAATAAATAAATAAGCAAATTTATTTATTTGATTCATATTCCTCTAAATTAATTAAATATCAAAATATTTAATTACCTCTTCTAAAGTAAAAATTAAATAAAATCCTTTATTTAATTTAATTCTTCCAAATTTAAATAAATCAATCAAATTTGTTCAAATCCTCCCAGTCTCTAAAAATAAAATACAATCAAATATTTTATTTATTCTTCCAAAAATCTTGCACAAACAATTAAATAAATTTATTTATTTAATTTTTCTTTCTTATCTTCCAATTCCTCAAATATCTTCCAAATCTTCTAAAAATAAGTCTTCTTCTTCATGCACACAAAATTAAATAATTTATTATTTCATTTCTCTCAAATCATGCAAAAGCAAATCACAAGTTGAGTTAACTGACTCAATCAGCCTTTTTTGTATCAATAACTCTTAAATTAGGAAAAAGTATTCTAATTTATGAAATCAAGTCTTATCTTTATAAAAGAAAGTAGTTAACTCAAATAAAACAACTTTTGTGTGACACTTGTCTTCTTTCTATTCACACACATTCTCTCAACGTTTCTCAACCATTGATCTTCTCATTCTTTCTATACCATTGATCTTCACAATCACAAGTCTATAAATTGAACCCTCTTCTTCCATTTCATTCATCTAAGATTTTAGTATTGTTACTCTGTAGGAATTATAGTGTGCCTTTGGCACCCAAGTCATTCCATTTGCTTGCGATCAACTTGTTACCATACCATTACCATTGTTGTGAAGCTCATCTTCATTGCAATAAACTATCATAGCCATTCCCACTTGACATCTTGGAAATAGCAAGGAAGTGCACCTTCTGAGGGCCATATTCATACACTAGGTCATTTGAGATAGGAAATCAATGGAAGCCATGAAGTGAAGAGGTTTGCAAAGGTTTGAAGTTCTTTGTTTGATTGATCTCTTTGTTTCTTATTTCATTGAGTTATTGGGTATTATTGATATTATATTGGTTATTCATTTACACTAATTTTCCTATATAAACTACAGTTAAAAATTAGTCCTAATGAGTGTTTGAAAACAGTAGTAAAATCTGAAACAAGATTTTGACTACAAACCCTAGCTAATGCAAAACTAGGTTATATGGAAAAATGCACAATTTCAAGCAATTTTTATCACTTTGATCATGAAAATGCAATGTAAATGAATGATGAATGAGGCATTTATATATTTTGAATTAGATCTGATAATAATGATAGAAATTTATTTAAATAAAATGCCAACTAATTTAAAATATTTGAAAATGCAAGCTAGAAATGCCAATTTTTTCAAACATTTTCAAATTTTCAATTTTTGTAATTTTTTAAATGCAATAAGATGAACAATGAAATGAATATAAATATAAAGAACAACACTCATCAAGGTACAAAATTCATTAAAAACACAGGTTCACCAAAATGTTTAATAGAAAAAAAGGGAATTGATAATGATGATGATAATGGTTGTTTTAAGGATTTATGTCTTGATCCTCCCTTCACCACTAAAAATTCAAGGAGATTCAACCCAATAGAGAAATCTACTATACATCTCCTATCACTCGGAACATAGGGGAAGATTGGAATTGTGTGAATTTGTTGTTTAATTAAGTCCAATTATGCTCAAAACCCTAATTTCGTGAAATCTTAAACAAACAAATAAATTAGGGAAAATGATCACACATAGAGATATCAAATGACAACTAAATACATACCAGATTTTGAAGTTCAATGTGTGGAAAAGTTAGGGACTAATGAGTGGGCACCCTAGTCTAGTGCACTAGTTTCTGTTGGGATCTCTGAATAATGTCTGCAACCTGTTTCTGCTGTCACAAAGATTTCTCCACTTCAAAATCTGGAGGACTAATGAGCGGGCGCCCAAGTCTAAGCCCTAGTTTTTTTCTCAGATTTACAATTCCAAGAGTCTGCACTACTCTCCTGCAACTCCACTTCTTTCACTTCTACAACCAATAACCTTAATCACAAAAAAGTGGCTTGCCTCAATCAAACCCCAAAGAGACATTCAAGTTTTCTAAACATCGTTGTTAGATAAAGAGTATGTATCCCTATCAGATAAAGGTAAAATCTAAATAATAAATGATAGAAAACACAATTGATATCACCTTGTAGTGTAGATCTCATGGAAGGAAGATGCTCTTCATGCCATGAGGAGATGGAGTCAAATCTGTAATCAAAAACACAATAAAAATAAAGTACTGCTTTGCAACACAATAAATTCCATGAATCAAAATCACAAAATCACAATGCTCATCTCAATTCCATCTCTTTTCCATCTAGTTTGCAAATGAATCACTAATCATTCTTATATATGCAAGTACAAACATTCCCGCTAAGAATTTCCTAATTCAAACTTGAGATCCGGCATAGGACCTAATAACGATCATAAAACTGACACCCAAAAATAGGTCCTAACCTAAAATAGGGCAAGACTAGGGCACGGGTGCCCATGTCCTCCCCCCCATTTCAGGCAGGATTTATGTTAAGCACATCCACTAAGTCCCATTTGCAACGAAACTTTAAAGTTTTCTCATTAGGAGTCACCATTAACATGCAAGATGACCTAAATGCTTTCTAAAGGACTAGGGAGCTAAAACTTAAGAGGGAAAATCCCCCAAGGGGACATTTTCTGATGTAACAGAGATGTACTTGTGTGCTTTGTAGTTTGTTTGTTTAATTTTTTATGCTTAGAAAAATATCATTAATAGATAGGATGATATTTTGTAATTTATTCCTTCAATCACTTGTCATAGGTCCAGTTTGAGGTGTTGATCACAATGAATACTAAGAGGGGGGGTGAATTAGTATTCTATAAAACTTCTCTTTCACACATTTATTAATCCTTTTACCACATTCAATAACTTGAAAGCAAAACAAACATAAGATCAACCATAAAGACATAACACATAGACACCAAGATTTTTACGTGAAAACCCTAAAAAGGGAAAAACCACAGTGAGTGTTAACTTGCAATATATTATGATAACAATACCAAATTACATGAAGGCTCACTGCCCAAGGACTCACTATCCAAAGAAGTGCTCACTGCAATAGGCTCACTGCCAAGAAAATAGAAGAGATGATAGAATAAGAATTGGCTCATTGCCAAAAGATGATTGCTACAAATGTATCTATAGAATGCTGAAGTGTAGTTCCATTAATAGCTTAGTATATAGATTCAAATGTCTTCATAATGTTTGCCCTTCTTTTCTACTCTACTTTACATATGCTCTACCCTTCTACTTTTACTATCCTTTTCTGATCACAAAACTACCTTAGATTACACACACATTTTATTCACACTTTATTCACACTTCTCCATACATCCAACACTGAAATCCATCGAGTATATATGTCTGCAACAAGATTCATCTCACAATCAGGTTGGCAAGCCAAACATGAAACAAGTATAAAAATGTTATACCTTGTCGGCTTGATCTTGTGCACAAATAGCAATGCAGACCCAAACATACATACAATAGTATTCATATAGGTCAGGACCAATCATTCAACCACTTAGATTGATTGTTCAAACAATATATCTTCACTGCATATAGATCTAACATGCCTGTCAGCTTATCCCTTAAGTACACACTTGACCAGTTCAACTATCACATCATAACTTCCAATGCGGACCATATGAGACTCTGAAAATCATATCCAATATCCATTATAGCTCTCTTTTCATACCATTAGAACCACAAAAACATAGTATTCAACTACAAACAAATGTGGATCTCTAAACTATCACTCAGTCACTGTGAAACATTGTCAGACTGTAAGCCAATAAAGAACAACTTGTAGAAAGTGATCAAAAGAACTTCAGAAGCTATAACTATGGATTTAGGTAGTCATAATAAGTATCTTTGTTGCTTCAAAATTGCCAATCAAAATATTCAACGGTGGAGGAATGCGGACCCTTTTACTTTGGTACTGTACACTGTTCCTGTCTTGACTCTATTCACCTAGACTTAGACATTTCACCATATGACTTGTGGAGGAAGTCAGAACTTGAACATTGGAACATGTGATCACCAAATAGCTATGAACAACATACCTAAACTACATATAATGATCTTCAACTACGGAGGAATACTAACACAATCTCTATCACTCTGTGGCTTGCCTATACTTAGTTGTTTTGACTAAGTTAGTTTTCCGGACCTTTAACCAACCTTGGTGCCATGACTCATGACTAAAAACCTCTTTAGTATGCTTTGTTGCCATCAATGATAGCATACAACTTTCCATCAGAGCAGTGTCTCTTGACTATGTTGCCAACATGAGGTAGCAGAGCTGGTGGAATGGAGGGTGTACCTTATCCGCCTATTTATTCAAGAAAAAATGTTGGTGGTTATGGACCAAGAAGAAAGTCCAAGATCATATTATTGAAAGGTTAGTTTCTACTATTATGGTATCAAGTAATGTTTTTTTAAACAACTATATACGATCTTGTTTCAAAAAAAATTGTTTACCTGTCATGCTTTTCTATTAACTGTGATAGTAGATTTTTGACTTATTTCAATTCAGTTTTTTAATTTGTTATTACTAACTATTATGGGTAAAATAGGATGAATAAAACTAATTATAAAAACCCAAAACAACAATGGAATGTGTAGATAAAAAGGATTTAAAAATATAAGAAAGAAAGAGATACTCACAACCTTTTTACCTTGTGATTTCCATTGTTCGCCTATTCTTTCTTGATCTTTTGGTGATAAAGATGGCCCTCGGAAAGCTTGCTTCCTTGCTTCGATTCCTCAAGATGACAAGGAGAAATAGCTCGGATACTTGTTGTGTTGAAGATGAGCTTCAACACAATATGCAATGGATGATAGATGGTATGAAAATGGGGGTGCCAATGGTGCGCTATAGATTCTAGAGCATAAGTTTACTCAAAATTTGGATATGTGAAATAGAAGAAGAGGGTTGTATTTATAGACTTGAGAAGGAGAAGATCAATGGTAGAGGATGTTCGAGAGAACATGCGTGAATAGAAGAAGGACATGTGTCATTCAAAAAGATGCTTTGTTGAGTTAACTACTTTCTTGATGAGGATGAGTTTTTATTTCTTAAATTAGAATATATTTTTCTAATTTAAGAGCTTTGTTGATAGCTTTAAATCACTTAACTCAGCTTTTGCTTTTGTATGACAAGAAGAATTTATTTTTAGAAGATATGAAGATTTTTTAGAAGATAAGAAAGCATAATCAAATAAATAAATTTATTTAATTACTTGTAAATAATTTTGGAAGAATAAATAAAATATTTAAATATATTTTATTTTTTTGGAGATTTATTTTAAATAAATTTGCATTTTATTTAAATTTAGAAGAATGGAAGATTTAATTAAATAATTAAAATTATTTAATTATTTAGGAGAATAAAGTTGATATAGATGAAATTAATTAAATAAATATAATTTATCCAATTAATGGAAGAAAATGAATCAAATTAATTAATTAATTTATTTATTGATAGAGGAATATGAAGATGAAATAAATATTTAAAAAATTTATTTGAGTAGTCATGTCATTTTTAGGTGTATACACTAACTATTTACACATTTAAGTATAGAATGAGATCTATCAGGTAGACTCAATCGAATGGATTCAGCTCATGGGATGTTTTTGACTTGGCTGGTTCTCTAAGAAAGTGAAGGTTTTATGATTCAACAAAGCAAGGAGGTTAATGAAAGACCAACATTCATCCTTTCCCACACCATTTAGGAGTTCTTTTGAATAGCAAAATAAGAGGAAGCAATAGTTAGGCATCCAATAGATTTTTGACTTTTCAAACTATGACACATCACTTATCTATTGTAATAGATTGCTAAGGATTTGGAAAGGCTTGTAGGCTAAACGCCACGCCTTCTTTCATTTTGAGTTAGTTCTTTTCACTTTTTGGCAAAGCATTGTAAACTTGGAGAAGTTTCTTGCTTGTCATTTTTATGCATTGCAACTTAGATTTTCAGTCTTGTAATTGAAAATAAAGATTGTAATACTCTATTTCTAAGCATTTTTCAAGCAAGACAGATATTTTAGACTTGTGCAAGCTCTAAGAACACCTTTCTTTTAATAAAGTTCAACGATTTTTCCTTCTCAATGGCTGTCTTTATATTGTATGTAATTAATTCATGATTATGATGTGTATTTCTATGTTTTATGTTTAAATCTTCAAATATCAGTCAATTAAAATGACTAAATATACTACTAATTGACATCAATTAATAATTAAATTGACTAAATATAGTACCAATTGACAGAAATCATTAACAGTGAATAAATATGACTAAACATACTACCAATTGATAGAAATAAGTGAACGGTGAATAAATATGACTAAATACACTACCAATTGAAAGAAATCAGTGAACAGTGAATAAATATGACTAAATATATGACCAGTGTCAAATCAATGAATAAAAATGACTAAATATACTACCAAATTGATCAAAATGATGATTAAAATTAATGACTAAATACACTACCAATGGAAAAAAATTAGTGAATAAAAATAACTAAATAAGTGACCAGTTAACAACAATTAATGACTAAAGTAATGACTAAATATATTAGTGAAAAATAAATGACTAAATAAGTGACTAGATTATAGTAATCAATGACTAAATCAACGACTAAATATACTACCAAATCAATCAATCACAACAACCAATAAATGACTAAAAATGGTTAAGTCATCAATTTGGTCTGTTATAAATGACTGGAAATAATTAGCAATGCTCACGTGACCATGTTTGGTCATTTATGAGTAGTTTTTAGTAGTTTTTTTAGTAATATATTTCTCTTTTTGTACTAGTGTTTATCAAAGCAAGTAGTTAACTCAATAAAGCTCCTTTTTGCATGGACACATGGCGTGTACACGTTCATCATGTCCTTTCAACTCACCTTGTCCATTAATTTCATTGATTTATGTCCACGATTGATCGATCTTCCCTGAAACCTATGTATACCCCCTTCATTGCATCAAAAAACATCTTCGATCATTTAAGATTTGGGCCTTCATAATATCACTTTGAGAATTCTCACGTCATTGAGCACATTCATCTTTGAGCACATTATCTAAGATCACTTGTTGCAATATGGTTATGTAATGTATTGAGAAATCCACAAAGAACCAGGGAAATAATGCAATCTAGGTGATAGCTTTCTTTGTGTCATTATTCATTGATTTTGGTTATCATTTAGATCATTTTCTTTTAGGTTATAGGATTGAGTTTAGTGTTCATTTCTTGATCATTAATCATTTGATTTTTACCTATACACAGTTATAAATCCTTTGTGTTGTAGAGAGAGATATTTAACCAGGCAATAATCTATTTCATTGAATTTACAATTTAAAAGGAATATTCACTTTAGTTATTATGTAAATAATTACAACTATGATAGTTATAAATAAAATAATCATAGTCTATAGAATTACAAATTTCAAGTATTCATTCAAATTCCTCTGTATATACAAATTACAATGCAATAGATTATACAACCAATACATAATATGTATTTGATAATCAAAATGGAAAGAGCAATTTACTTGAATTAAAACTAGATCACTAAATTTCATTGCTTTCCACTAGAGAATCATTTCTTTCTGTATATCTTGGTTGTTCAAGAAATCACATTGGATCAACGAAACAAAAGATAATATACAATAAAATATCTTTTACACCAATTTCTTCATTAAACATGCATATCCAAATGATGTTTCCAAAAACATACAAACACTAAAATAGAGCAAGCCACTCTTGCTCTCCTTCTAGCCATAGGACTGATGAAATCAAGTCCACCCCTGATCGGGAAATAAGATCGAAATGCTCATTTCATATAAAATCAAAAAAACTCAAACAAAACATGGACTCACACACGAAGAATCCCCAAAGAGAATTCTTGCGAAGGGGGAGAAGTGGAATTCCCTTCCCTCTTGGGGCATAAATAAATTCTTTGATCAAACATAAAACTTCATACTTTTGTACACAACCACCTCCATCCATTTATAAATTAACCCTTTTATTCACAACTCTGCAACATCCATCACTCTCCACTTTACAATATCAAAACACCCTTCCATTCTCCAATTCTCCCAACACAAACTAATCCACAACTTCTTCACATTTAAAAAAAAAAAATCAAATATCCCCAAGAGCGGCTCCACACCCTCCTCAACCCTAGATGAGGGAGGCTCTCATATGATTCAAAGGGCAGCTTCCTTTACACACCCAAACCCCCTAATACATATACATGACTCCACACAAACATATTTCTACAACAATTTTAAAACACTTTGACTTAATCATTAAAAATCCAACAAAAACACTAAAATACCATAGGAAATCCAAGCATACCCTAGCTGTCCAAGTTAGGATCAACCCAATCAATCTGACCAAACTGAATGAAATTCTTTTTTAGACAACACTCTTCTGTTGCCAATTCATTTCAGTCATCTTCCTCATTGTTCACCACCAAAAGAACCCCATAAAAGAACAAGAACGTAAAAGATAAAATCAAGAAAGGAAGTTACAAGACTCCCATTTCCAGCATGAGAAAATGATTCACATTTTCTCTCTAAAATAAAATCTTCTCCTAACTCTTCAATTTCCCTTCAATATAAAATTTAATTAAAACAACAATATTAAAAGACTTCTTTTAACTTAATAAACCATATTTTCCTTCAAAGACTTAAAAACCACATACACTTTGACATAAAACCCCCTTAAAAAAATCATACAAAATAAATGAATATTTAAGCATTGGATCTTGTGTCCAATTTCTTAAAGAACTTGGGTTGCCCACCTGTAAAAAACTCATTTGAAACATTAGTACATTTTGAGAATTATAGCCGAAGAAATAAATATAAACATTAAAATTTCTAACATCAAATAATTATAAAATCTATAATAATAATTAATCATATTTATTTTACAGAAATTAAACATATAGCCAATAATACTTTATGATCAAATTATTTTATTAATTGAACATATTATTTCATTTATAAACAAATAAATATCTAAGCATGCATATTAAACATTTATGTCCATAATACAAAAATAATAATATCCATAATCCAAAATCTCAACATCAACCATGTCCAAGTCACACACACACCAAAATATATAGAATCAAATCAAAGTCTAGAATAATACTAGTTAGGCATCACATTCTCCCCCTCTAGTATTAGGCTTCCTCATGGAAGCTATCTCAAAGATAAGGAAATAAAGAATTCATCTTTGTTGTATCCTCCCATATAGAAGAAGACTCATCATAATGATCCCACTGGACCCTGACCTAGTCCAACTATCATCCTTACAGGGCTAGAGTTCACTGATCCAAGATACAAATTGGTTCTAATGTTTATTGTCCATCCTGTGCCACCTGTAAAGCATCCCACTCCAGAATGTGAGATAAATTTGGTACATTTTTCTTAAGGAGATATACATGAAAAACATTATGGATATGAGATAGGATGGGTGGCAATGCTAAAAGATATGCAACTAGGCCAATCCTCTCTAGGATCTCAAAAGAACAAAAAAAATTGGTGGCAACTTAGAGCCCTTTCCATAATGGATAGAACTCCTGTGAGGTCGAACACACAAGAAAAATCTCTCTCCAACCCAGAACTCACGATTAACCCTTCTAATATCAACATATTACTTCTATTGATCCTGAGCTATCTACAACTATTCACAAATCCAAGTCCCCTGCTACTCCATCTCCTGAATAAGCTCAGACCCTATAGCAACTCAATCCTCTAGCCGGTCCCAACTCAAAGGAGTCCTATAGGATCTACCATAAAGATCCTCATAAGGTACCATCCTAAGAGAATTGTGATGCCCATTATTATACTCAACCTCTACTAGGTATACGTAATCCTCCCAATGAGACTACTGGTCCATAACATACATCTTGAGCATATCCTCTAGAACCTAGTTCATTCGCTCTGTTTGGCCATCTGTCTTTAGATTATAAGTGGTGCTGAAATTGAGTTGAGTGCCTAAAGCTTGGTGAAGAGTGGTCCAAAAGGATGAAGTGAAGACATGATCCCTATCTCAAATAATCTTCCTCAAAACTCTATGAAGTCAAACAATATCATGCAAAAAAACTCTAGCAACTGAGGTGGCGTTATAGGAAGAGCATATTAGAGAAAATTGCGCCACCTTGGTTAACTTGTCCAAAGTCACCATAATTGCATCATATCAATGTGGAGTCAAAGGTAATCCTACAATAAAATCCATAGATATCACACCCCGTTTCCACTCTAGAATAACATGAGGGTACAATAGGCTAGTTGGATGTTGGTGTTCTACTTTTACTCTTTGACACTCGAGACAATGAGCAACAAACTTTGTAATATCCTTCCACATCCCTACCTATAAATACATCTTTTGAAGATCTGCATGCATTTTCTTAACACTAGGATGAGCCGCATAGGGTGCTTTCTGAGCCTCGGCTAGAATCAACCCTCTAAGGTTACCAAAAGGAGGAACAAAAATACACCCATGGTGACAAAGTAAACCACTAGCATCTACAGAACATCCCTCAAACATTTCCTTCAAAGGACCATGAAACTATATAATGTCACTATACAATGCATCCTGAGGCAACAACTCTAGAATACATCCTCTAAGATCTGTCTTAATTGTCAAATCCAACAATTCATGTCTTCACCTACTAAGGGCATCAGCTACAACATTCTCCTTCCCCTTAATATAATGAATCTCAAAATCATACCCACACAGGAACTCCATCCATCTACACTGCCAAGTATTCAAATTAAGCTGAGAGAAGATGTACTATAAGCTCTTGTGATATGAATGCTACTCAAATCTATGCCCAAGAAGAAAATGTCACCATTTAGTTAAAACATGTACTACTATAGCCAATTCCAAATCATGCATTAGGTATTTAAGCTCATGATTCATCAACTTGCAAGACTCGAAGGCTATCACATGACCCTCCTACATAAGAATGGCTCCAATACCTTGTTGGAAGTATGTGCTTACTAGTGTTGTCATTGATGTCAACATATCTGTGTTGTCATTGGTGTCAACTGTGCTCTTGTTTTGATGCTTGCTTGTGTTGAGATAATTTATTTGTATTGGATTATATAAGTGTTGAAGATAATGAGAAAGTGTTCCCGATACTGAGTTTCCTAGTGCTTTTGAGAAAAATTGCTCTCCTAGTGGAAACAGTGTGTTGTAGAATATCTTGGCTTACAAAAGAATAGTGCAGTGTTTTTCTCCACATATCTTGTAGATTGAATATCTTTGTCTAAAGTTTAGAAGTTATGGTAAAGGATGTCTTTAGTTGCTATGTTTCAAGTTTGAGCCTCCAGTATGAAGATTTGAGCGAGTTTTGTTCACCAGAGTAAAAACTATTTTTCTGTGCATTTAGTGGTGATAGGGAGGATGTATTTTGCTGCACATTTCTCCGTATATAAGTTTTATTGTCTACAGTTCCAGAATCAAGTTTGTAATGATGTTGTGTGCCTTCAGTTAAAATGGTTCATGATTTGGTGATCCACAAGAGATCTTTTCTTTATGACAGTGGCCAACAGTGATGTTCAAGTGCTCCAGTTTGAAGAATCTTATGGATAAAGTGTTTAGAGGTTGTGAGAATGTTCTTGGTGATTGTAACATGCTTATGGATGTCTATTGATCATGTTCCTTCCTATTGATTGGTCTGCAAAGAGTAATCAAAATTGTGCATGAAGCATGTTCTTAAAGGTTTTAGTGTTAACACTAGTTTTAGCTGACTTGGTTGTTTTCACTACTTGTGATTATGTTTTGGAGTTTGTAATAGTGTGTTGTTGTGTGGAATCTTGCATTTGAGTCCTAGCTAAGGCGTCATTTAGTCCGTATTCATTTATCTTCTTCATAAGTTTATTTAGGTCCAGACCTATTCTAATATATGTGTGTTTTCTAACCTTAGAGAATGTTCCAATGGTTGATGATTGTAATGCCAACCTTGATGATCATTCTAAGGTTGATGAATTGTATAAATACTTGTAATAAAGTTGTGAAAATGTATCCAAGTGCGAAGATGCAAATATAAGTTAGCAGAGCAGAGGATGGTTATTGTGCTTCAATGGAACTAAACTTTGGTATAATGTAGATGTTGCTATCTTAGTTCACCAAATCTAATAGTGAGCCATCCCATTGGTAGTGAACCTCTTCTTATAGTGAGCATTCTTGGTAGTGAGCCTCTTCTTGTAGTGAGCATTCTGGGCAATGAGCCTCTAATTTTTAGTATTGTTATTACATATTATATTTTGAGCTAACACTCACTATGGTTTTTCCCTTATTGGGTTTTCCACATAAAAATTTGGTGTCTCATGTGTTGAATGTGTTAAGTTTCTGATTTCATGCTTAATTACAATAACAGTGTTTAAGGGGATGTTGATTTAATGGTTTTGAAGTATTGGTTACAACTGATTCACCCCCCCTCTCAGTTGTCTTTCCCTTTTCAACAATTGGTATCAAAGCGAGGGTTCCTCAATAAAGAGCTTAACAACTTGAGGTAGATCCAAAATGGTGCATAGGAAGGAGTCACCATAGTTTGATGGAATGAATTATGCCCTATGGAAGGTACGAATGAAAAGTCATCTTATTTTTCTTGGCTATAATGTTTGGAAGATAATAGAGAAAAAGTATACTATTCCTAAAAATGGTCCATTAGATGAAGATGAAGTCAAATAGTATGAATTAAATGGAAAAGCTAGAGATGCTCTGTTAAATGCTTTATCTAACATTGAGTTTGTAAAAGTTATGGATTTGGAGACTACCCATGAGATCTGGGATAAGTTGAAAAGTTTATATGAAGGAGATGATTTGTAAAGAGTGTCAAAATACAAAACCTAAAGCAAGGTATGAAACCCTAAAGATGAGTGAAGATGAAAACATAACTATCTACATGTAGATAATTGATGAAATTGTCAATGGAATCAAAGGTCTTAGAGGAACTATTAATGAGGATGAGGTTGTGATGAAGATTCTCAGTTCATTGCCTAAATCCTACAGTCACAAGGTGGCAGAAATTGAAGAAGTTATGAGTGTGCAAAAGGTTACAAAGGATTAGTTGCTCAGGAAACTTACAACTTTTGAAATGAGAGAATTTGGTGATGCTCTACCAAAGATTGAGACTGCTTTCAAAGCTAGCACTTCAGAAAGGACTTCAAGAGCTCAAAAATATGATGTGGAATTTGATGATGACCTAGATGAGGTTGAAGCGAACTTTGTGGACTGAATGCAAAGAGGTTCTGGTAAGTTCAAAGGTAAATTACCATTCAAATGCTTTTCTTGTGGTAAGATTGGTCAATATGTATCTAGGTGTCTGGAGAGAATTGAGAGAGGTAAGAAGAAATTTGAAAGTAGACCTAGAGTCATGAAAAAATGCTATATAGTCAAGGATCTTGATGATGATGGTGTAATAGATGATGAGTCTGATGATGCCAATACTAGTGCAAATGAATGCTTGTTTATTTCCATTAAAGAAGAACCTGTCTACTAATCTTGCTAGTTGTGTGAAGGAAGAAAAGCCAGTGGAAGAGAGCGCTTTGTATATTTAGGTTGAGAAGGATAAGGATGAATGGATTATTGGCAGTGGATGCTCACATCACATGACTAGTGATAAAAGTAAGTTTGTAAGTTTGGAAAAGTATGATGGAGGACTGGTTAGGTTTGGAGATAATGCAGCTAGTGAGATTTGTGGAAGAGGATCTATTTCATTTGATGAAAAGCACAATACAGATGATGTTCTATATGTCAAGGGCCTAAAGCATAATCTTTTAAGTGTTGGCCAAATGTTTGATAAAGTGTATGATCTGAGTTTCAAATATAATGCATGCAAGATCATGGAAAGCTTTAGAACAGTGATTGCAACTGGTAAGAAGACTAGAAGTAATATTTATCATTTGAGAGGAACTAATGATTGTTGTTTGTTGGCTTAGATAGATGAGAGCTAGTTGTGGCATAGAAGGATGTGTCATATTAATTTTGACAACTTGGTAAAGGTAAGTTTAGTACAACCTATGAGAGATCTACCTAGGCTTGTATAACCTACTAATACTTTTTGCAAGGAATTTTAGATGGGCAAATAGACAAAGACAACTTTCAAGAGCAAGGAACAATTTTATGTTGGTTTGCTTGAGCTGGTACATATAGATTTGTGTGGTCCTACAAGAATAAGAAGTCTGCAAGGAGACATGTACTTTATGTTGCTTATTGATGATTACTCTAGAATGACATGGGTCACTTTCCTAAAGGATAAATTAGAAGCCCTAGGTAAGTTCAAGTTTTTTAAGGTAATGGTTGAGAATGAGTTAGATTTGAGGATCAAGTACTTAAGGTATGATAGATGAGGAAAGTTTACATCAAATGAATTCAATACCTTCTATGAAGAACATGGGATACAAAGACAATTGTCTCCTCTTAGAACTCCCCAACAGAATCAAGTTGTTGAAAGATAGAATAGGATGGTTCAAGAAGCTACTAGGTCAATGATGATGGAGGCTAACCTACCAAAAGTATATTGGAGAGAATCTATACATACTACTATTTACATTCAAAACATAGTTCAAGTCAAGGGTAATGGTACTAAAACTCCTTATGACTTGTGGTATGAAAGGGTTCCTACAATAAAATACTTCAAAGTTTTTGGAAGCAAAAGTTATATTAGAAGAGATGAGGAGTTAAGCAAGTTTGATGCTAGGTGTGATGAAGGAATTTTCCTTGGAGACTCTAGTAAGAGTAAGGGCTACCGGTGCTACAATAAGAGATTGAGAAAGATCATTAAAAGTGCTAATGCATGAAGATAGGGAAATAACATCAGATCTGAATGGCTATGAATTAGATGAACCTGATACTAAAATGAATGAAGAAAAATTTGAACAAAACGATAGTCAAGTTGAAGAAGAAAATGCTCTAGAAATTGTTGTTAAGACTCCTAGGTATGTAAGGATTAATCATTCTAAAGATCAAATTATTGGTGACAAAAGCAAAGGGGTGTTGACAAGGAGAAGAGTTGCAGAGGAATAGGTGAACTACTATCTACTTTCACAAATTGAACCTAAGACTATAAATGAGGCCTGCAAAGATGAAAGCTGGGTAAAAGCCATGGAAGAAGAGCTTATGCAGATAGAGAAAAATCAAACGTGGGAATTGGTCCCTAGACCTATTGATAAAAATGTGATTGGAACCAAATGGGTTTTTAGAAACAAGATGAATGAAAATGGAGAAGTTGTAAGAAACAAAGCAAGAATGGTATGCAAAGGATATTATCAGGTTAAAGGCATAGATTTTGAAGAGACTTTTGCTCTTGTGGAAAGAATTGAAGAAATTAGAATGTTCTTGGCATTTGCAGCACACAAAGACTTGAAAGTGTATTAGATGAATGTGAAGTCTGCATTCTTGAATAGAGAGTTGGAAGAAGAGGTTTACATTGAACAACCGGAAGGATTTCAGTCATCAGACCAAGGTAACATGGTGTGCAGATTGAAGAAAGTCTTGTATGGACTTAAAAAAGCTCATAGAGCCTGGAATGCAAGATTGGACAAGTATTTGTTGCAATTAGGGTTTAGTAAAGGTACTGTAAACAATAATCTCTACTTCAAACCAATGATGATCAAATTCTAATAGTTGTGGCCTTTGTTGATGATATTACCTTTGGAGGCAATGAAGGTATGTGTAAGAGATTTGCATAGGAAATGGAAAAAGAATTTGAGATGTCTATGTTTGGTGAAATGAATTTCCCTTTAGGACCGCGGATTACTCAATCAGAAAAAGGAATTTTCATTTCTTAGTCCAAATATGTGAAAGAATTGTTAAAGAAGTTTGGAATGGAGGATTCTAAGCCAGTATGTACTTCTATGATAACTGGCTGCAAGATGAGGAAGAATGATGAATCACCTAAGACTAATTAGAAAAATTATAGATCTATGATTGGAGGACTACTTTATCTAACTCATACCACACCTAACATAATGCATGTAGTCTGTCTTGTGGCAAGATTTCAAGAAGATCCCAAAGAGTCACTTGTGATGGCAATTAAGAGAATCATGAGGTATTTGAAAGGCACTTTAGACTATGGATTGTTGTATCCAAAAGATATTGATTTCACTCTTAGTGCTTATACAAATGCAGATTGGGCTGGAGATGCTGATGGTAGAAAGACTACAAGTGGAGGTGCTTTCCTCTTGGGTAATAGATTGGTTTCATGGTTAAGTAAGAAGAAAGAATCAATTTCTTTGTCTACTGTAGAAGTAGAATATATTGCTACAGCATATTGTTGTACTCAAGTGCTTTGGATGAAGCAAACATTGAAGGATATACGAGTTGTGTATGAAGAACCAATTTCAATATTTTGTGACAATAAAAGTGCTATAAACATTTCAAAGAATTCAGTGATGCACTCAAGGACAAAGCATATATCTATAAGGTATCACTTTCTGAGAGAAAAGGTAATAGAGAATGAAGTAAAGATGGAATATTGTCTACAAAGGATCATATTATAGATATTTTAACAAAGCCTCTACCTAAGGCTATTTTTGAGTATATCAGAGAAAAGTTAGGGGTTATTACCCCTCCTTCTCTAAACTAAGATGCATAGGAAATGCACCAATCCATTGGTGCCCAAAGTCTTGTTCTTTGATTTGGATTGATGTTTTGAAGGCTACCTCTTAGGTGGAGTAGGTAGATGTTACTGATATGAGGTCCTGACATAGTAATTCTAGTTTGATTAGAGCAATAGTTTGCAAGTATGTGCAGAGAAAGAAGAAGTGATGTCCTTTCCATTGATGTCAAAGGGGGAGAGAAAATCATGTGAAAGACTCAGAGGGAGAAAGAATTTAGAAATGTAAAAAGAAAGGGGGAGAAAGTAATCAATGCAGAATATTGTCTTGATGGTGCTTATAGTTTTTCACATCAATGTTGACATCAATGACAAAGGGGGAGTTTGTTGCAAGTATGTGCTTACCGGTGTTGTCATTGATGTCAACATATCTATGTTGTCATTCGTGTCAACTGTGCTCTTGTTTTGATGCTTTCTTCTATTGAGATAATTTATTTGTATTGGCTTATTTAAGTATTGAAGATAATGAAAAAGTTTTCCTGATACTGAGTTTCCAAGTGCTTTTGAGAAAATTTGCTCTCGTAGTGGAAATAGTGTGTTGCATAATATCTTGGCTTACAGAAGAAAAGTGCAGTGTTTTGCACCACATATATTGTAATTTGAATATCTTTGTCTTTGGTTTAGAAGTTATGATAAAGGATGTATTTAGTTGCTATGTTTCAAGTTTGAGCCTCTAGTATGAAGATTTGAGGGAGTTATGTTCACCAGAGTAAAAACTATTTTTCTGTGCATTTAGCGGTGACAAGGAGAATGTATTCCACTCTACATTTCTCTACATCTAAGTTTTATAGTCTGCAGTTCTAAAATCAAGTTTATAATGATGTTGTGTGCCTTTAGTTAAAATTGTTCATGGTTTGGTGATAAGCAAGCAATCTTTTCTTTATGACAGTGGCCGATAGTGATGTTTAAGTGCTCCAGTTTGAAGAATCTTATGGATAAAGTGTTTAGAGGCTATACAGATGTTCTTGGTGATTGTAACATGCTCATGGATGTCTCTTGATTGATTTCTTACCTTTTGATTGGCTGGCAAAGAGTAATCTAGATCGTGAATGAAGCGTGTTCTTAAAGGTCTTAGTATTAACACCAATTTTAGTTGACTCGGTTGTTTTCACTACTTGTGATTAAATTTTGGAGTTTGTGATAGTGTGTTGTTGCGTGGAAGATTGCATTTGAGTCCCAGCTAAGGTGTTGTTTGGTCCACATTCATTTATCTTCTTCATAAATTTATTTAGGGCCAGACCTATTCTAATGTATTTGTGTTTTCCGACCCTAGAGAATGTTCCAATCATTGATGATCGTAATGCTGACCTTGATGATCATTCGAAGGTTGATAAATTGTATAAATACTTGTAATAAAGTCGCGAAAATGTATCCAAGTGTGAAGATCCAAAGATAAGTGTGAAGTATAAAGTATATCAAAGCATGGGATGGTTATTGTGCTTCAATGTAACTAAACTTTGGAATAATGTAGATGTTGTTATCTCAGTTCACGAAATAGTGAGCCATCCACTGGTAGTGAGCCACCCCATTGGCAGTGAGCCTCTTCTTGCAGTGAGTATTCTTGGTAGTGAGCCTCTTCTTGTAGTGAGCATTCTAGGTAGTGAGCCCGAAGGTAGTGAGCCTTTGATTTTTGGTATTATTATTACATATTATATTTTGAGCTAACACTAACCATGGTTTTTCCCTTATTGGGTTTTCCACGTAAAAATTTAGTGTCTCATGTGTGAATGTGTTAAGTTTCTAATTTTATGCTTTCATGCTTAATTATAATAACATTTAAGTGGATGTTGATTTAATGGTTTTGAAGTATTGGTTACAATTGATTCACCTCCCCCTCTCAGTTGTGTTTCCCTTTTCAACATACCCTCAATCGATGCATCTGTGTAAACAACAAAATCTCCTGCAGGATCTGGAATTGCCAAAAGAGGTGCACTAGTGAGTTTCTCTTTTAAGATTTGAAAAGCTCTTTCAAACTATTCAAAACAAACAAATCTCTTGCCTTTCCTTTAAAGAGAAGTAATCAGATGAGCAATATTAGAGAAGCCTTCCACAAACCTTCTGTAGTAACTAGCTAGTCCCATGAAACTCCTTATCTTAGCTACATTATTAGGAGTGGGCCATTCTAAAATAGCTTATATCTTAGAGGGATCTGCTAAAATTCCATCTCCAGATATAATATGTCATAAATACTAGATTTATGTCTAGAAGAATTCACACTTAGAGATATTGGCACACAATTGATTCTCTCTTAGACACTGCAATACCTGCCACAAATGCTACTTGTGCTCCTCCACTATGCAAGAATAAATCAAAATATCATCTAGAAAGATAACCACAAATTGATTCAGAAAAGTGTGGAAGACACCATTCATCAATCTCATAAAAACCATTGGGGAATTAGTCAAACCAAAAGGGATGATAGTAAACTCAGAATGACCATAACACATGCGAAATGTTGTCTTATGGATACTAGCTTCAACAATCCTTAATTGATGATACCCAGACTTGAGATCTATTTTTGAGAAAATTTTAGCTCCTTGAATTTGATCAAATAAATCATCTATCCTTGGAAAAGGGTAACAATTCTTTATGGTGATCTTATTTAACTACCTGTAATCTATGTAAAGCCCAAGAGTCCCATCCTTCTTTACAAAAATAACAGGTACAGGTGCTCAAGGAGATACGTTGGGATGAATATGACCTTTCTCTAAAAGTTCTTCCAATTGTAGCTTGAGCTCTTGAAGTTCTTGTGTTGTCATTCTATAAGGGGCCTTAAAAATAGGTTGTGCTCCTGGAACCAAGTCAATATGAAAATCAATCTCCTTTTGTGGAAGCATCCTAGAAAGTTGAGAGGGAAAAACATCAGCAAATTCTTGGAGAATAGGATGGTCATCCAAAGAAGTATCTGGGTTGTCCTTTGATTGGTCACTAATGGAAATGGAAAAAGAATTGGTATCTTGTCCTCATACAACACTTAAGTTGCATTGCTAAAATCATTCTAAGAGACACTGGTCTCTTAATTCCTGAGAATAGCACCTTTCCACCCATATCATCTAAACACTATATAGACTTGTGATGAGAATCTATCTTGGCCTCATGAGAATTCATCCAGTCCATACCCAAAATTACATCATATGATCTAAATGGTATCACCCTGAAATCTGCTTTAGTAGAGAAAGTGCTAAGTTCTAATTGGCAATCCCTAATGAAAGAGTTGATAGACATCCTAGCACCAGAAGCTAGCTCAACATCCCAATTAACATCTTGCTTAGTACCCACTAGCCCACACTCCTCCACTATGGAAGGGGAAATTAAAGAATCTGTAGCCGCAAAATCAAAAAGTATAGAGACAACAACCTTACCAATTTTATCAAGGACCTCAATGACTGATGACTAATGGTCTACTTGCCAATTATCAATTACAACAAACACTTGATGAGATCTACCCACATCTCCCACTGTAGGTTATGAATCTTTTGCATGCTTAACCCTTGAAGCTACAGTGTTCTAAAAACATTCTTGAGAAATATGTCCCATACCTCTACAATTATAAGAGGGACCCTTAGGTGGTGCTAGAGTCTAAAATACTAGTTTATTGGAGCTAGCTTCACTGTTATGAGAACTCTGCTGAGGGCGAGTTGATGCAACAAACTATGTTTGTGTTCTCTGATCTCCTCTCTGTGATGGAACTTGCCATGATCTAACCAAACCTCCCTGAGCTGACTTAGCTTTCTAACCTTGTTGTTGCTGTTGTGATGCTAATCTAGCAGTAATTATTTTTCCCTAACTCCACCTTTAGGAGGTAAAAAAGAATAGAAATGATTATGGTTTTTTTAAGGTGGATTTCGATGATGATCATGATGCTTTAGGTGGATCTCCTCAGCAATAAGAGCTTTCTCCACTGTCTGTCTCAAAGTCGTTGGTTTAGACAAACATACAGGTCCTGTAATACCATGATTAAGACCTCTAATAAAATGGTTTACCATCAGCTTTTCATCCTAAATGTAATCAATATATTGCTACAACTCAAATAATTTATTCTCATATTGAGCTACTATAAGTCCCTTTTGTTGGAGATCATGAAACTCATCTATTTTCCATTGCCATAAGTGATTAGAGATATATCTTTTCTTAAATATGTATGAGAAAACTTCCCAAGTAATATTATTTGAAGTCAAATGCCCTTTCCTTTCCTCCTATCACCACCAAGTATTTGTGTTATCCTTCAGTAGGTAAATCGCTAGTCTATCTTTGAGGTTACTCCCATAAGTTTTGAGAGAAAAACATTTTTCAAGGCTAATAAGCTAAGACTCCCCATCTGAAACATTAGCAGAACTAGAAAAGTGTTGTGGTTGAAGACAAAGAAAATCTTAGATAATATTTTTTATATTAATGGAAGCATCCTTTACAGCTCATGTGTTATGAGGAGGGGGTACATAATGTCCTAATTCACCCATTCCTTCCTTTGAATGCTCTACTCCCTCCTTAATAGGGCTTCTACTGCACTCTCGGGGAATAGAATGATGCTCATCAAAATCGTGTTGTCCCTAATTGATGGGTGGAGGAAGTCTATCTTGTATGACATCCACCAAATGTTGCAAGGCCTAAAGTATTTGGGGCCCATGATTTATAGGCTCCTCAGTATGTTCTGACCCAGATGGTGTGGAATGACCATGCCTTCATCGAGGAAGCATACTACACATGAAAAACAAGATTACATGATTATTACATTTGCCAAAAGCTCCCAAGTGTTGTAACCTAGTACTCTGATACCTATGTAATGCCCTCATGTATAATTAAACTATTAATTCAATTAAATTAAGGAAATGATTAATAAAATTAAGCTATTCAAAGACAAACTAATAAATATTAAATACTTTAAACAAATAATTAATGAAAGTAATTAGAGATAATCCAAATTACACTAAAATCAAATTTTATTTATCTTAATGAGATGGATCAAACAACACTATTGAAAACTTGTACAACACAACTAAACAAAAGATCATTATTTTGTTAGATATTTCAAATAAATTTCACATGAGAACTTAATGATATTAACAAAAAATCTACTTTAATCTTTTTTAAAAGAATACTACTTGAAACATAAATTCTTGTGCTCATTGTTATAAGATATATATATATATATATATATATATATATATATATATATATATATATATAGACACACACACACACACGTAAGTTTACATTGCATCCTCATCTATACTACTATATATTGTATATTATTGTAAAGTGTAAAATTTGGATAGTGGGTGTTTGATTAGTTTTGTGTGTATCCTCCTTTCACCCTTTACATTCAAGGACTTTGGGTCGAGTGGCAAGGCACTATCAGACCCTTGGTCACTTAGAAATGCAAGGAAGATTGGATTTATTGTGATTTCATTGTCAATTATGCTCAATTATACATCAAACCCCTAATTATGCAATTACAAAAGTAAATGGACAAATTACTCAGAATGCTGCTATAGGAAGATGTAAAATGATAGATAAATGTGCACCTATTTTTGAAGTTTGGAAAGCAGAATAGTTGGGGACTAAGGAGCAAACACCCAAGTCCAATGCCCAGGTTTTTGTCAGCATCTAGAAACTTGATCTGTAACCTGTTCCTACTACATTAAAGATTTTGCCGTCATAGAATCTAGAGGACTAGGTAGAGGGCACCCAAGTCTATGGTGATATTTTTAACTCTGATATGCAAATCTGACACTCTGCAATATCCTCCTTCAACTCCCTTTTTCTTGTATCTTCAATTTGTAACCTGTAATCACAGAAACTTTGGGAGGGGGTTGTGGCATTTAGAGGCTTGCCTCAGTCAAGCTCTGTAGAGACATTCAAGTCTTCCGAACACCATTGTCAGATAGAGAGTGCGTGCCCTTGTGAGGTAGAGACAAAAACCAAATGATAAATACTCAAAACACAAATGATATCACCTTGTAGTTGTTTAGGGTGAAATTTGGATTGCTTATGTTTTGGTTGTTAGATGTTTGAATCCTCCTTTCACCATTAACATTCAAGGACCTAGGGTCGAATGGCAATGCACTTTCATAACCTAGGTCACTGTGAGATGTAGGGAAACTTGGATTAGGGTGTTTAATTATCAATTTTCCTTCTCTTATGCTTAATTGACAATTAAAACCCTAATTTTTCAAATGCAATAATAAACGAATGAATTACAGAAAAAGCTCTTGTAGAGGGATGTAAAATATCAAATCACAAAGTACCTATTTTTGGGGTTCCAAAGTAGAAAAGTCAGGGACACAGGAGCGGGCACCCAAGTCCAAGGCTTATATTTTCGTCTAGATCTGAGAACTCAGTCTACAACTCTTTCCTGATGTTTTAGAGATTTTCCCGTCATGGAAATTGGAGGACTAATGAATAGGTTCCCAAGTCCAGGGGGTAGATTTTCTTCTTGTTTTGTAATTCTGACACTTCAAGATGTCTTCCTGCAACTTCACTTTGTCCAGCTCCTCAACCTGTAACCTGTAACCATGAAAACTTTGGGAAGGGGTTGTGGTGTTTAGAGTCTTGCCTCAGTCAAGCCCCAGAGGACACTTAAGTCTTTGAACATTGTTGTTAGATAGAGTGTGCATGCCCTTATGATGCAGAGGCAAAAACCAAAGGAAATGATGACGAAAACATAATATAATGTCACCTTGTAGTGAAGATCTCATGGGAGGAAGATGCCCTTCATTCCATGATGAAATGGATGCTCAAATCTGTAAACATAAACACATAGACAACATAATTATGCTCTTGCAACACAATGAAAGCCTTGAATCACCTTGAGAACACAATAACTTGCTAGTAATAATCTAGTTTTCAAATGAATGCCTAAACATGATTTTATATGTAGCTACAAACACTCTCGCCAAGATTTTCATAATTCAAACTTACCATGTCGGCATAGAACCCAAATAACAGTCACAAGCTGACACCCAAAAATTGGAACTGCATAAAAATAGGGTAGGACTAGGGCGCAGGTGCCTAAGTCTTCCCCCCTATTTTGGGTAGGGTCTACCTCAAGGGGTCCTCCTAGGTCCTATTTGTCATGTTACCTAGGGCTCATTCCATCAGGATACCAAATTATGAAGTAAGATGTCCTAAATGCATGCAAAAGACCCGAGAGCTAAACCTTATGAGGGAAAAGTCCCCAAAGGAATATTTTTTGATGTTACATTTAGTTTCCACTTTAATGTATATATAAACACAAGGTCAATACATGCATTAAAGTATGGTCGCAAACACAACAAACATACCAAGCATAGAGAAAACATGCTAATCACATAGAAAATAGTAACAAGCATGTAAAACACAGAGAAGACAGTTATAGTCATGTAGAACACACAGAAGACAATAAATGCATAGAAGACACCTTAATGCATGGAAGACAGGGATGATTTCTTTTCTTTTATTTTTCTCATATATATGAAATGTAGATGCAAGTACGGGAAAGTAAACAAACCTCCCATGATACAAGATGCACTCATCGTGCATGTCTTTACAATGTATATATGGGGTAACACACATGCAAGACACACAAAAGCTCCCAAAATACAGGAAGCACTCATCGTGCTAGTCTTTAGATTACATATGGGGCAACAAACACGGTAAACAAAGCAAGCACACCAAACCCACACACTTGAAGACATAGAGAAAACGTGGCAGATAAGTGATGGAGTGTTCCTATTTCTAGGCTCAACACCATCTCAGGCACATTACAGGCACACACTGATCATTGGGCTTTGCCACAACAATTGCTAAAGACACACTTAAGGGTTGAGTTAGTCACAGAACCACTCCCCACCTCTACAGGTGACTTTTGAAAATGATAGGATGATGCAATCTGCTCTGAGAAATACACCATCCCCACTTCCATAGAGAGCTTAAGATAAAAAAGGATATATGCGATATCTTGCCTTTGCAAGGGGCTTACATGATAAATTGATTGATTGCAAACAAACTCAAGATGCAGGAAGCACTCATTGCACTGGTCTTTAAACTACACCTAAGGACAAGCACATAGATAACATCTACAACAGATAACTTACCTTATATATGCCCCCACCTTAAGGTGGTTGATATCAGGTATCGATATCAAGCACGTTAAGGTAGGAAGAAAAACACACAAGGGAACACAAGCTCTCACAAAACCAATGCCCCCTAGAGGTGACATGTACTTTACGATCATCAAATGTTCCCACAAACACATCCCTACAAGAAACATGTTAGTGTCTACAAAATCATGATAAAAAACATCAATGCATATGATTAACCATACAAAGAGCCAAGGTTATACAATGAATTGGGAGTTCAAGGATAACTATAGGGATATATCATGAAGCTCTCTCAATCGAGTACTGCCAAGGCTAGATTCAAAGACAAACAAAGGTGCACAGAGCAGCAATATTGTTAAGGTTTGTAAATGAGATAAAAACATCATTAAATTCACTACGCAGAAAGCACAAGTGCTTTCACTAGCCAAGCATCGGATAAGATATACAACCCCATCATCATATTAGGAACTAAGTCCATTTTTTGATTGCTCTCGAAAGGGACACTAGGTCTGCATCAGTATAAATGTTTGTCATCATTCGCTTGCTAGATAGAAACACTAGAGGAAGGGAAATAATAAATAAGAGAGGAGAAACAAGTATCTTAGGGATAGTCATGTAGGAGGGTGCCCCCAAGTCACCAACCACAATGCTATGCTCGTAAGACACAACACACAACAATGAAATCAGAGAGAGGCAATATAGAAGAAGGCCACAACAGAGGTGGTCTCCTGGTATCTCAAACCTTACAAGAGAATTAGGGGTCATCCCAGAAGGCCTAAATAACACATAACACATCATGGGTGAAGCAAATCACAAGAGAGATAAATAGTTAGAGATACTTACCTATAGGGAGGTCCATGCTAGAAGTTATCAACCATCAAATCATTCTCTTCTTAGTTGCAAACATAAGGTACCATTGCCAAGTGTTTGTCACTATTCTTTTGTTCATTCTTAAATGCTTCTTGGTTTGACTCAATGTTAGGTAGAATATTTTCTTGTTTAAGTTCATTAGTACACATATTCGCTATCCTCTTAGGTGGTGCAAGAAGAAAAATATTTTGAGTGATCTCAACATCCATCCTTGAGGGATTTAATGTGAGAGACTTCTCCTCATCCACTAGTACTACATCCTTAGTGATGTCCAAATGACTTGAGTATTCAAACAAAGGGGGGACATTAAAGGTCTTCTGTTAGTGAAATCCAAGGTGTGTGAACAATCAACTAAAGGAACAAGGTTGGTAGGATGATCCACAGAGGTTTCATGCATTATGATAGAGTTTTTATTATTGTTAGATGAAAGTTCATCATCTACCCATGGAATGTTCTTTGTTGAAGGGAGTTCTTCATTCACTAATGCTTCCTCTTGGCCAGGGAGAGCATTGGAATGGCAAAGTGGTGATGGCTCTTTATTTGCTAATGCTTCATCTTGGCCAGACTGAGCATTAGAATGAAGATTTGGTAGTATGATGTTAAGAGATGTGTCAATGAAATCATCATCTTGCATTAAAGTGTCCTCATGAGGAGGAACAACCTTTGGAGAAGGGTAATAGGATACCAAGTGCTAAGTTATCATCACATGTTTTAGCAATAGGTGTTGGATATGAATATTCCAAAAAATCATCTAAGGCTTCGTCTAACATTTTAAGATTATCACTAGTATATATATTATTGATCATGAATTTAGTGAGATCATCTAATATCCAAGGATATATTCCCATGAGGTTTGTGAAGCTATCAAAATCAGATATACAAAAAATGATTTCATATGTGGAGCACATAGAGAGATCAACATCATGAATGTATGCTATTTGTTCCAAAACATGAGGATGTTTATCAATGAATTTAGAGAAATGATCAATGTCTATGATGTATGAAAATAGAGATTCCAAGGAAATATCATTGATATATGTTTTCAAATTAATGAAATAGAATATTTTAAAATTTTTTCAAAAGTATGCCAAAGACAAGTTCAAAACTATATGCAAAAATGACCTAAAATGCTTGATTTTTTGTACTTTTTCAATGCAAATAAGTGAAGGCAAAGGTGTCACAAAGATTTTAGTCATGGGAAGAAAATTATATGTCTGATATTAGTCCAAAACAGCAATAAGATCCATCACAACACACTCTTGATGCAAATCTAAGATAATGCCAAATCAAAATATAGTGAAAATATGTCAAAATAGGCACTTTTTCCACCAAATCTTGATGCAAAAGAGCATGAAAAAGGGTGTTGTGAAGAAAATGATGATGGAAAACAAAGTATATTAGTAATAACAGCCATTTAATGTTAAGATATCTGTCACAACATGCTTTTAGTGCCACTTAAGGTCAAACCCTAGTGAAAATATAGCAAAAATAGGCTATTTTTCATGGTTTTTCAACTCCAAGACCTAGAAAAAGGGGTGTTGTAATGAATTTTAGGAGGTGCAGAAAATAAAAGCAATGATATCAGTCACTTCAATCCATAAAATTTGTCACAACACACTTGGAGTGTAAACTAGGCCAAACCCTAGGGCAAAAATAGAAAAAATGTGTAGTTTTTCACCAAGTTTTCAATGCAAGAGGCCAATCAAAAGGTGTTGTGAAGATTTTTAGGAGGGGAAGAAATCAATTACTCTAATAAAAATTAATTAGTACAAAAATAGCCTTCACAACACGCCTATGGTGCAAGTTTAGAGAGTCGATAAGGCCAAATTTAGTGAAAATCGAGGTTTTTCAAGCCCTAGGTTTGAGATCTTGACACAAAATGCTATATAAATTCTTTGAGGTCTGATTTATGATGAAAATGAAATGTACTTAGATCTGAAAATGACTTCCAAGCTTGAACATGTAAAATGCCAATGAAAATTGCTAGCTTTTTGTTGAAATTTTCTATGCAAAAATGCAAATATTTAAATCTAAATGCAAATTTACACTAAAATGCAAGACTAGAGCCAAATTATAATTTGAATGAGCCTCTAAAATCAGTAGAAAAATATGAAAGAAGATTTTTCCTTCTAACCCTGGATTTTGGAATTACTAGGTTTAATGAAAATTGTCAAAATTTCTACAAAACCCTAGCAATTAAATGATGAAAATGTAATGCAAATTAATGATTTTTTGTATTTTTCTGTAGTTTATATCAGATTTGATAGAAAAATCACAAATTAAGGAAATTTAGAAAGAATTGATGCAAATTAGTAAGCCTAACAATGTAATCTTTTTGAATTTTTCAAAATTTTCTTTTTTTTTGAATTTTTCTCAATGCAATAAAATGAATGACTATATGAATGAATAAAATCAATCCAAATTTGAAGAAAAACACTTAACAAGTTGCAATTAAGTCCAAAAAACATGGGTTCACCAAAATGTTTAGGGTGAAATTTGGATTGCTTATGTTTTGGTTGTTAGATGTTTGAATCTTCCTTTCACCCTTAACATTCAAGGACCTAGAGTTGAGTGGCAATGAACTATCATACCCTAGGTCATGGTGAGATGTAGGGAAACTTGGATTAGGGTGTTTAATTATCAATTTTCCTTCTCTTATGCTTAACTGACCATTAAAACCCTAATTTTGCAAATGCGACAGTAAACAGATGAATTACAGAAAAAGCTCTTGTAGAGGGATGTAAAATATCAAATCATAGAGTACCTATTTTTGGGGTTCCAAGGAAAAAAAGTTGGGGACATAGGAGCAGGTTCTCAAGTCTAAGGGCTATATTTTTGTCCAGATCTGAGAATTCAATCTACAAGTCTTTCCTGATGTTCTGGAGATTTTCCCGTCATGGAACTTGGAGGACTAATGAGTAGGCACCCAAGTCCAGGGGAAAGATTTTCTTCTTGTTCTGCAATTCTGACACTCCAAGATGTCTTCCTGCAACTTCACTTTGTCCATCTCCCCAACCTGCAACCTATAACCATGAAAACTTTGGGAGGGGGTTGTGGTGTTTAGAGGCTTGCCTCAGTCAAGCCCCAAAGGACACTTAAGTCTTTGAACACTGTTGTCAGATAGAGAGTGCGTGCCCTTGTGAGGTAGAGGCAGAAACTAAAGGAATTGATAAAGAAAACACAATATAATGTCACCTTGTAGTGAAACTCTCAAGGGAGGAAGATGCTCTTCATTCCATGAGGAAATTGATGCTCAAATCTACAAATATCAACACACAAAACACACAAGTCTACTCTTGCAACACAATGAAAGCCTTGAATTACCTTGAGAGCACAATAGCTTGCTAGTAATCATCTAGTTTAAATATAGTTTACAAATGAATGCCTAAACATACTTTTATATGCAACTGCAAACACTCCCGCCAAGATTTTCGCAATTCAAACTTACCGTGTCAGTAAAGGACCCAAATAACAGTCATAAACTAACACCCAGAAAATAGGGCTACCCCAAAATAGGGTAGGACTAGGGTGCAGGCACCCAAGTCCTCCCTTCCTATTTCAGGCAGGGTATAGCTCAATGGGTCGACCTCGGACCAATTTGTCATGGAACATGTTGGTTTTTTCCTAGACTAGATGCTTATTCCCAGATTTCCCTACAAGGTAGCCATCAATGATCAACAGGATCTCTGGGCCAGGGGCCAACAGTATAGGAGATAGACTCTATATTTTATCTCCTCTTCTTCTTCAGGCTCTGCAAAACCTAGGGGGGTATTCCTTACTCAACATCCATGAGGATATACATACAAAGGCTAGGATGCTGACAGAAAGTAGATAAGTCCTCCTGTAAGTAGACCAAAACTGAAAGATAAGAGCAAAGGGTCTAGCTTTGGGCCTATTTGTAGTTGTAGACAGAGGACTGAGGATCCTAAAACTAATTCTAATGTCCTAAAGATTGTTTTAGATTTTGATTTTGATTTTAAGTTTGGATGCAAAGCTGGACATGGTTGTAACACAAACACAAAGCAAGATTGGTGCCTATCTAGGGCCTGGAGTCAGTAGACATACACCTGTGAATGATATGCATGAACAACTAAAACTAGATTTTAGGGGGATACATATGATACCTGCCCTACAAATATCCCCAATACAGAATGTTAAGCTATCTATACTTATGGCATCCCTATTACAGTATACCCTTCCCAATGTTCAATCTGAAAATAGTTTAATCTACCCCTTGAGCAGAAGTTAAAAGATCAAACATTCAACACAGGAATTCTATGTTCTAGAGTCTCAAACATTGCTTAAATATCCAGACTCAGAAGAAAGATACATGCAATACTAGAGACAAAATTAACAAAACACATGCTAACGTAGCATTTCTCATATAGAATTAACCATGAAATCAGTGGATTCATGCAAAAATGTACAACAAGAGATACATAAACTCACAGGTTTTGCTGTACAGAGCAACCAAATCAGCTGTATTGTATTACAGAGCCAAAT